>JAHHFK020005031.1:0-55075 GCA_024533555.2 Aedes koreicus | reverse complement strand
AGCTTTCGACAACGCTTTCTATGTCGTGAGGAGGAAATATAGACATGCTAATATTTGTATTTTTACAGATAGCGAAGTGGTACTCAAAGCGTTGAGTAATTATAAATGTACATCCCAACTTGTCTGGGAATGCATTCTTTCACTGCGAAAGGTGTGCCAAGAGAACTCCGTAAATTTATTCTGGGTTCCGGGACACTGTGGCATTGAAGGTAATGAAAGGGCAGACGAGCTTGCTAAACAAGGTTCAAATGCGAAGTTAATTGGCCCAGAACCATTCTGTGGTATATCATACTGTGCCATAAAAATGGAACTGAAATCTTGGGAAGAACAAAGGGTGATGACCAACTGGTTGGTTACCACAAAGTGTGTTCAATCGAAAAGGTTTATAATTCCAAATGTTACAATCAGTAAAAAGCTTTTGGAGCTCAATAAGAGAGTTCTTTGTACCTATACTGGCCTAGTAACCGGACATTGCCCGAGTAGATATCATTTGAAAAACATTGGCCAGGTTCAGAATGATATCTGTCGTTTCTGTAACATGGAACGTGAAACCTCGGAACATCTGCTCTGCAGTTGTGATGCTTTGTACAAGAGCAGACTTAAATTTCTGTACAGTGGCTATATGCAACCTGAAGAAATTTGGACTGCGAATCCTGGAAAGGTGGTGGGTTTTATAAACTCGATTTTGCCTGACTGGGAGACGCGTCTTAGGCTGTTCACTTGACAAATGGTGATCAAGCTTTAAGATGCGAATAGTAATAGTAAACAGGGGTATACCACAAAAGTTCAATTCAGTGGACGCAGTGGTTCTACGCCAACATAAAAAACAAAAAGAATAGACAGAGACAAAAGACTCTGTGTTAGTCACTATTGCTCGAGAGAATAAGGAAAAGATATGTTAAAAAAGAAAGCAAGAATCCTCAAGCACGTAGCTTAATGCGGCATTTTATAGAGCTTTTTGACGTTTAATTTGCGCACACTACTGCAAGATTTGAATCGAAGCAGTGCGAGTGAGAAGTCAACGAAGTTGCGGGAAACCAAACCGTGCATTAATCCCCGCATGTTAGACAAAGAAAGACGATTAAATGTCGAAAAGGTCTATTGGCGTATTTGCGGCACAAAATTTGTGTCATTATTGCTGTCTTGCTTTGGCGTCAATTAATGCTCATGTTGACTCTCTTCAGCCTTGCACAATCATTTTTTATTCATTCAAAGCTAGCTATTTGAGTGTTACGGACGCGTTTTTTTTATTTTTGTAAAAATGTCGCGAATTTGTCTGAACGATCCGCAAAAATTTTGTTGCATTTGTGGAGACGTGATATTGAAGGAACAGAGAAAGGGGTTTACACCTTTGTTGGAGACAGCATATCAGCTGTATTTTGACAAGGAGCTTCCAAATCGTGAGTTTCCATGGGTTCCAACATACTCCTGTTGCTCATGCTACCGAACATTGCTTGGTTGGATGAAAGGTACGCACAAAGGCTACCTTTTGCCAAACCTATGGTGTGGACTAATCCAACCAATCACAGAGCGATTGTTACTTTTGTTTGACAAAAATTCATGGATTTTCCAAAGCTTTGAAGCATAAAATCGAATACCCATCAAGGCCAACATTGCACTCGAAGCAATGCCAGTTCCAATATCTCCAAATATTGCTGGACGTGCTGATGAGTTGGATTCGGAACCAGGCGAATCTGAGAAAAGCTTTCAGGATGATCCAGATTTTTTACCTTCGGAGTCTGAGGAACCGCATGTTATAACCCAAGAGGAGCTGAACGATTTGATTCGAGATTTGGAGCTACCCAAGACCAAAGCGCAGCTGCTAGCTTCAAGGCTAAAGTAGTGGAATGTCCTGGAAAAAGATGTAAAGGTGTCATCTTATAGGAAGAGACATTCAGATAACATTAAATATTTTTCGATGGACGGTGATCTTGTCTTTTGCAACAACATCCAAGGTTTAATGGAAGAGCTACTGGAGGCTCTTCATCGACGCTTCAAGCAAAAGCTTGAAGGCAGTGTTACTGCACAATGGAAATAAGTATTCTTCAGTGCCAGTTGCATTTGCAGCTCACATGAAGGAGGCAAACACCTTTGGAGAACTATAAAAGGAAAAAAAAAACAGTACTAATACTCGACAGTCGAGTATTAGTACACGACACTGAAGAAGTCTGTACATTGTAGACGAAATACGCGTATCTGTCAAGATAATGAAAGGTGGTAGTAAATTAAGAAAATACATAATCTTTTTTTTTTTTTCTAGTTACAGGTATTCCACTAAACAGCTCACACTCTCCATAATTCGAAAATTCATGTTTTCAAAATAGGAAATCTTTATTTTCATGAAAATTCGTAATTTTGTGAATGAAAACCCGGTTTATTTCATCAATCTTACGTGTTACGAAAAATCTGTGTTCACGAATGGATTCAGGGAGGTCCATTTCATAAAATCCAAGCCCAGCATTCAAAGGGCGGAGCTGAAATTCATGTTTTCAAAATAGAAAACCTTGATTTTTATGAAAATTCGTAATTTTGTGAATGAAATCCCGGTTTATTTCATTAATGTTACGTGTTACGAAAAATCTGTGTTCACGGATGGATTCAGGGAGGTCCATTCCATAAAATCCAAGTCCAACTTGCAAAGGGCAGAGCCAATATTCTGGTTGTTGATGAGGTAGATCATATTACTACGTAAATACGTGTTTTTGTAAATTTTAATCACATTTTTCTCAAAAACTGGACGTGTTACAGCATTTCTGAGCCCATATTTGAATTCAGCGTGGCAAAATCTATAAAATTCAACATATATACTTGAAGGGAGTGAAACACTGCCGACAAGTGTTGATCGATGTCATTAGAACCGGTTCCGCACCTACATATGTTGCTATCGACGAGCTTAATTCTGTAGAGATGTGCGTCTAGCGAGTAGTGGTTGGACATAAGTCTTGGCATCACACGAATGAAACCGCGACTTACATCCAGACCTTTGAACCACGATCTCGACGAAACATTTGGAATAATGGAATGTAACCACCGCCCAAGAGAATTACTAGTCCAATCGTTTTGCCAACTTTGAAGACAACTCTGACGAACTAAGGGGAAAAATTCATCATGTGAAATACTTCTTTCAAAAATCTCGCCTTCTTTTGCGCCCACCTTTGCTAGAGAGTCCGCCTTCTCATTGCCTGGAATTGAGAAATGTGAGGGGACCCATGCAAAGGTAATCCTAAATGATCTTTCGACCAACGCACACATCTGCTCCCTTATTTTTGAAAGAAAGTAAGATGAGTGCCTCACTGTTTTAATCGACTGGAGGGCTTCAATAGAACTGAGACTATCCGAGAAGATGAAATAATGGTCTATGGGCATGTCGGAAATTATCCCCAATGCGAAATTGATTGCTGCCAGCCCAGCAACATATACGGAACAAGGTTCCTGAAATTTCCGGAAGGCAGATGAGTATTCATAGTAGACACCGAATCCAGTGGATCCATCAATGCGTGACCCATCGGTGAAAATTATTCTATTGCAATTGACATGTTGGTACTTTTCAATAAAAATATGGGGAATTAAAATAGGTCGAAGTTGATCTGCAACTCCTTGAATAGCCTGTTTCATGGAGAGATCATAATCAATGGAGGAACTGTGATAAGTGAAGCGTACACTAGGAGAATCATAGCAAGGAATACTAATATCGGATGACATATAGTCAATCTAGATTCGCAAGAATCTAGACTGGGAACTCAATTCGGAAAATGTTTCGTGGTTTGGCAAGCAATTTGCAAGTGCGGTATGAAATCAACACCTTTTTTCACTACCGCAAATATGAACGCCAAAATGTAGCGGAAGGAATGCCTGCAGAAACGAACTTTGGCAGTAATCCGAAAACACAAAGGTTCGACACAATTTTGTCCTTATTTGGCATCCTGCCACCAGTGTTACTTATATTCTCCTCATTCATATTGCTTTTTTCTAGTTCTAGCGATTTGTCCCTCTCCTAATACTGCCTAACACGGGTGAGAAATTATCTCCCGCTGTTGGGTTTATTTTTAGCATGCACCGCCTATTTCACACATTTGCTCATAGGTAGTATAAGAGCCCGATCGGTTGCATAACTTTTTACCAGTCCTTGCCTATTCTGCATGGGGTAGTATGGTAAAGGGTTATGTGCCTGATCGGATACTACCGTTCAATAATGCCCTCCGCTCGTTTTCAAACTTGATCTTTCAATTTTCAAAGCCTGCTGTTGCCCTATACGGAACTATCAATACACTTTCTCTTCATGTCTATTTCGTTCTAGCAATAAATTACCGTCCACTCCTAGCGCTTCGCATGGAGATGATAAATTATCTACTTCTGACAAACTTCATCAAAGATCGTTACTTCCGCGCTTGTGGGAATACAAAAACAACAATCAATGTGTAGAATTTGAGTTGCAAAATAAATAAAGCATATTTAGATACAGCAATTATTATGTTTTCTCATATTTAACGATACAGTCCTTAGGAATTTTCAATATCACAATATCAATCCAATGAATAAGAGATGCTCACATTTGCAAACAGTTACTCAGAATTGCTCATTGTCTTGGCCCTAGATTCTTTGTTTTGGAAGGTTTATCGGCTACTGAGATCCACGCAAAGATGGTGAATGTATGAAAGGAGTCTTCTCCTTCATTTCAAACCGTTCACCGACGGGTTTTGGAGTTTTAGCGTGGCCGTACAAGCTTTGAAGACGATCCACGCTCACAGCTCAAAAAAATATCACAATGATCAGTGAATTGGGTGGGATACGAACTGTTGCAGCATCCACCCTATTCGCCCAATTTGGCTCCCTCTGACTTCTGGCTGTTCTCACACCTCAAAAAATTCCTACGTGGAAAGCATTTTTCTTCAAACGAAGAGGTTGTAGTCGTCGTAGAGGAGTATTTTTCAAGGCTTCCAGAAAGTCACTTCAGTGATGGGACAACAAAGTTGGAAGATCGTTGGACCAAGTGCATTGATCTTATGGGAGACTATACTGAGCAATAAAAGTGATTTCTCCAAAAATAAAAATGTATTTTCATTTCCGCTTCCAAAACTTTTTGACTAACTCAGTAGTAGGATATTTTGCTGTGCGGTTGTTCAGTCAAAAAAGTACCGTAAGAGTGGTAGAAGATGCTCGATATTTTACTTGGGGTGATCGCAAGCCGAGCGTTTTAATCGTTTGATCACGATTGAGAGCTAAGGAATTTCGAAGACCACGGTTGTCAGACGTAATTGCATCTAAACCAACTTTTCAATACCACTTTCTCAGCTGGCGTATATGTTGAACGATAATTATGAAGCAACTGTAACAAAACATCAATTTATAAAATGTTCAACGAACAATCACTTTAAAACTTCTCCAATAAGATATGTAAATACTCGCTGTCTTTCCTGTTAAAGGAAACGCCGCCTGCCATCCGCAACTGACTATCCATAAGCAATATACTATTGCTCTAAGGGGCTCAGTGTTTGACTACAGCATTCGCTAACTTCCTCTGCCCTCCAGAAGGAAATTTGCAAATCAGTGCTTCTCGTATAACCGCCATCGTGCAATCACAGCAGCATCTTAAGCGGTTGCAAGTCTTCCTTCAACTAGGACCGACGGAGGAGAAGGGTAACTCGATTTCAACCCGATCAAATCTCGGCGATGCGCGGCGAGCGTGGGCGGGTAGACTGAAGGCTGAAGACTTTGATGAACACTCTCAGCTTGTCGCCGCTAACCACGCGGTGTAGATTCCACCGTGATTGGTGGAAGCCAGATAGGGATAGTTCAGGCAATCGAGAGAACTCCGAAACGCTAATGAATCGTCGTCGTCGTCGTCGTGGTCGTGGTCGTCATCATCATCAGGCGGTTGGGTGGTGTGTAGGTATCAATCAGCAGCAATAAATTTCCATCGATTATTTGATAATGCCTCACTGATTGGCGTTATTGAATTGATTACAGCTACACCGAGAATTGTGTGCCCCCGGGACGGAATGGAGATTACCATCAAAATGGTGGAGCGGGCTCCTCCGGAAGGAAGCTCATTGAATTAATTAAGAAATAAATAATATTGATAAACTTTTCAATCAATTGGGTGGTAATTCGTTCGAATCAGAATGGGCTGATACGGCTTGCAGACTGGAAACTGAGAGGATGGGAAATAGCATTTGGTTGACAGCTAGATTGTCGTCCACTCAGCTGGGATTGTGATGTCCATTTCAATGATAAATTAAATAACTAAGCAAGAGATAACTCAACTAGGATGAACTCGGTGAGAATCTGAAACGAAAAGTGAAGTGCTTTAATGCTATTTTAGAGACAACACATGGCGAGCTAGGTACACGCTCACAGTTCACTGCTTCTCTAAGCTCCTACCTTACTACGACATCGTCTTCCAGAATAACTGAACCATGCAGAAAGAAACCATCATCTTCTCCGGCACATCAAGTGGCAAGTGAAAAGTACGGGATCAGATTTGGTTTTCCTAAGAATGCGAACCATTTGCCCACCTGACCAGGGGTCCGAAAGTATACATTTCATGTAAGTTTAAAATCCCATTAAGTGAAGTGTCCTTTCTTTGTCCAATCTTTACCAGTAGCAATGCTGGTGGAGTGCTTTCACTAAGCCTGATATCCACCACCACCATCTACGTCGTGAACTAACGAGAGAACGAAACGAACATGGCAGTTAGTTAAAATCCCAGAGCGAAGCACACAGAGATGAAATCAAATCAAACTGGATGGTCTCCGGGAACAGTAAATAATTTTAACTTTGTCTTACACTCGTCCTGGCCAGATACAAATTTTGAACAAAGTTTACTTCAAACATTGTAGCGATAGTTTCCAAGTACTTGCAATATGAGCGAAACAGTGCTTGAACTTCATTTTCAAGAGGAAACGATTTCGAACAAACCCAAAGGTGTAAAACGTCTGTTAATTTCTGACCTACACTCACACTCCAACCACTCACCTCCGTCATGTCCAAATCACCCTCTCCCCCGCCCCATCCTACTCGCACCGTCGGAACATATTCTACCGAGGAAAAGTACGATCCGAAAGCCGTGTAACGAACCATGTGTAATGTGAACTCTCCATACCTCTTAATATGTACGGGTGGGAGTTTGCATGAGCAGAAGCACACACATGTCGACTGAAGCACTTTTTGGCACATTTGGAAAATGTTGGGAGAAAATACACTTTCCATGTTTTCCCCGTGATGAGATTGTACGTTTCTATTTTTTTTTCTTCCTGCTATACATTCAAACGCTGACTGGGCCCCTTTTTTGTCAGTATCATCATCATTACCGGCAGCAGCAGTAGCATGGGTGAGGGATTCACTCACGAGACGAATAAATTAGATTTAAAACAATTCCTATTTAAAGGAGAAAGTTTCATCCTACTTCTGTGCTGGCCGGTGTGCCGTTTGCGATAATGTGGTATCGGGCATTGTGTTCAAGGATCGTATTTTGAGTGTTGAGAATTTCCAACACGGAAATTGTAACCGAATTGCTCTTTCCTATGGGCTCCTGGGTTGGGATAAACTGGTGATGAAGTTCGTAAATGGCCTTTATTTTGTTTATTCTTGAATTGCTTGGATGACTTTCAATGACAGAAATTACACTGACATCAAGTGAGATCTTGAATCCTGTTCTATGCTTCATTGCACTTGTCCATCCGTTCCAATACAAAAAAAAACTGAATTTGTCCACCAATGCACAATACGACGGCTCTATTTGAAGTTTTGGCTTGAACTACAGGGTGAGGAAATATTATCCGTGTTTTGACGTAGGACTACGTATGTGTTTTCAAAACTGGGGTACACATTCGAATTGTGAAAATTTGGAGCATCACGAAAAGTGGACAGGTTTTGAGCGTTAATAACTCAGTCATTTCACGATCGATTTCCAAAATATTTGCACCAATGAAAAAACACGCTTTGATTGCAATATCTAAAATTTTCGATTTTCAACAAAAAACTATTGAAAATCATGCGCCTTATAATGCCGATTTTTCAGAGAAATAAACTTATTGCACAGTATTTTCCTATCACAGACTACAAATTTAAGTAAAGAACGTCTCATATGCAGTTGGGAACGTTATCTAAGAGGGACTCCTTAGTATTTTACTCTGTATGTGCTGCGTTTGCGTGATGCTCGACAGGTGACAAAGCTCCTGAATATGGGGACTTTGTTCAAAAGCACGGCGGTGGTGGTGGTGAAACTCCACCCCATCCTCAACAAACGGCGCTATTTGATTTCGTGCCGGGAGATCCAAAAGAAATCTGAACAGGAGCTGCTTGAATGGATGTCAACGGAAAGGGTAATTGGTGTAAAACGGATTACTCGCATGCAAGACGGAAAAGTGACGAACACTTCAACTATCATCCTGACCATCAACGGAACTGCCGGAATACGTTAAAGTTGGCCCCCAACGGATTCGCACCAGAATTTACATTCCGGACCCGATGCTTTGTTATCGATGCTACGCTTACTGACATACCAAATTCCGTTGTAAGGAGGTGGCCCGATGCAGAAACTGCTCCGATGTTCACGAAATGGACAAGGACTGCTCCGCTACTCCATTCTGCCGAAACTGCCAGGAACAAAATTGATCTGCTAGCCGAACCTGTCCAGTTTACCAGATGGAAAAGGAAGTTACAAGGCTACATTTCACGAAAAGAATTTCGAAAGAGGAAGCACGCAAACAAATCGCTGCCAGTGGTGGCACTTAGAGCAACCGCACCAGTCGTTGTCATTTGCGCTGCTATTTTAGAAGCGCTCAGCGCTCTCATTTTAACTTAGTCGCCGATCACCACACCGGTCGTTGCTATTACAGTAATCATTCTTAGTTATTGTTCTCCACACCGGAGACATTCAAATAAGTACCAGCTAAAATTAACTGAAAACAACAACAACAAATAGCAGTACGTTTTTACACATTTAGCTAAGCTTTTAAATTAGAAATGTACAGTTTTTCGCGCCTATCATCGGATTCAAGCGACGATGATCTGGACTTCATGAGCCGAATGTTGACCCAGGCACAGTCTTTGTTTCCCGGAAAAGATAAGAAAGGGTTTGTGTGAGGAAGATGAAATTTAGAATATGTTATTTTAGTTCATATTTTTCATTTTAACTTATCATAAACAATCAATTTTTATTAAACTAATTTTTTTTAGATATTTGCATTACTTTTAATGCTTATTATATTTCTAGGTTTATCTAACATTGAGATATTCTCTCCGGTCTCGCTCTCTTTCATTTGTTGCAGCGCTGTTATAAAATTTTCGAGGGATTCTTTAATACAGATCGATACACAACAGTGCTGACTAGCATACTCTACAAATAGTAGAGGGGAACCCGTAAAGGTGATTGGATTATGAATAGTAATCAAAGAGAGTCTCTCAATGCTAGATTCACTCTGATGAAAACAAAAAAAAACCCTAGATTTATAATAAATTTAACAATTGCATTATTCAAACGAAAATATACATAATACATAATTGGCGCGCTGTACGCAATAAAAACACAATCAATTAGTAATGAAAATATACAATTAAAATTAAGCTAAATTTGTTTTACTAAAAAGTAAACAACGATTGAATAATTTAAACATATTTTTTATACTATTTTTTTAAGTTATAATTATTTATATTAAATATATATAATAATAATTTTCATCAGGTATATTTTGTTTTTTATTTATAACTGTAATATGATGTAGAAGGAGATGTTTCGCTTATCGCCATGAGGCACCAAGAGTAGACAGTCATGTTTGCTAGAATGAAAGATATGAAGAGAAAGTGTTGAAAGTTCTGTCAGTGTACGGTAGGTTGGAAATAGAATAGCAGTATTGAAAGTTGAGAGAAAGGGCATGGGTAAAGTAGTACTCGAACCAAGGACGTTATCATTGCCAAACATCCCACTGCGGGGTAGGTTGAGGCACAGATAAATCTGCCACCTCAACTGGCAATAATAGCTCGTTGGATCTCGCTCATGTACCACTGATCGCTTGTGATAGTTTCTAGCGGTTGTTTGTTCACACTCTGTTTTGATGCCTACATGGGAGAGGAAACTCGCATCAAAACAGAGTGGGTACAATCTCCTTCTACATCATAATCGTTACTCCACGCCCGGAGAATACAAAAATAACTATTAGAACTGTAATATATTAACGTTATACTTGGGGGTTGCATTTAATTTTAGTTTTCAGTTCAATGAAATTAAGTTTAAATTTACTTACATTTGTAAGTAATTTGAATGTGTAGTAAAAAATAATATTTTCAATTAATAGTTGTTAATAAAATAGATTACTACATTAATTTAGGCAAAAAAAAAAATACAATAATACATTTCTTTTTTTAGATTAGCAAAACCAATAAGCAATCAATTAGCAACATTATTTTCCAAATCATTATATGTCAATATATGTTTTTAAATTATATAAACAAGTATAATAATTCAATTCAAATTGATTTTGATAACTATTCATAAGTTTTGATATGTTTGGAAATTTTGGAATGGGATTTGGAACTTAAATTAACTGAATCATTATATTTTCAATGAAGGAAAGATAACTATTCAAAATAATTCATTTGAATTTTGTTTCTCAATAAAAATTATTTTATGTATTTAATGAACCCGATTGAATTATGACACGAATCAATTGTACAATCACAACTTTTAAAATTTGTCAATTCTAATGTATAAATTTAAGGATAATGTTTGATATATTTTTATTAGGAAGTATTAAACTATTTAGTATTATTTATTAAAATGTATTATATATTAGAAATGATACTAAATATAAAAAGTTGTATGAAATTACTAACCGCATTAATGAAAATCAAATTAATTAGGTTAATTGTTTATATTTTTTATACCAATTTATTTAACATTTAAAGTAATTGTTCGCCGCAACAGCCCACTGTGAACACAGATCGTCGTGTGCGCCCACCTATGCCCACTGGATCGTTTGACAGGCGAGAAACTTCAAACGTGATGAGAAGGAGAAAGCGATAATCAACAGACAGTGACAAGAGAATTGTTTACGAGCTCTTAAATAGTCGGTGACAATATGATTAATTGCGAGAAGTAGGAGTTATTTTTGATTATCATTAAATACAAAGGTGAATTTGATAATTTGTACACTTATGCCTAGATTAAAACTTACAAGCTAATTACAGGACAGGCTAAAATTTGCTCGAAAAACATTGTTGTGTGTGAGATAAAACCATAGTACGGGGACTGAATTGTGAGTAGATAAATGAATTGATTAATGAGCCTATTCTACAATATAACTACATTTTAGCTTGAGCTGATCAAAACCTAAAATCGGGTGTAACGATCTCGCTGAAAGAACTTCCCAACGAATCTTCCGCAACATTTATAATTGGTTTACGAATAATGAAAGATTTTTTCTTAATATTATTTATTCAAATTTTTATTTTTCATTATAGTTACTGAAACAAAATTAATTATTATCGTAATTTGTATAACATAAATCGAATTAAGTTAATGACTCATAATTTTTAATTAATCTAATAAATTATTTTATTTTCGTTAACATTTTCATTTTTATTTTATTTGACGGGTTAATATTTGTGTGAACTAATTTATTAAACATTAATTAATGTGTTAATTTATTTGCAGTGATGAGTATTAATTTGCAATGGTATTTTGAATTATTAAAAATATGAAGTACAGTTGAAGTTTGTATTAGCTACTGCGGTTAAACCAATTATGCAAAAATAAAATTTCTTTGTCATTAAATTTGTTTGAAATTAATTTACATAGAGGTAAACTTATAAAGTTGAATTTTTTAATTTATTTACAAGATTTTATGAAAAAATAATTTAAACTCCTAACTTCTTACCATAAACTAGGACTAGATACTCTATTATGTATATTGAATATATAAATACAAAAGAATTAATAGTCATGCTCACAAAATTTAATAAAAATATTATTGCTATGTAATCTAATTAGAGGAATTTGATCTGTTATTGATCATTCACATTGAGCCTTACAAAACCTTACCCCATCATCAGCATTTATTATTGGATGGAAGAAATTCTTCATATTATATGACATAAAATGTCAAGGTGTAAGTTAAAGAAGAGATGGATTGCAAGAAATTTACTTAAATGTAATTTTATTTGAAATAATAACAAACAGTATCAAACCCTTAACTGACCCATTTAACCAAATAGCAACCGTCTCACGCGCTGCTATATCTGAGCACCTGACGCTTCCCAAGAGCCTCGCTGCTATTTTGATACCGCTTTTAGCAGCGACCGGTGCGGTGTGAAGTAATGGTGTTGCGCTGCTAAAATAGGTTTAGTACCGCACCGGTACGGGTGCTCTTAGAGGATGGAACGGTCAAAACTTGGTCGACTCAAATATGACGTAGAGTAGAGAAGTGCCTGTTGCAGTGCTAATATGCCTGAAGACCTATGTGGTGCTTGTAACCATAAAAACCCTCCTGCCACCCGTAAACGGAAAGCCAAATCCGCGAAAAACAAAGCGAAGACGGTTCACAGTTTTACCAGCTCTATCGCAGTTCTGGTACTTTTGTGCTGACTGCTGCGCTTTTGGCAACATTATCCCAAAACAACCGTCGCCTCAAACGTCCTCGCCCGACGATCTAGAACAAATCACCCAAAAAATTGCAGATCTAACCTCAAAAATAGGCAATCTGAAAATTGAACTCGATTGTCTTCGATCGACCAACAAGAAACTTATCGATCGTCTCCAAAGTCGCCTACAGGAAGTCAGCGGATCAGAAGAGAGGTGTACTGTTCAATGGAAAGCACTAGACGACATTGAGCGTAAGATTGAAATGATCGAATCTGGGACCAAAATTGCCGGAACCTGTTCGCAAAACATCAACAACTTCAGAATAGCGATAAATAAGGTCCCATGCCGACCTGGAGAAAGCGTCCCCGATGTCGTGAGTAAACTTTTCGGTTTCGTTGGCATCTCCAATCTAGTGTCGCACGTTGTCAAGTGTTTCCGTCTACCCGTCAAAGCTTCTATCTAGTCTGACCGTACGCTCACCCCTACCATCATCGTCATCTTCGACGATAGCGAAACTCGCGATACAGTTCTTCGCCAATACTTCAGAAGGTACAAAGATGTCAAATTGCGCCAAATTTTCGCCGACCTTCCACTAGACTACCGATTTACTCTCAACGAAGTTCTCCCAGTTGCAACCCTCCGGATACGCAACCTAGCACTGAGGCTGAAACACAAGAAGCTGCTGCAGTCCGTGTTCATCCGTAACGGTTCAGTTTCCATTCGCCTACCAAATCAACGTCGCTACACTCCCGTGAAAGACATCAAACATCTCCTCGAACTCACCAAACCAGAAGGCGACAACAACGACTCGTCAGTGTTCTTTGACGCAGTAGGAACGGATTCTTCTTTCGTTTCGACATCCTAACGCACCAGCAGACAGCCAACTAAACATCACACACCAAAATGTCTAGGGTCAACAACTCCAACCTCCGTATCGGACAGCTTAACGTCCAAAGTTTGGAACGCCACATTGATGGAGTCAAAGTATTACTCGACCGTCCGCAATATCACTTCTTTGCCGTAACGGAAACAATGCTACGACCGTCATCTCTTGTTGGCCCCGTACGAGTTCCTGGATATAATTTTATCCGACACTCTCTCACAGGTGAGCGTAGAAGATCGTTTGGTGGGGTTGGACTGTATGTTCAGAGAGGGATCAAAGCAACGCCAATATTGAAGTCCACTACCATACCAGGAGAGTCCAACACTACCAGACTGGAATTACTTGCAGTGCAAGCTAAAATCAACAGCCACAGCATCTGCGTTGTTGTGGTGTATAATCCATCCGGATCAAACCCGTTATTTGCTCAGCAACACGAAAAACTTCTTTTAGATCTACACGAATTAAATTTCGATAGGATCTATCTGGTTGGCGACTACAACATAAATGTTGCTGCTAACCGCCCCTGCGGCAACGCAGCGGCTCTGACACAAATTCACACCTTCTTCAATCTCACGGTCCTACCAACTGGTGCCACACGCATCACTGAACAGAGTGCCACCACTATCGACCTACTCGTGACTGACTCCCCTACCTCGACCCGTAAGTCGAAATCTCTTTACGGGTGCTCTATCTCTGATCACGAAGTCGTATACCTGATCGCTGTTATACGAGTGCCCCGTGCAACGCCCCAAACAGTGAGAGTTCGAAACATGCGAAGCATCGATGTCGTCCGGCTTCAAGCAGACTTTCAAGCAGCTGATCTTCAAGAAATCTACAACACGGACGATTTCAACCGCAAGGTTGCTATTACAACAGCAAAACTACAATCCCTCCTCGAAGTACATGCCCCGGAAAGGATAATTCAAGTCCGCGACAAACGAACTCCATGGATTACACGAGACATCGAACAAGCCATCGTAGTACGGGACCTTGCCTACTCGCTGTACGTTCGTAGCCCCAATCGTACCAGATGAAATATCCAGTGGCAAGAATACGGGCGTAACCGCGATAGAGTGAAATCGCTGATCTTCAATGCCAAAAAGCAGTATGCTGACCGAAATTTCTCACACGAGCTTCCAGCCAAACAGCTGTGGAGCAACTTGCAAAGAGAAAGAGTTCATAAAAACGCAAAGAAGAAGGTCCCTTCTCACGACTGCGATGCCCATCAGCTTAACCAGTTTTTTACTCAAGGACATCTGTCGCTACAAAACAGTCGTGAAACAATTACACCATCTCCACCTACTGCTCCTGTCAACGTCGAAGAAGAATTCAGTTTCCATCCCACCAATATCGGAGAAGTAGCCAGAAAGTTGTTCGAGATTAAATCTAACGCTACTGGATGTGATAGTCTACCAATTTCTTTCGTGAAAATGCTGAGTCCTTTCGTACTCCCTCTGCTGAATCATGTCTTCAATGCAATCATCGCAGCGAAAATCTTTCCATCCTCCTGGAAAAAAGCAGTTGTAACGCCGATCCCCAAATCGTCAAATGCAGCGGCTCCCAAAGATTTTCGTCCTTCCAGCGATCTCGAAGATTTTGGAAAAAGTTCTGCTTGCGCAGATACATCTGAACATCTGATGTCCACTCATCAATCAGGATACCACCGCGGCTATAGCACTTCCACCGCACTTATAGAATTCATGCAAAACATCTATGCCAAACTTGACAATCAACAATGCACCTTTATGGTGCTCATCGATCTCTCTCTGGCGTTCAACAGCGTCAAACATCGAATACTGCAGAGGAAATTGTGTCAAGAGTTCGGATTTTCCATCGCGGCTTGTGATCTCGTTTCGTCATTTCTCAAACACCGTAGCCAAGTCGTCAAGCTTGGTGATTCTACGTCCACGGAACTGCAGCTGAAAGATGGAACTCCACAAGGTTCCTGTTTGAGTGCCTTGCTATTTAGCCTTTTCATCAATAGTCTCCCGAATACGCTCAAATGCAAGTACCAGCTATACGCAGACGACCTCCAGGTCTATATATCTGGACCTGTGGATCAGATCGAGAGACTAGTCGATTACATCAACCGAGACTTGAAGTCAATCGAAAACTGGACCACACTAAACTTGCTAACGCCGAACCCTAAAAAATCCCAAGCCATCGTATTTAGCAAAGAGGCACTTGCCCCACAAAACGATATCGTCTTCTGCGGTGAAACCATCCAGCTCACCGATAAAGTAACCAATCTAGGACTCGTCATGGACAAGAAGCTCAACTGGGCCCCCCAAGTCAACGAAGTGGTTAGGAAAGTCTACGGCACCCTCTGAACTTTTCGAAGGTTCCAGAATGTACTCTCGCTGCCCACAAGGAAAAAACTTGTCCAAGCTGTCATCGTACCTCTGTACACATACTGTGATATTGTGTACTATCCAGGGTTGACAGCAGCGCTGAAACAGGAACTACATCGTAGTTTCAAGGCAGCCGTACGTTTTGTTTACGGCCTACGCAGACGTGACTCCACAGCAGATGTTCGTTATACGATTATGGGCAGAGTTCTCCACGAAAACGTTAATCTGCGCATTTGCTGCTGCTTACGGCGCGGTTACCACCGTGAATTACCTGCGTACTTACTTCAACACCTTCAACCGGGAATCAACAACCGAGCAAAATCCTTCGTCCTACCACATCATTCAACCTCGGGCGGAAAGAGTGTACTCATCAGTGGTGCATCCACCTGAAACCACCTGTCTTTAGCCGTCAGACAACAACCAACTGCAACAACATTCAAGAAAGCCTACCAAGAACTGCACTAAATATGTGGAACATTTGTCAATAAGATAATTACTCTTAGATATAACTATAGCTTCCCAAATCAAATTTTCCTTGTTAACTTCCTTGACCTGAGCAAAAGTTTTTGTAACTAACAGGCTGCCGTTTAGATAAACTACAATTACAATTACATGTGTTTTTTTTTTATTGTAAATTTAAAAAATTTTGGCCCCTCTTTTTTTTGTGTTTTGGGGGTGGTTGTTGTTTTTTTTTTTTTTTTTTTTTTTATTTAGTTTTCTAAATGCGGTGGCGCCCGCGCGCGCCGTTTATTTTTGCCCGCGCGCAGCCCACCCCAATTTTTTCCCCGCCGCCTTGGCCATCCCTTTTATTTCTCCCCCGCCGCGTGTTATAAATATTTTCGGTGGCGTCGGGGCTGCCCGGTCCGGGGGGCCGGACCCCGGAGCCTCGGCGCTCGGAAGATAGTGGCCAGCATTTTCAAACGCAATCCCAACCTTGCCATCGGAATATCGGAAACAAATTGGGAAAGTCCCACACAACAGTGAAAAGAGCAAAGAGACGAACCGGAATGTCAACATATAAGGTTACAGGGACACCAAATCGAGATTATAAACAAAACACAACAGCCAAAGGAAGAGCGCGTAAGTTGTACACGAGTTTGTAGACCAAGTTTGATTGCGTCGTAATGGACGATGAAACATACGTCAAGTCTGATTTCAAGCAGCTCCCAGGTCAAGAGTTTTATACGGCTACTTGAAAAGGAAAGGTTCAAGATAAGTTAAAGCATTTCAAAAATGTCAGAGTTCCTGAGAAAATGCTTGATTTGGCAGGCGATTTGCACCTGTGGGATAAAAAGCGAATGTTTCGTGACAACTGGCACTGTCAACTAAGATATTTTTGAAAAGGAATGCTTGCAAAATCGCTTATTGCCTTTCTTGAAGAAACATAGTTGTTCCGTGTTGTTTTGACCAGACCTCGCTTCTGGCCACTACACGAACAATTGGCCGCCACTTGCCAATACGGAACCACCAATAGTGTGAAAATCTTACCCAAGGAGCAAAACTCGCCGGAACTCCGCCCAATTGAAAAATATTGGGCAATCCCAAAGAGAGACCTCAAGAAAACTAAAAAAACAGTTGAAAGTTAAAAACAGTTCAAGGCAAATTGGCGTTTAGCATCATATAAGATGGATATAACAGCGGTACAAAACTTGATGGAAGGTGTGAAACGTTAAGCCCGACAGCTCTCATTTGGAAAATCGGAAGCCTAATCAAATATTTTTTTTGTTGTGTTTTGTAGACGATGACTTCAAAAACAAATAAAGATTGAGTATTTATATAATAAACTAATCAGTGTGTCTGTCCACCAAGGAGGTGCGGCTCAAACAGCGTCTGTCCTGGCATCCAGCGGTTGAGTAAGAAACGCTGTATCGCGTCAACTATACATTAGGTGACAGCCGCACCAAAGCGATGACCTCGATAAAGTAGCATTCTGAAATCTTACCCATCCACGAAAAATGGAAGTATTCTTTATACGGTATATAATTTCAGATCATCCATGGCATTCCCAAGTATTGTATAATAATATTGAATTGTTTTCTTCCCCCGTGGCTATGATAATGCAAGTCCGTCTACAATTGCAGCAGGATCAGCAGACATGCAGACATTACAAATATAATTGTTATTATCACTTTATATTATAACATCCCTTCACAATATTTTTTATGCTATTTTCAGCTTCGCATTTGCATCGTGGTATGTTTTGGCCCACCTAACTCCCTTTATGCATTTGAAAAGAGAGGATGGTTTTTTTTAGAGACAGAGGATTATACGACAAATTCTACAAAAAAAAAAATCTTCATCCAAAATAATTAATTCAAAAACTAACATTGTTTGCCATCTTCATTTTCTATTTTACAGACATACAGAATGATTTATGGGCCCAGTAGGAAAAAAGAGTTATCGAAGAATTTCCTGTCATTAATTTTTAATTTTTTTCGTTTTGGATTTATTGAGTTTCCGTTTTTGGGCAGTAATCATACTCATATGAAATTGATTTCGCATAATTGTTTGCTTACATTTTCTTTGCTATTTTGCTAGGCTGCCAGGTGATCAACTTTATTTTATTGTATCACTTTGGAATTTTCGCTATTTTAGAGATTCAATCATCTAAGAACGCAGCGGAAGAGGCAAATAGCGGCATTTAATTGTTATATGTACATTATGTAGTATTTCTTTACAACATCGTATTATTTCCATCCAACAATAAATTAAAATTTATAAATGTTAGTCTTGTAAAATTTCAATAGATTTAACAAACTTTTTCAGGAAACCTCAAATCAAGATTTTGTTGAATTGCTGCTATCGCTGAAAACGAACGAAAACGTGCTTAAGCGCGGAACCACAGAACTCTACACTTTAACATTTTACAACATTTCTTGCTTTTCAGGATCAACCGCATGAAGAGCATATATTATAGATACGAATGCTTGTAGTATTTTCCATTTACATAAATATATACACTATTATATAAATATTTCATGGGAATGGGAGGGACCATCAGGGCACCCGTTTGAAGCACTCTGGATGAGGAGAGTGGGAATGCCAACTTCCTATTGCTAACAGTTTGTGAATAGAGGGCGAGCTCTTCTCCCCGCCCATTGGGGCATCCTCATGTTAGATAGCTTGCTCTTTTGACCAATTGTTCAATCTTGTTGTTGGAAGGAGATTCTTTATATCCCTGTGGATACGTATAAGTGATGTTGCATATCGATCCACCCAACTCCTTTTTGGCACTTCATACAATGGCATGATTAGGATAATCAGTGGTTATTAAAGCTTGATCAAGTCTAACAGAGAGGAGAGCCCATTGCTGTCGGACTTAGTTTCCGTGCTACAATGGGTGGTAGTACATATCATACAATAAACTATTCAGTGTGCACTTAATCATGATTGACCAGTTTTTGACCGTTCCACCCTTCATGCTTCTGTTAGCAAGGTTCACCACAGAATCACTGTAGCCTAGAAATTACCGCTGAATCTGATTAAACAATTAATGGACACTATCAACAAACTGAATGCCAGGATCGACGTTTTGGAGCACAAAGACATGCCGAAGAAGCGATCAAAGAAAGCCACCAAAGCCAAGGAAGTTGAAAGTGTTTCCGACATGGCGACAGATGCTTGCTCCCACCACTCCAAACGGATCGAAGCTGCTGCCCATGTAAGTGCCGCTCCTTCAAAGCCAATCTTTGCTTAACACAAACGACATACTACCACTGAAATTTATCCCCCTGTTCCAAAGAAATCTCTTGCCTTGTCACAAATCCCTCTAAACTCCGCAACCCCCCAGCTAAGGAAAAAGACCCCCGCAAACCTCAAATATATAATTGACCAACTATACACTTCTCAGGATTGCTCCCAAACTTACCCTTCCAGCACTCAATCGAAAAATGGCGAACGGATCAAACCCGATAAATAATCAAACCCTACGGAACCAACCCTCCTTTTGTCTATGCATTGCCTTACAGTGGAATTTATTGGGTCTTAAAGGAAGACTCCTGGAATTACAACTCCTAATTTCACAACACAACCCAACAGCGCTCGCTTTACAAGAAACTTTAATTCCTAAATAAAAAACTTATCCAAACATTATGAAAAATTACGACCTCTAACTGTGTGAAACTCTCGATATTCCCATTAAAACTGGGGCTGCAATGGCAGAAAAGATATTCCCCACCGTAGAATTAAACTTTCCTGTCCTCTAACAGCAAATGCCGTCGGAATTGATTTCCTGTTTAAAATTACCCTAATATCCATCTACATAAAGGGTGTTACGGTCAAAATTTGGTCAAGGGAAAACGCGTGTAAATCGGTGAAATCGTTTATTTAAAAAATCAAATTAAATTTCTTTTTCAAGTTCAATTAGTATAAAATTCAGGAAAAATATTCAGTTAGGCTTCCGCTTTTCCAAATCCGAATTGCCGGGCCTTACGCTTGACCCCTGCCATCAGATTTTGTACAGCCACCTTGTCCACCTTCTTCGCCGCAGAAAGCCAGTTTGCCTTGAACTGCTGCTCGTCCTTAGCAGTTTTTTTGGTCTTCTTTAGGTTCCGCTTGACAATAGCCCAGTATTTCTCAATTGGGCGGAGCTCTGGCGTGTTGGGAGGGTTCTTGTCCTTGGGAACCACCTGCACGTTGTTGGCGGAGTACCACTCCATGGCCTTTTTACCGTAATGGCAAGATGCCAAATCCGGCCAAAACAGTACGGAACAACCGTGTTTCTTCAGGAAAGGCAGCAGACGTTTATTCAAACACTCTTTCACGTAAATTTCTTGGTTGACAGTCCCGGAAGCTATGAAAATGCTGCTTTTCAAGCCACAGGTACAGATGGCTTGCCAAACCAGATATTTCTTTGCGAACTTTGACAGTTTCGTGTGCTTGAAAATATCTGCTACCTTTCCCCTTCCTTTTGCCGTATAAAACTCCTGTCCCGGAAGCTGCTTGTAGTCGGCTTTGACGTAGGTTTCGTCGTCCATTACCACGCACTCAAACTTCGTCAGCATCGTCGTGTACAGCCTCCGGGATCGCGCTTTGGCCGTCGTATTTTGTTTATCATTGCGATTTGGAGTCACTACCTTCTTGTAAGTCGATAGTCCGGCTCGTTTTTTGGCCCGATGCACGGTTGTAGACGATAAACCCAGCTTATTTGCGGCATCTCGGAGAGATAGGTTAGGGTTTCGCTTGAAACTACCGGCAACTCTCTTTGTCGTCTCAGCGGCTTCCGGTTTTCGATTTCCCCCCGATCCAGATTTCCTGGCTGTCGACAAACGTTCCCAAAACACTTTAATTACATTTGTAACGGTTGATTTGGCAACTTTTAGCGATTTTGCCAACTTTGCGTGCGAGTAGCTCGGATTTTCGCGATGCGCGAGCAAAATTTTGATACGCTGCTATTCTTGCTTGGACGGCATTTTGACAACTGAAGAGTGAATTCCAAAATCAAAATAGGAGCAACATTCTACACACACACACCTTCAAAATGAGGGGTGTTCAGGTTTTTTAAATGCAAAATTGAAAGAAATACGTCAAGTTGATATTGACCAAATTTTGACCGTATCGCCCTTTATCCTCAGAACATCAAATAAATTCTAATTTAAAGTCCATCCTCACCAACCTAATCAATAAAATATCTTCCCCACGTCTATTGATGGCCGACTTTTACGGTCACTCCCTCCTCTGGGGTGACTCTTTTCAAAATCCCTGGGGATTGATAATAGAACAAATTATGGATGAATTTGGCTTTTCCCTGTTAAATGATGGCACTCACACCAGAACTAATCCTTCTTCCGGTAAATCACCCGCTCTCGACCTATCTATCTGATCCCATAACCTCAGCTCTCAGCTGTCCTGGAACGTATACACTTAAAAACGGGCTCGGTTAAACATATAGCTGAATTCACTCGGCATTTTCATATTTAACGGATAACTCGGCAAAGAGGCAACTCCTGGAAAGAGA
Source organism: Aedes koreicus (assembly GCA_024533555.2). Classification (NCBI taxonomy): domain Eukaryota; kingdom Metazoa; phylum Arthropoda; class Insecta; order Diptera; family Culicidae; genus Aedes; species Aedes koreicus. The sequence goes on along the minus strand of JAHHFK020005031.1, from coordinate 33,305 downwards.
AATACCTGTCTCCTGATGTGTGATGAAGTAATACTACCATCTATTGAAGCAAGGTAACATGGGGTCAAAGAGCCCGCCCTCGTTCCGAGAAATGTTAACAATAGGGAGGAGGCAGTCCCATGCTCCCTATCCAAATCGTTTTACTTGGGTGCCCTGATGGTCCCTCCCTTTCCCCGTTATATATTATTTAATATTTAGTATATTTTGTACACGAAAAATTAAGATATCGTTAAAGACAATAATGCTAATTTATTCAAATTTCAAACTTAAATGATACATTCAATGGATTGTTACTGAAAAATAAATACAAATTAGATATGTATTAATATCCTTCTAGTCCTGGAAAAGCTGAAAACAGAATAGATCATTCCAAATATCAAAGGTAAAATTTCATTAAAAGATATTATTTTATAAGACATGTTGTAATATTTTTCTTTATACTGTTCTAGTAACATTTCAAATATTGCCACTGGAGTGATCGAAGAGTCTGGTTTGATGATTTCTGAAATAATGGCTTATCTTACCACAAGATCACTAAACATAATATTAAAATATAATCCTACATTGCTTATAAGCACATGCCAGTCTTTTATGAATATAGTAGTTGAAATTCAGAAGTGCAGAATGCTGAAATGCTGAAAAACAAATTGAGCCTTTGATGCCTGTCGTGTTGCTCCAGGCTCTTACATGGTTCTGGAATGCAAAAATGATTTCAAAGCGTACTGAAATTATTGATCAAATGAGAATGGGAAATATACAATATGATTTAAAGGTACACGATCTTCAGTCGCACCGCCTCACTTCGCTTTCATAGCGGACTGACAAAGCAGTAAACCTTGTTCACACGGAGGAATACGGAAGCGAAAAAAGCAATGCGAGCCAGTTTTGCCGTCAGCGAAATTTTGGCTAAGAGAATGAAGCCGTTTCAGGATGGTGAGCTGATCAAGGAATGCATATCTGCTGTCGTTGAAATCATGTGCCTCAAGGAAAAAGCAGCAATCAGCAACATAAGTTTGTCCAGAAACACTGTCACCAGAAGAGTTCAAGTTCTCGGTGAAGATTTGAAAACAACTCTACGTGAAAAGGCTTCCGGCTTCGTATTTTATTCATTGGCCACCGATGAAAGTACCGATGTGAAAAATACGGCTCAGCTGGCTGTTTTCTTAAGGGGAATCGACAATAATTTTCATATAACTGCTGAACTGTTGCACTTGTACCGTTTGTGAATGTGTGGCTTAAGCGCCACTCTTTAAAGGAGACCACCCACCAGATTGCAGGTTTGCCCGGCCTGAGAACATCCAAGGGAATGGGGTCAAGTTTCCCGAAATCGGGAAGGAGGCTGACAGGCGCCGTTTAAAGCAACCGTTGTACTTCCCGGTAGAGGCTTAAAACCGACAAGGCCAGCAAAATACCAACTACAAATTATGACATCACGTTTGAACCATAGGTTATGAGGGGAAGAGAGGGAGAGTTCTCATCACCAGTCGAGCCAGAAGGTCCAAACGAAGCAAACTGCTTCGGATTCGAGAGTGGCCACACGCCGATTTAGGACGATATTATTACAACGGATATTTTTTATGGTTTATTGTTAAATGTTTGTTATAGAGCACAAATGATGGATTCATAGTTTTTATTGTGATTAAAGTAATACCTTTTTTGTGTATTCTTCAAAAGTTTGAACCTCGCGCGCGTAAACAGGTATAAATGACTGTTTTTTATTTATTTTTCAACCAAATTGAAAGTTTTGGTTGTTTGAGGGACTCTTTGGACCAGTAGGGAGCCGTCTGGTTGAATGTCAGAATTGTCCTGAAAATGTGGTTGTTGCTCATAATTTTGAACTTAGCGGGATTTTTTAATTACTGGCCTTTTTGAACACGGGGCTATGGTAACGAAAATTTGAAGTTGATATCAACGGCAGTTTTTTTAATTTATAACATTGCTGTATAGTTATGGAAAGTGATCCAGGAGTTTATATCTGTGAATGGAATCAGATTGGTCTTGTTTTTATATATAAATCTGATTAATTTGTTGTTTAATATTATGTATATTATCTTAGAGATAAATCGACTAGCTCAAACCTTTGTGGAGGTATGCGGCAGAACCATCATCATCATCATCATCATCTTCATCATCATCATCATCATCATCATCATCATCATCATCATAATTATCATCATCATCACTTACCCATTACAATAAACTCAAAAACAAGACACGATCGTTAACTACAGGAAAACCCCTCTACTACAAACTAAAGACAACTTTCGATACTTGCTACAAAACGCACATAATACCTTCTGCTCAAATATGAACGAGACTGGTTAAATAAAACGCAAACGGTTAATTATTCATCAATATTTATTTTGTCTCCTTCAAAATAATCACCATCGGAGACGATAAACATATGCCAACGTTTTTGACGTAGGCACGTCTTTGTTTTCAATATAGGGGTACACGTTGCGAGTACGAAAATTTGGAGCATCACGAAATATGCTTAGGTTTTGAAAATTAATAACTAAGTCATTTCATGACCGATTTTCAAAATTTTTGCACAAATCGATTCTATCTTTCTACTCATCAATTCCATTATTGAAAACTATCAATTTAAAATAAAAAACTTTTGAAATTCTTATAAATATAAAAATGAATTTTTATCGAACTGACCCTTATAGACATAGAAACTACTTAACCGACTGGCGTGAAAATTTGTATGCAGGGGCTTTTAGGACCGGACAAGCTTCTTATGATTGTGTAAGACCCCCTTCCCTCCCCTATGGAATGGCTCTCATACAAATGAAACACAAATTTCGGCATAATTCAAGAACTAATTAAGCAAATGGAACCAAATTTGCCATGTCGAAGTTTTTGAAGGCAAAAATGTTTCTACTGTGGTTCAAGGCCCCCCCCCCCCCCCCCCCCTAACTAACTCTAAGAGCAGTAGGTCCCGAACAAATACGATTTTTTTCTTGGCTCAGTAATTACAAGCACATCGGTCTCAAGCTCGGTCCCAAGCTTAATAATAGAGCGATTCCACGAACAAGTTTTTCAGTTTTTATTTTCTGTATTTTTGATTTGCATGAAACCTTGCATACAAGTTTTTGGGGAAGAAAAACGCCGTTTTGCATACTTGGTTCGCCATTTTGAATCTAGCCTTACTTATGAGAAGGGCCTATGAAAAATGCACATGATATCTTCAAAAAAATTTATCTCGGAAACGGTTTGTCCGATTGGTTTGGTGTTTTCGACAAAGTTTTAGACAATTGTTGGTGCTATATGGAAAAAAATATGCACGGTAAAAAAAAAGTTTGGTTTTTGTGTTTTGAACTAAAATATAAATTTTCCCTTAAAAGTTACACTTAAATAATTTTTTAATTATTCTTATGTTTTAGCTGACTAAAAATGCTATCTAGTGCACAGTAAGTTGTTCTGGTGAAAAATAAGTTGCAATGAAAAAAAATTTTTTTTTTTAAATTACAATTTTCAAAAAAGCTATTAAGAAAAGTCAAAAAAGTTTGTCGCCCTAATTTTATGAAAGAACATCAAATTTGCAAGCAAAAAGTAGTTCGGTAACATTTTTTAAGATGTGCCGTTTAGAAGATATTACTGATTTAATATTGACTTTTTTGATAACTTAATAAGTTTTGGCCCTTTCGGATGTACTCCGTGTTTTTACAGTTTCAAAAGTTTTTTTTTTCGAAAAGATTGGAAAATTTTGAGTTAAAATGTCACTCACAGCTTAATGATTCGAGTGAAATTCTCTGCCTTAAAAGTATTTTGAAAAACAAGTTACAAAAACCCACTATCAGGAACAATGATTTCTTCAAGTGATTTTTGGTGCGTTGTGCTGAAAACATGCTAACAATCGTGCTAATAACCTCAATCAACAACCGCCGTTCTCTTAATTCATTCCAGGTATATACAATTTACAATCTTCTTCAATAACAATATACCTACGCCAGCAAATCTACCTCGCTCCAACTCTCCAAACTCGTACCTGAAGGTTCGACGATACCTGAGCGTTCAACTCTACCTATCTTCCAACAGTCTTTACCCAGCATTCTATGATTTCTACCCGTGAGCTGTATAATAATGTCTGACTCGGTTCTGAATTCATCCAGTATCTACCAAACAGTAAATGCAGAAAGGTTGCTAGTAGCATAGTGATTATAGTAATTTCAGCTCATAATCCTGTGTTTTTGAACGAGATCCAGTGTTGTTTGATAACATAATAATTGTAAAGGAAAGTGTAACACGTTTTGGTGCAAAGGTAAGTTTTAAATACACATTTTAATTATATGTTTTGTGATATTTTCGTACAAAACTAACAATTGGAAAATATTTTCTATGTTACAGATTACAAAATGAGTAAAATAAGAAGTATTCGCCCATTCAAAGACATTCAGTGTTCGAAAGAGCTGCGATATCTCACGGATGGTATCATCCAAAAACTAAAATCAATTGGATTTTCCAAGGTATCCACACTGAACACCAAGGATTTTCGTATTTGTTCGTCTTGCCGTCTACATATTGATTCAAGAGCTCACCTCACCTAAAACGAAGAACAAAGCGTAGCCGGCGGCTCAAGGATGGCAACTGTTCAGACCATACCTGATGTACCTGATTCGCAAAGCTATGAAAGTTTGGTCACGATACCATCAGCGTCAACGCTAAGCACAATTCAATCAAATGAAGACTTCACGATGCCTGTGGACGTCGAAATATTCAACCGAGGAATAGCAGCTATTCGTGTTTCGCCTATAGATTTAGGTAAGGTTAAAAATGTTCACTATCCTGAAAAAAAGTGCGCTGAAATCGTCGAAGGTGTACGAAGAAATCATTTTAAATTTGACGCTAAAACAGAAAAAGCAAACGAGTTTGATGAAGTCATAGAAAATATGAAAATTAAATTTTTAAATTCAGCCACAAGGCAAGAAAAACTATCAATTTTATCATTGTTACCAAAATCATGGTACTGACCATGATTTTGGTAACAATGATAAAATTGTAGACGAATTTAAAACCAGTAGAAATATGGCATCAGATGCAAGAAAGGAAAGAGATAATGTATTTGATTCATCTCAAATACAATCAACTGGAAGAAAACTTTGTTGAAAAGCTTTCATTCGAACAATGGGTTACCACTGACAGATGTGATTTAGAAACTATTGTAAAGCAAACCGATGAGTTTGTTTCATTTTTCAGCTCAAAATTAGAAAGTTTGATTCCGCATGATTTTGTAAAAACCGAACAATCCAATTTTTTGAAAACTACAAAACAAAACTTGCAAGATGGTGAATTTTTAGCTATTTGTGACTTTTCTGAAAATTACAGCTTCATTTTGCAGGACGAAGTTCAATCACACCATTGGAACGTGCAACAGGCCACAATCCATCCTTTCGTTATATATTATACTGAAAATATGCAAATTAAACATTTTAGCTTCATTATAATTTCTGAAGAACTAAGACATGATTCAGTCGCTGTTAATTTGTTTATTGATAAAATGATAAACTTTTTACAAATTGATCAAAATAAAAACATAAAAAAATGTCAGATGGTGCTGCTTCACAGTATAAAAACCGAAAAAAACTGTTCTAGCCTTTGTAAATTTAAGTCAAAGTATGGTATTGACGCTGAATGGCAATTCTTCGCAACATCGCACGGAAAAGGTCCATGCGATGCTATTGGAGGTACGATAAAACGCATGGCTACCAGAGCAAGTTTAGCCAAAGAACGCGAACACCCGATAAAGACTGCAAGAGAGTTGTTTAATTGGGCAAACAAACGAAAAGAAGAAGAACTTACAAAGTTGTCATTTTGTTATGCTACTACAGAAGAATACGAAAATATGTCTTTGCAGCTAAATAATCAATATAATAATGCAAAAACAATTCAAGGAACTCAAAAATTCCACTCATTTCTTCCTCTATCATAAAATACAATAAAGGCAAAGCTTTATTCAAACTGTCCTGAAAATGATGCCAAAATATTCGATATTGTTAAGAAAGTTGTGTAAACAATAATTTTATAAAAATACAGGAATAAAAATAAACTGATGATATCCAACATATAATGTTATTTTTTATTGCGCACAATCACCATCCCTGAAAAATAAGCTTAATTCGCTTAATTTAATATTAGTCCCAACCGCTCAAAACTTGTCCATGTGATATTGGACGCTTTCTCAGAACTTTTCACCTCTGCTCACACAGTCAAAATATTCGCAAACAATCATCTGAAGCTTAAAACCATAGCTTAAACTCGTAAACAAAGTGTAATCAGAAAAGTTTTGCAAGTAACCCCATTTGCAGAGTAATTTGCAACACCTGTAAATTAGGTTCTTTCTAGGGTACCGTATGTAATTTATTTTTCAGAAGAACTTATCAAGACAAAACTTTTAGTTGATAACATAATGCGATTAATGGTTAACTTTGAAAGCTCCGAAAAATCTCGGTAGGCTCTGGCTTTGAGTGGACGTGTTGTTTTTATTCTCGCTGTCATTTTTGTATGTTAAAATTAATTAGATAGATTTAATTAATGGTGACTTCATGTGTTAAAAATGTGCTGAATTTTGCTCAACATTTTTTTCGCGAAATAAACTTTATAGTTGAAGTGAGAAACTGTGACACAAAAGACTAGGATTTTCGGTGATTTTTATGACGGTTATCAGAGTGGATCACATTCTACTCCTTTAACGGACTATTTTGGCATCATGCTTTACACTGGATGTCCAGAAGATGTTTCTAACAACTGCACGGAAACACTCAGTTAAGTTTTTGTTTAAGAACTCAATTAATTCAAATAATTATTATATGATTCTTATTAGTTAATATATTTAATAGTGTAATGGGCTGGCTTAGAATAACAAGTGGTTGAAGACGGGGATTCTGGCGTCATGGCGACGTGGATTGTGACGGGTGGGATGAGTTGAGAGTAATTCAATTTTGAGATAGTTTGTTTGATTTGGATTTATTTAACCTTCCAAGTTCTCACCAATTGGCAGACAGCGTTGGCTAAAACAATTTTAGTTTTCTCTTCGTTGTATACCTTGAGCGTTGGGTACAATTTCTTACACGACTGGGAAAGGGAAACGGTCTCTATTATTCTGAACTGTAGATAGAGAATAAGCTTACGGCAAGGAAAGAATGCCGAAAAAAATTTTTTACAAATGGCTACCGTCACGAAAAAATTGAAACACCGGACGCTCATAACTCAATCGTTTCTTGATTGATTTTCGAAATTTTTGCTCTTAACTAGAGGTTTTAACGACTGCCATTTTATTTACTCGAGTATTTAAAATTTAACAAATAAAAGATGAATATATTTTGTGTACATATTCATCAATCGGTGTTGGAAAATTTGAAGAATGTTGCTTTCCGGCAAGCATCAATAAATTCGCTATCACGGACCACGTTTTGACGTTTTGATTTTCAATCATGATATTCTGAAATGAAATTCTCTGCGCATTCAAAGTAGTACTGTAAGGAATAGTTATTCTGTCGTTTAGTTTATGAGTTTTACTTCTAGGAAGAATAAAATTGTGAGAAATTGTGAAAGTGAGAATAAGTGCAATGCCCAATCGTTTTGATGCCAACCGTATGCGCAAACTTCGGAAGCGCGTTGAGATCGAACATACGAAAAATCCTCCGAAACGACGATGTACCGATGTCGAACGGGCTCGTGTTTATCGGGTGAAACTAAAAGTAAACTGAGAACAGAAGGAAAATGCCTTCTGCTTTCAGACTGAAAGCCAGGGGTAGTGCGCTACCACAAAACTGGTTGAGACGCTGGAGAAGGGCCTTCAACTCGAAGCCGTATCATCATTTATCCTTTTTAAAAAGTGTACAATAGAATTTTGGAAACAAACAGCTGATCTAACGATCGATTAAGACTACACGCACACTATTTTGATAAGATTACGCCTAACGACAAGAGTAGGTTGTAGGAATTATAAGTAGGATAAAAATAATAATAGCAGGAATCAAAAATTAATAATAATAAGCATGTTTAAAAGTAAAAATGGCTAATAAATATAACAGACTAGTTTACCTACAGTGTACCGTGATTCGGAATCTCTTTGGCTGGGAGAGCTCTCACGTGAAAGACAATCTCTTGATAGCTTGCCTTCTACGAGGACAGATAAAGAGAGAGAGAGAGAGAGAGAAAGGGAGTGAAACGTGCGATAATAAAAAAAAATCGAGTTCAGTTTGCACTGAAACGAGAGAGGTCCCAGATTTGAGACAGACGTTGAATAGAACGGATGGTCCTGACCGTGTGGATAAAAATAAAATAAAAATAAAAATGGAGCCTTCCGACATAGGGGAGAAATGAAAATTTGAAAATAACTAAAACAAACATTTCTCCTTAGATTTTCGAAATGTTTGCTTCAATCAGTTGGAGTTTTTCGCGACTGTCGACTAACAAAAGTATCATTAATAATTGACAATGAATTTCCAAACAGACCCTGAACAATTTATGACGCGAAAGGAAAATGGTCTCCAGCCAGTCGATCATATCAACACCATCACTACAGCCAGCACAACCATTGCCCTTTCATCATATCAACATTCAAACCAAACGGCCATTTCCAGGGCCGCCAAATAATGTCTAAGAAGCGAATCATAGAATGTTCTAACATACCTATTTACTTACTTATGATAACCCTTAGAACAGTACCTGCGTTGCAATGTTCCGCTACGAAACCAACGAAACTAATCAATCGATTTAACGTAGTCTACGTCAACCGGTCGTGCGTTATACACAACCCCACTGATTTTTTATTTGAAATTAGTCTACAATTTCGTATAAAATCGATAATCACTTTGTGAGAGACGTAGCAGCATCCTTAATATGTATGTATATCGGCCCAAATTATATCCCAAGCATTACTGAAGGTTGCTTTGCATTTCCAATAGAAAAAAAAAACTGCCATTACACTCTGTAAGTGATCCAAACAGCATTCTCTCTGTTGGTTTAAATCGGCCCTCGAATGTTTTTCAATGGCTTTTCCAAAGAATATCCTCCGTTACATTTTGCGAGAGGCCCCAGCGGCCCTATTGCTGTTGACATAATTTGGTCCAAGTTGATTCTCAGACATCGCTATAAATAACCTAGTCTTCTCAATGAAAAACCACTTAATCACGCTGTGGGTAGCCCTAACAGCATGTTATTATTGATTGATGACTGTTGATTTGAATCGGATTTCATGCGTTATTAAAACCATGTCTTAGCAATGAAATTTTATAAGATTGCGGAATCAGACGACCCAGATCTGTATGAACATAAAACGTCCATTACCACACGATTGAAATCACAGCTAGCTTAGCTTTGTTACTCCCAACGACCTTTATATGTATACATATGCTTTCTCGCCAAGGTAAATTTCTTGCACAGTCCCATCCAACTTCCAACTATAGATGTCTATGAAGGTAGCATGAGTTCTCAGCATCTTCTTGAGTAGACATCTAATCAACACTTCCCTCCCATCCCTTATTGATCATAAGGACCTGGCCAAGTGTTGTGCAAAGAGATCGATGGTTGAAGAGCCTGTCATACCCAAGGCAGCTCTCCTGGCGCTTCCATCGCCTCTACAACAGCCAACCCAGGATTATGTATGGTCGGAAAATGCAATGCTATAATATGCTATAAATTTGTATTATAAAGTAACGCAATGTTGTTGCAGCAATCCAAGAAATCTGACAAGTTCTCTTTCACCACCCGTTTTTATATTTTCAGACATTCTTCTCTTTTCAGAGAGCGAGTAATGGCGCTATAATCATAAGCTATAGGGAGCTAGGACTATAGTTAATGCTTAAATCCCAACCATTTGAAGAGAAATGGAGCATCACTTTACCTTCTTAGACTAGATGCTCCCAACGACCATTTTTAAATAACTTTGTGTTCTGTACACCAAACAGGGCATTGTGTTCAACTATTCTCTCCGACTATTCATTTCCTTTTGCCTTTGATATCTGCTGAAGGCTACGTGGGTTCCCCGTGTCTTCTTAAGGTAGATAGCAATTCCCCCTTTCACCAACGGTGGCATGGACGTGACCAGGTAAGCGATCGAGGAGTGTCTTCATGGAGATTGATGCGCGAAGAAACGTATTAGTAGCTGGTTTCGTTTCATGGTGGCAAGCAATGTCTTAAACGAACTATTCCTAATCGTAGTTCCATCCACGAGGTGTGCAAACGTCAATGCTAAGGCTAATGCTAATGGTTAACTTTGAAAGCTACATCACGTTAATGTTCAAAACTGTTGCAAGTAACCCCGGATGAGAGTATTAAGACTTTTAGCCACCTGGGCTGATTCGTCACCGCCTATGAATGTCTTAATTTGGTTGCTTGGTCATTAGATAAAGGATCAATCTGATATATGACCGATGTCAAGTATCTTTCTTACTTCATAAGCGTTATTAATCTGATTAGTAGAATAAAACTTGTTGATTTTTTTTTAAATTCTTGGATGTGATGAGTCTGTCTTGAAGCAATCGGAAATAAACCATAAACTTCCTTACTTTCTTGACATGTTTGATAATTTCTAGCTCCCCCTTAACCACCTCTTATGTTACTCAAATAGGTTAAGCTCTCTGGATTAAACATTTCTATAAACCGAATTCCTACATACATTTTCAGATGATTAAAATTAAACCGGACATTTTTTCACGCTTGTACAATTTTTCAGAAATCATCCATTAATAATACCACACACCAGAATAATTCACCGCCAGTCCTGGTCCTGCTGCCAATGTCGGTACCCATTGGAAAATCCCTATTTCTTCCGCCTGGGCGACACCCAATAGTCGTAAAGAATAAATATTAACTCGTTTCCGCTTCGACGAGTTTCAACCATAAGTAGTGCGACATTCAACCACAATGTGACGTGGTACGGTGGACGTTTCAGTGGATTTTTTTCAAAAACCTCCCCAACCACTTGGAGCGCTTTTGCTGCCTTCAGACCAACTTCGCTTGCATCGAGGAAAGAATAAGCATCAGCTTTTTATATGCCACCCTTCTGGCACTCCAGAAATTACCCTCCACCCACCAGCCAGGGATAATCGACTATGCACTAATGTGGGAGGACAGCAAATTATGTGTCGGCTGCCACACATCATACATATTTTGTTCAACGACGACGACGACTGCCACCGAAGCCCCATTTATAATTCCAGAAACCGAATGACCGCAGAAGACTGGTTTTAGAAAAAATAAAACTTATGCAATGCTAGGCACATAAATGATTTTTATTACCGGTACGAAGAGTGCGACCTTGCATTATGAACCAATCTGAAAATGTGAAACAACTGCACGAGAAGACACCTTTTCAAGTTTTAATTTAAATCAACATAACTTCCAGTTGACCACCCTATCATTTGAGACCAGCCGTGGATGGTAAAGACGATCGCTTGCTCCACTGAACCCCCCCCCCCCCCCCCACCCTTCTTGTGATACTAAATGGCGGCAACGATTATGATGACGATAATAATAGCTCGCTGATGGTTAGCCGAGATGAATGGAGCACGATCCCATCCATCCAATTTACTTCAAAGCAGCAGAGTCTCCTAATGGAAATGGTGACTTCTAGCACTATTAGTGCGAGAGTGAGTGTGTGAGTGTGCGTGTCTGTAATTACATACTGACAATCAATTATGGCACTCCAGCAACATTGCTGCTGCTCGCGGGGGTTCCAAACGATGTGCAAATTAATTTCGATAATGGCGAATCGACGTTCGAAGCATAAATTTCACGCTCGACCATTAATTGTAGAATGTGTTGAATTAATCACACCGCGCTCACTTTCGACGCAGTATTCTGGATGTCGGGGAAGCTGGGGAGACCGTGGCCACCGTGTGGCAGGCAGCGCGGCGTGCTGCTGTCTCGACATGAGATATGAAGATTAGCTTTATTGGAGCGTTAATCGGTTACTGCGGGGGCCGGAACGGTGCGTGGTTCTTGTCGGATTGTCTATTATCATTTATCAGACGCCTGCGAGCAAGGATCAGGATGTTTAATGATTGCATTTAGCAGTTCAAAGAATTTCTACGGCGTTTCGGTGGTCTGGGATGAATTATGCTTCTAATGAATGGCTGCCAGTGCTAGGACTTCAGATAATAGACATAAGTTTAGTGAAATGTTAGAGCATACAATGAAACACAACGTTTAACATTTCCATTACATCTCATTCGCACGAAACATGACAGATTGTGTGATGATCGTGGAGTACAAGGTGCAGCAGGACAAAAATACCAAAATTTATGGTCTCGCTTTCAAATCCCATTTTCAACTTTTTCAAGCAACAATATCAATATTTACGAATTCAGTTATCTTTATTAGATCCTGATAAAGATTAGGACATCCTCAAGGTGACACCGCAAGTTAGAAACTGCTTTTAGAACGTAGTCCCCCGACAAAGACTGTCATGTGCGCGTTATGACAGACTTACCAGGGATGCCAGATTTACGGTCATGTCTGTATTCATACAGACACAGACATTTACACATTCGTCATCATCTCCAAAACTCGCAGATTGTGATGCTTCTTCCTGCGTTGACATTGACTGCATTGTGTCGTCACCGGCATAGGAATGTCTTCATCAGCATCTTTGTGAAGAACACTTGCGATGATCTCATCATCGTCCAGCTTTTCGAATCCGGCATCCTCCTCGTCGATTTCTTCGGTCTGTGCTATCTTGTCACCAATGCTTCTCGGCGTGTCTCTTATGACGGACAGCGGTACATCATCCTCATCCTCGATTTCACGGGCATTGTAAAGCATGTTCCAAGATTTGCGAATCGAGTCAGCTGGAACTACCTCCCTCGCTTGAGCAACCCAAAAAGATGACGTCCTTCTTCTGTTCTTCTTCACGCACTCGTCAAACTCTCCTCCACGAATTTGAATTTCCTGCATCATCAGATTCCTGAAGCGCGTCTTAATCATCTGCATGATATTCTGATCCATCGTTTTAAGAATGGCGGTAGTGTTTGCAGGGAGAAAGATGGTAAAAATGGATCCATCGACAGTTTTTAGCTCATCAGCATTGTAATGTGCTGTGCAATTGTCCAACACAAGGGCGGCACTTAGAGGAAGTCCTTTTGACTTGACGTAGGCGGTCACTTTCAGGACGGATTCCCAAAAAAAAAAAAACACTCTTTAAAGAGCTCCTTTTCCATCGTCCAAGCGCTCTAGGATGCCCTGTAGTATACAGGCAACTCCTTAAGATTTTTGAGTGCTCGAGGTCTGTGAGACTTTCAAATCAACATTAACGGTAATTTGAGCGACTCATACATGGTGCATCAAGGCATGAACGTGATCCGATCTTTTTTGATTTGGTGTCTCTCTCAACATATGTTCATGTAGGAGATTTCTTGAAAAAGAGCCCACTTTCGTCAGCATTGAAGCTTTTTCCAAAAACCAGATGTAGAGAGCTTCGTCAACTTGTGGATATCGAGGATTCTTGAAACGCTTTCGTTTTGCTGTAAATTAAAAACAAAACATGTTAAATTGTTTTCACGGAATATCATTTAAGTTTCTTACACATGTCCTTTGCATATTTCATGGCATAGATGGTAGATGCAGACCGAACTTTGTACTTCCTCATTATTTCATTCATCGAAACACCATTTCCAAGATTTTGAATAAATTTTATTTTACCCGCTAGTAGTAAACCAACACGGTTATGTTTTTTGTCTTGTTTACGCGACACACGATCCATTTTTCAAAAAACCTCCGACTTAGTCGACCTTCTTGAATTATAAGTTGTGCAATAACAAAACAATTTTAAAAGCTAATTACCTAATTAATTATCATGCATACCACGAGACCACCACATCCACCGCACTTCGACATCTTACCGTGATACGTTTTTATTGTCCGTTTTCTACGCTCACTCGATCACTCGCGCTACTGAAGAATAGATATCAGAATCAATATATAACGCGCTTTACCCGAAAAAAAGAGTGTGTTGTGTCAAAGCATCTACACAACTGTTCACAGTTGATGCTCGAAGCAGATTCTATCTCGGGCTTGAACTATAATTTCAAACTAAAGTAATTGATCTCGTAAATTGATTCCCCTTAAGGTCGAGTTCGTTCGATTCCTATTTTGCATGGAATGCAACATTTATTACACTCATAATCACTACACAACGCTACCAAGCTGCTTTGAGATAAAATTCACCCTCATCAGACAACTCTCTATTAACCAAAATGGGAATGTCATTCCGAGAGGGAAACTTGCTTTTACCAACCCTTCCTGGGCACATGGCATGCAATCTTCCGAGGTCTAGAGAGGGAAGACTGACGCCACACAGACACCGGCGCGGCGCCCCACGTTGGTGGTGACATGATGAGAAGACATAAATTATTTCAGTGAAAATACATCGCAATTAAGGTGAAGTTCGTGTATTAAATGTATTATTCATCCGGTTTGATGCGGGCCAAAAGCAGGGAGAAGCAGATACTTTGCCACCGGTAATAATTTATAGCGATACATTTTTAATTGCAGCCACCCGAGAGGACATCAGTAAGAACTTTCCAAGCACCGGATCACCGACAGTTGGATGGCAGACTCGATTTATGAGGACGATTCAATCGAACATTCCATCGGTATTTGAAATGTAAATTCCAGCACCTTTGGAGGAATTCGTGCGAGCAGAAAAATGCAAATAATTAATTTCGAATGCCAAGCGAGGTTGGTGACATGGTGACGCAATATTGGATCTCGATCGGTTGGTGCATTCTGCGGAGTAAAATGACCGTGCGAGTATTTCTTAGTTTTTGGTACTTATTTGGAAAATGCAACTGAGAATTAATCAAACTTTTACATTGGAAGGAAGATTCGTTGGAAAAAATGGAAGGGCACAGAGGAGATGGGATAGCGGGAGTCTGCATGGTAATTGTACTGACATAATATTTCAATTAAAACTTTCATGCATGTAGGTAGGTGCAAGTTGGAGTCGGAGCGTTCTTGGTGTCGCCTGGTTGCAAGAATCATGCGCTCGGGATGGGATTTTAATTTGCGTCTTAATTAATGTACATTGCATGTTACTGCTACGAATTCTCTCTTTCCATCCAGGCGGAAAACAAATCGGGATTTGAAGTGGTTCCATGGCGGAAAATTTCCCGGTTAATTGTACAGGGATGTTAATTGTTCTATTTGTTCACCCTGCTGGTCAAAACTTTTCCTTAAAACAAGTTCTGTATAAAAGAAAAGTATTTGTTCTGGTTAAATAAATCACGCAACGAGAAGGTAACGAAATGTTCGCTCTCCATTACGCTCAATTTTCCGGTAAATTTCTCATGAAATCATCAAAACATATTTCACCGATATATTTTCCGAACCCAGTACAGAACTGATGAAAATGAATTCTCTACTATTGTTGTTGCTATTCAGTCGTTTAGCCACTAGCATCCACCGCACCGAGACGACATCGTCTTCGTCTTGTGCATATCAAGAAAAATACACACAGACTCCTGATCAGCAGAGAGATGAATGAATGGATGGAAATTTTCGGGAAAGCGGAGTGCTTTGCTATTCTTTCATATATTATCCCGGCAGAATATTCACGTTCAAACTATGTGCAATTTTTTCCCCCCCCCACAAAAAGGCGAAGACATTTTCTTAATCAAAACGAGAAGAGCTCACGTTGGAATGCGGTGTGGACATAGGCGTAGCCAGGATTTCAAATAGGGGGGGGCGAGTTTTTTTTTTAGAGAGAGAGAGAGAGAGAGAGAGAGAGAGAGAGAGAGAGAGAGAGAGAATTACATCGTCTCCAACCAGTGGTTGCACATACTGAACAATTAACATTAACGGACACTTAACGGACCATACAACGCCCGGTGGACCAGTAGAGTAGGGTCATTTTCATGTTCCGACAGATGGAGCGGGAATGGAGCCCTATTTATGTGACATTACGCCTGAATGCTGGTGGATTATCTTCTCTACTCTCACCCAAAGTATTTGACAATACCGTTTCTTGCAACAAGATTAAACAATTCTAGGCTTGTTCTGGAATAAAAAAAAAACGATTTTAAAAACTTTCGATTTTTCCCATGTTTTTAAATCAAACCACATTGAATGCCAAACATTTAACGGGTCATGTTGGATTTTTGTATAGAATAACCACCGAATTTGTTTGCAGTTTGTACTGAAAATGTACTTTTCATCCGCGACCCTCTCACCCAAAGCAACACAGAAGAAACACCGTTTTTTACTCACCATGCTCACACCGTTTGAATAGATTATATTTTTTTAATGGTTGTTCAAATAATAAGTGATTAGCTTTTAACAAACATACATTTTGAGTTTTGGTGGTTTATAGCTTATGGTTTGTGTCCCCTTTGCTCACCTTTAGTATAATTATTTTATCTCATATTTTCTAAACAGGAACATCAAACATAACCTTTTAAAACGACGTAAGTAACAAATGTAAGCAAGCTGTGTTTTTTGTGCTGAATTGTTGCTACTTTCATTCTCAACACACGAGTAGTTAGTAAATAATTTAAGAAATTTTATTCATCAATGACGAAAAGAAATTCATATGCGTTCCAACAGCTATTCCTCAATATTTTAAAAATAATTTATATACACATCTGCATCTGCGTTATGAAATTTGAACAGATTTATCTGATATGATCCAACTGAAACACGTTCTGTCGAAACACGGTATATGTAGCAATCATGTGTATCTGAGTAGTATGAAACCAAAACGGTGTATCATTGAATTACATTAAAATTGTTGTTCAAATTCGAGAAATACAACCATTTTGCATATTTTTCTATTCGTGGTTATTTCAGCTGCATGAAAAAACATTCGTTTTGTTTTGTTTGCTTGTTTTTTTTAATTACATGCTGGAAAATATTATACTTACTTTTGAAAACCTTTCGAATGTCCATTTATGGTACTTCTGGATAAAATGAATCAAATAACTGCTTTAGACTGCTTATAATTTAAAAAAAAACCGTATGTATTTTACCCGATGATTCGTTTTGTTATGAAGGTTCTTCTGTTTATAAACACGCGCAGAACCATCGCTTATTCTTCCGGTCTTCCTCTAAACTCTCCACCGATTGCTTGTCGATCTGCCAAACTTGGAAGACATCTGCATGGAGTTATCTCAAATTATAATAATCCGTCCAATCTATCACAAAACGTTGCGATTGGTTGAGCGGACTGGAGATAATGAAATCCATTTGTATAAGGCCAAGTCTCTCCCGGTTGGTATTAAACCGATTAGCATGGATATCAATAGAAACATAAAGTTACCAGAAGGCACAAAATGCATCTACGGACTCTTATTTTTACGAAATCCCTCAATTTCAATTTTTAATGGATTAGCATAGATTGTTCATTAGACACTTCAACTTGATTGATACAGTTATTAGTTACAGCAGTGCAATAGATTGTAGAATACAGTAGTAAAAATGGTAAGTTACGAAAAAAGAGTTTGGTTCGAGCATCGGCTGTGAAAGGTTGTGTCGATGCTTTATTACGCACTATTTTCCTATCGAGCCTGGCGCGTTTCGTGTTGTTTCGGTTATCTATAATTCGGTGTAACGAGTGATCGAGTGAGCAAAGTAAGAGAACAACAAAGCGTCTCTCAAGCGTTCATAAAATTATCCTTGTTTTCCTAACGGAAAACCACCATCACACTTTGTGAGTGGCTCCAATAGCATCCTTATTATTGGTTTAACTCAGATCAAATCGGATTTCCAACATTATAAAAAATCACCTTGTTTTTCCGATGAAAAAACACCATTACACTTTGTGTGTGGCCCCAATAGCATCCTTACTGTTGTAATCGGCTCGAATCAGAAATCGGTACTAGTATTTAAATATTTTACTAAACGAAGCGTGAATTCAGCTTATTGTTTACCAAAACGAACCCTGCTGCCACCCAATCTTGTCATCGAAAATCCCAGTGATTTCTCGTGGAAGTGCGGCGGTGGTCTCGGCTTCCAATAAAACGTCCAAATAAACGTTTACGCATTCCTACCCTTTCCTTATTTGACCTGCATTCGGGCGAGGCCAGCGCCGGTATTGCCTTAGTTTGGGATCACCAGTTTTACACATTGAGCATGTTTGCATCATCTGTTGATCTTCTGAGTAATAACAGCTGAAATGGCAGTAACGGAATAACAACTTCGGGCGGTCAATCATGCTCATTATCCTGCTCATGCTCATAAAAACGGATAAATTATTTGAATAGGATAAGACAACTGAAACTTCTCGCCCTGACTAGCTTGCTGTTCTGCTTCTCACACGCTGAATCAAACTGCAAGATATGATCAACATATATTCTCAATAATACGAAACTACAGTACCCTAAAACGGGGAAAGCGGGGTAACGGGGCGGTTTGACCCATGCCATGAATAGTTCAAATAAATATTTTTCGTTGATACTTTTTCTAACTATCAACTGTGTTTCTTAATCTAGTATTATTTGGCTTCTGAAAGCTATAGCATAGGTTTGAATATTCAGTTTTTTTGATTAACCAAGAACTGAACATTTTATTGAGCATAGCTTCTTCAACTTTCAGCTAGCGGGGAAAAAAATCAATCAATGCTTATCTAATAGCTAACATTACATATTAAGAGATATTTCCCTAGTAGCACATTTGTTTCAACCCAGTAAAGGTGACTGCTCTGTGACTCAATTAAGTCACAATAGAGCTGCTGAAACCAGTTTTGACTGTTGTGTGCTGCTTGGGGTTTTTAGATACTTTGGGCTACATAGGTTGGGTTCTAGGTTAAAGGAAAAGAAAGGTATTAAAATTGTTACTCGTAACTATTTAAAAACTATTATATAATTACAACTTTTTTCTCATGGATGTCAATTTTTTACGCTTTTTTGCTACAACTTGTTACAAAATCGAGGCAACTTCGCGTAATTTGGCTTTTTTATTTAGGCAAAGGGCAATCTGACAAACATCCCAAGCAAAACAAAATCGTCATTTTTGGTTACAGTGACTTGATTGTGACTTAATTGAGTAGTATTCGAGTAACATCAACTGTATTGCAACAAGTTACCTTGCAACCTTCTAGAGATAAAAAATAAATAATAATATATTGAAACAAATAATAAAATTCTAAAAATAAAATCAAAATTTAGGGGGGGGCAACGGCCCCCCCCCCCCCCCCCCCCCCCCCCCCCAAAAAAACAAAACAATATTAATAAATTATTTTTTTTTTGGTAAAAACAAACCCTTTTAAAAAAAAAAACCAAAGGGAGGGGGGGTGGGGCCCCCCCGGAGATTTTTTTATAAATTTATAAAAATTTTTTTTTTCCTTTTTTGTCACAAAATTTTTATCTCTCCCCAATTTGCAAAAAAAATTATAAAAAGGGTGTATCGATATGTTTTGTTTGTTTTGATGAACGAAATATTTACCAGTGAACAATTGAGGGGATATCAATCTGGTACAGTTTGTTTTCATGTGGTGCTGGAGAACTTAAGAATTTCCTTGATGTTTGGTAAAATTATTATTTTGAGAACTTAAAATATAAAAGTGGGACATGGCTGTCATCCAAAATGAACACCGATATTTCCTTGAAAACCTTCCCAATCACCTTTCCAATACCTCTGTCCTGTCCATCTCACTACAGTAAACCCACAACCCTTCCCAATGTCCCTAACACCACAACAAAAAGATATAAACAACCCCAAAAGACCAGATGACATAGGACATCGTCATCTTAGAACGGATTCGAAAACAAATGCCGAACCTGAACCACCCTATTCACCCAGAATAAGCGAGATTGCAACACTCCCGCTCACAGAATATCACATCAACTCGAACATCAGCTCTACAACCGCAACGAATAAGGCCTCGGGTAGCTTGAGACGCCCTCGGCGCTCGTTGGCCACCTCCGGAGGTCATATTGATAATACGTCGTACCTGGAAGGCCCAGTGGAGCAGCGGAGCAGGAGAGGCCCCGCCAGTGCGGAAGCCCTCTCCCCACCAGAACTGGCGGACAACCCTCGACCCTCCGTTACGCCTGGAAGAGGGAAAAGCGGGTTCCCCCGTATCCCCCTATGGACATCTAGGGAGTCAAGACCATCAAAATCAAGGAATACGAGACGGACAAACGGGTTTCCCCGTATCCCTCGTTGGACTTCGTGGGAGACAAGCTACACAATATTGTCCCCCAACACACTGTTGACGAGATCGACCCTATTCAAGCCCCTTTTAGACGATCAACCCCCCTCATGAGGAGAAATGCCATCCCTCCGAATGCACTTACAAAGGCTAGACAGTATGACCTGTGGAGGGCGGGGATCGGCAATTCCTTCCCGCCAGTGGCCGGCCCTTCGCAGCGATCATCCTTATTCCCAGTGGCTCCCACATCTCTGCCGACAGCGGGGTCCCTGCCGTCTACTTCTGTCGGTGGAGCTCTGCTGGGGTCCACTCGCAAGAACAATACGCGAGTTAAGACGACTCCACAAGCTGTTAAAAGTCCAAACAGTCCCCCCAAAACGGCCACTAGGACGCTCAACACTAAGAATTCAACGCTAGCACTGCAATGGAATATGAACGGCTTTTTTAATAACCTTGCATATCTGGAATTGATAATAGCAGACTCTACACCTGTCGTAATTGCCATTCAGGAGGTTCACAGGGCGGATACCACTACAATGTGTAAAAGTCTCCAGAGTCAATATAACTGGATCCTGAAAGGTGGAGTAAACTCTTATCAGTCTGCAGCACTCGGAATTAACAAATCGTCAACCTACATCGATATTACTCCTCCTTCCTTCGCTGTAGCAGCCAGAATCGAGTTTCCTTTTCCGATAACTGTAGTCAGCATTTACGTACCAACACCAGATTGTAATAATCTTCAGAAGCAGCTGTGCAAGTTCCTTGACCAAATCCCCACACCCCACCTAGTCATGGGAGACTTCAACGCGCATCATACCAGTTGGGGCTCACGAAGGAAATGAGTAATCTTCGTGTATTGAACAACGGCTCCCCCACGTTCACGCGCCCGCAAATCAGTTCCGCCATTGATGTATCCTTCGCCAGCGATCACCTCATCGGCCGCCTCCAGTGGTCGATTGCCGACGACCATTTGGGTAGTGATCACCACCCAATATCAATTTACTGTAGTTTTACCGTACCAGAAACAACCAGACGTCCCCGATGGCAATATGAGCTAGCCGACTGGAAACTTTTTGAAAACATTATCGAAAGAAGCCCAGCCCTAGTAGCACATTTGTTGCAAATGAGTTGAGATTACTTAAATGTGACTCATTCTAGTCATAATCAAGTTGCTGTAACCTGCTTAGACGGTTGTGTGCTGCTCGGGAGTCGAAGATGATATGCAATTCGAAGATTTCATCAGCACCATCTTTGATGCAGCCTCAGAAGCTATTCCCAGAACAAGTCCACCCGCTGGACGCCGAGCGCTAAGATGGTGGTCTCCTGAAACAAAGGACGCTATCTAGTCGAGGAGAAAAGCCCTCAGGAGATTGAAACGAACCTCAAAAGACCACTGTGAAGCCGAGACCGTAGCTGCTGAATATCGGTTAAAACGTAATGCCTGCCGGGACGCAATCCTTTCCGCAAAACGTAAAACATGGGACGACTCTCTGAACGAAATAAGCAGCGATAGTACAACTTCCAAACTGTGGAAAAGTGTAAATGCATTACAAGGGAAACGCAGGACCAACGGAATCATCATCAATACTGAATACGGCATCACTAGGGACTCACAAGAAATTGCTAACATCCTCGGTGACTCCTTTGCGAAACTCAGCGCTCGCAACGGTTACAACAACGAGTTTACTCGGCTCAATGCTTCCTCGGTCACCATTGATTCCATCCAACCCCCGAATACTATGCCTGGTGATCCATTAAACAAACCTTTCTCTCCTGCCGAATTGTCCTTCGCGCTAGCTAACGGGAAAGGAAAATCAGCTGGACCTGACGACATTGGGTATCCACTTCTTCGTCATCTACCACCCATCGGAAGAAGGATCTTGCTGAAACATTAAAACCGAATTTGGGCAAATGGAACCTTTCCCACTCAGTGGAGACACAGCCTCGTCATTCCCATCCCTAAGAAGGATTCAGTGTGGACTGAACCGAGTGGATACCGCCCTATCTCCCTGACCAGTTGCTGCAGCAAGACCATGGAACGAATGGTGAATCGAAGATTAACTCAATTCATCCGGGACAATGAACTGCTCGATCACCGCCAACATGCCTTTCGCCAAGGATGCGGCACAAGCACTTACTTCGCAACTCTTGAACAAGTTCTGGACGACGCCCTCGAGAATGGCCTTCACGTGGACTTGGCCACGCTAGACCTTTCGAAGGCGTACAACCGCCCTTGGACTCCTGGAGTACTGGCTACCCTGGCCAGCTGGGGCATCGGCGGTCACACCTTTACTTTTATCCGTAACTTTCTCACGAACAGAACCTTCCAGGCATGTATCGGAAATACAAAGTCAAACGCTTTCCTAGAGGAAACCGGCGTTCCCCAAGGCTCCGTGTTGGCGGTTACCCTTTTCCTCATCGCCATGAATAGAGTCTTTGCATGTTTACCAAAAGGCGTCTTCATTTTCGTCTTTGCGGATGACATAGTTATTGTCGTTGCAGGACATAAGCCTACCTTGATCCGCAGAAAACTCCAAAGCGCCATCGAATCAGTGCATGCGTGGGCAGCATCAGCTGGATTCGAACTGTCACCACAAAAAAGCCAATTTTCACACGTATGCTCAGGAAAACACCGCTCGAAAAAGAATCCTCCCAAGATCGGTGAAGAAGAAATCCCTTCAAGTCTACGCTCCGAGTCCTCGGAGTGTACATAGACCGCTAGCTGAGTTTTCAGTACCACTGTGATCAAATAAAGAAGCAGTGCGAAAGCCGATTGAGCCTACTACGAATCATATCCAGCAAACACACCAGAAACAACCGCGATGTAGGACTGCGGATCACGATGGCTTTGATTTGCAGCAAACTAATCTACGGGGCAGAGATACTGTGCAGAAGTTTCAAAACGGTAGTTGACAAAAAGAAAATCTTGAAATTTAATCTTTTATAAACTTAAAAATCAAATCAGGTTCATTTCAAATCCCAATTCCAATCCCAATCCAAACGGTTACAAGTCTGATGGTTCTGTTAGATCCTGGGTGAATCTCTGTCACCCGTGCCAACTGCCACTTTAACGGTGGCTGATTCACTTCCTTGATCACAACCATAGTTCCAAGTGCTATGTTGTTTATCTACCATGTCCACTATGTCCTATTGTGGAGATTGTACAGATACTCAGACATTTTTTTTCCACAACCTTTAAGTGAAATAATTCACCCTTTCTCAAGCCGAAAATTTGTTATCCGGAACTCCAGTAAGATCAGGCCCTCGAATGGCCGTTAGCAGCCACTGGATTGAAACATGTCCAGTGAGGTGTTTGCAATTAAAGTGTCGAATAATAAGTAGTTTGTAGTTACATTGCGGTATATTGAGTAGTTTGTAGCTCACCGAGCAAAAGAAGAAACGATGAACTTCGGAATACCTATGAAGATTGGGTGGAAACATAATGAGCTTTTCAGAACCCAGGTAACCAATAAGCATTAGCATATGCAATAAATCAACCCTAAATCTACATTTCAGATGCTACAAGCATTATATTAGCATTATATCAGCATCTTGAATGCTATCTGTTGGAAAGTTGAATTTCAAATGCTTGTAGCCTGTAATAAGCATTCCGAATGCAAAATAGCATTAATCAAGCATTATCATCGCATTGCTGTAAAGCAGCTGTATATTGGTCTTAAAGCGGCGTTTATGTTGCATTTATAGCGACTAAATTGCTTGAAAGGTTGCCATTAAGACGCTTTGGAACTGCTTATTGGTTACCTGGGAAGTTGATTAAGCTTCTCGGAAGTCGAATAAAATTATTGGAAGTTTCATGAATCATGAAGTTTGCTCGCTCTCTTTTGAGAAGAGAAGTGGTGGAACTTCAGAGAAGTCCATTGAATTGCCGAAAAATTCTCAACGTTCCTGGAAACTTGGTTGAACTTCCAAAAAGTTTGCTGATCATCCGTGGAATAGAAACAAATTTCTGGTAATGACCGGAACTTTGAGAAGCAGATTTAGCCAGCATATCAAAAATATTTAAAAAATTAACGAGTCATTGAAAAAAAACTGGGAAATTGGTCGATATCTTCTTTAGCATTTCAAGCTTATTGCTTTCACAATTAGCTTATTGCTTGCTCTCAACTTAGTGTTCTAAATGCACTTCCACAGTTATTATTTAAGAGCTTTCGGTGCCAAGTACCATTTTTGCATTAGTATGATTGTGTGACAAGTACAATCATACGCTATGCCCAGGGAGTCGAGCAATTTTCCTTAACGAAAAATGCCTAAACCAAACCGGGAATCGAACCCAGCCACCTCCAGCATGGTGTTGCTTTGTAGCTGCGCCTTTACCGACTGAGCTAAGGGAGGACCCGAAATTGGTCGATATGCAAAACTGTTTAAAAGTTGGTGGAAAAGCATATCCGAGATGTTGTTAAACCTTACAAGAACATTTTAGAATCTCCAAGATTGTGATATGGAGAAAATTCTAAGAAGTTGATTAAACATTAAAAAAGGAGTTGATTATTTGATTCTTGTTTTTTTTTTTCGGTACGAAAAAATTATCGAGTAGTAAGAAGTTTGAGTTCTTCTTAAAACTTAAGTACCCTGACCATCTGGGATGTTTCCTGAACTACTGAAAAGTTTCTCGACCTTCTGAGATGATCCCTGAACTTCTACGAAGCTCATTAAACTTATGGAAACAATTTTGGGATGTTTCCTGAACTTTTAAGAATGCTAAAAAAAAATTTCTGCGACGTTTTCTGAAATTCTGGAAAGTTTCTTGATCTTTGGGAAGTTCTCTGAAATTCTTGGAAAATTCCAGGACTTCTGAGAAATTACTTTAATTTCTGCGAAGTACCCTGAGTATCTGGACGTCAGTAAGAGTAATCTTTATACTAAAAACTGGTAAGCGTGATAAGACGAATCCAAAATCCTTCAGACCTATTAGTCTTTCATCAGTGATGCTGAAGACTATGGAAAAGGTTTTAAGGAATCTGTCGAGTCAACTTATGTATATGCAAAAGCATTGTTTGTCAAAATTTCAGTTTACTTATCAATCTGGTAAATCAACAGTTACAGCGCTTCATACACTAGTAGAAAAAGTCGAAAAATCTGTGTCAATAAAAGAAATAGCATTTTGTTCTTTCTTGGATATTGAAGGAGCGTTTGACAATACATTTTATTCCTCAATGGCTCGAGCTATGAAGAAGAGGAGTTTTAACACCAGCATTGTCAACTGGATTCACACTTTCCTTCAAAAAGAGAAATCACTTCTGAGCTTGGAGGAGCTTCGATTAAGGTGAGGGCAACGAAATGTTGCCCCCAAGGAGGAGTACTCTCCCCACTTATGTGGTCCTTAGTTGTAGACGATCTTCTGAGAAGCTTAGAAGCTAAAGGTTTCGAGGTTGTAGGCTTTGCGGATGACATAGTCATCTTAGTAAGAGGGAAGTTTGACAATATAGTATCTGGTAGAATGCAACAGGCTTTAAAGGATACCCAATCTTGGTGTATTAAGGAGGGTCTAAGCATTAATCCATCAAAAGTAGTAATTGTAAGGAGTGTATCGAATATAAGCTATCCACATACATTTGCGTTGTACGCATGTATTTGTGATGGTTTTTTATGCTCTGAACACTGCATGCTGTGCGTTTGACTGTCAGCTTTCTTTTGTTTACTTGTTTGTGCGGTTCAAATTCTGTGTTTTCAAAATGTTGCGTATTGAAAAGGAAGTGAAAATTAAGGTTCTGGACACATGGCTAAGTGAGAAGGGTATTACTAAGCGAAAATTGGCGAAGCGGTTTGGAATTCATCATGCGAGTGTTAAAACCATCATTAATAAGTTTGGGGAACACTATTCTTTGGATGAGCTACCAGGAAGAGGCAGAAAACCCGGTTCTTCCAACCCGAAACTGGAGCAGAAAGTGGTATCTCTAATCATGAAGAACAAATCAATGTCAATACGTGATTTGGCCAAAAAAGCAGGAACGAGTGTCGGAATGGTCCAGCGTATCAAGAGGCGAAACCACCTGAAGACCTACAAGAAGCAGAAAATCTCGAAACAAAGTGCAGAACAGAAGAAGCGAGCAGCAACAAGGGCCCGCAAATTGTATTCGCGTCTTTTGCAGCGTCCGGATGCATGCGTTTTGATGGACGATGAGACCTATGTAAAGGAGGACTCAAAAACCCTTCCAGGTCCACAATACTTTACTGCCGTCGTTGGGGAGGATGTGAGTGATGCGGACAGGTCGATTCAAGTGGAGAAATTCGGTCGAAAGGTACTGGTATGGCAAGCAATATATTCCTGTGGTTTGAAGTCAACCATTTTTTACACTACCGGAACTATAAATGCGGAAATCTATCGATCTGAGTGTCTCCAGAAGAGACTGTTGCCTTTATATAAGAAGCATAGTACACCTCCACTGTTTTGGCTGGATTTAGCGTCGGCTCACTATGCCAAAACCACTCTCAATTGGCTTGCGGAAAAGGGTATAGATTTCGTTGAGAAAAATATCAATCCACCAAATTGCCCTCAGCTTCGACCCATCGAACGTTACTGGGCAATCGTGAAGAGAGTCTTCGAAAAGACTGGTAAGGCAGCTGGGAACATGCAGGAGTTCAAAAAAAAAATTGGGCTCAAGCGTCCAAAACATGCGATGCAACACTTGTCCGGAACTTGATGAAGAGCATTCGATCCAAAGTTTGAAAGTTTCCTCGTACAATAAAGGATCAATTTTTTGTATGAATAAAAAATCGGTTTTCAACATAATTTGAAAGAAATTTTGTGGATAGCTTATTTTCGATACACTCCTTACCTTTCACAGAGAAAGTTTTACCTTAAAGCACTCGAACTTGGAGGAGAACACATTTAATTTAGTGAACCTGTTAAATACCTAGGCGTAATTCTGGATGCTAAGCTGAATTGGAATGCACATCTTGATTATGCGACAAGCAAAGCTATTAGTGCTTTATGGTTATGCTCTAGAACCATTGGAAGGAAATGGGGCATAAGACCAAAAATGATTATGTGGGTCTACACATCTGTTTTACGTCCAAAAATAACGTATGCTTCGTTAGTGTGGTGGGCGAGAACCAAGGAAGCTACTGCCGAAGCAAAACTTCCAAACCTCAACGACTTGCAGGCATTGCTATAACTGGAGCTATGCGCAGCACTCCATCGAAAGCACTAGATGCAATTCTCAATCTGCTGCCGTTGCACGAATATGTGCAGTTAGAGGCGGAAGGAAGCCTCGGATGCTGAAACGGTCTAGAAATATAATGTTAGGTGATTTTACCGGTCATCTGAGTATTTTACAACATTTTAAAAGAGGACCGGTGATAAATATAAATGGGGACTGGATGAAACCGGAGGACAACTTTGACGTTCCCTACAAGGTACGCGAAACATCGCGTACAGATTGGGAAGCCAGAGGACCCACTGTTCGCCAAGGTTCAATCATTTTTTTCACAGATGGCTCAAAAATTGGAACGAAAACTGGGGCAGGAATCTATGGTCCTGGAATCAAAATGCCAGTGGCTATGGGACAGTGGCCAACAGTTTTTCAAGCAGAAATCTTTGCAATACTAGAATGCGTGAATGTTTGCCTGAAAAGAAAATACAGATATGCAAATATTTGTTTTTTCTCAAACAGTCAGGCAGCTTTAAAATCATTATGCGCTTATAAATGTTCATCGGAAATTGTCTGGGAATGTATTCTGTCATTGAGACTACTGTGTCAAACGAACTCAGTAAACATGTATTGGGTTCCGGGACACAGTGGCATTGAAGGGAATGAAATAGCAGACGATTTCGCAAAAAATAGGATCTAGTTCACAGTTTCTTCGCCCAGAGTCATTCTGCGGTATATCAAACTGTACTATAAAAATGGAAATTAAATGCTGGGAAGAACAAAAGGTGATAACCAATTGGTTGGCTGTCAGAAAGTGTAACAAGTCAAAAAGATTTATAAGTCCAAACGCAAATAAAACCAAAAAGCTCTTAGAGCTCAATAAGAGAGCTCTCTGTACATACACTGGCTTAGTAATAGGGCACTGTCCGAGCAGATATCATTTGAAGAACATTGCCGGGTTCAGAATGATATATGCCGCTTCTGTAACCTAGATAGCGAAACATCGGAGCATCTGCTTTGCAGTTGTAGTGCATTGTATAGGTGCAGATCGAAATTTCTTGGTAGTGGTTGTTGACAGCCCAATGAGATTTGGTCTGCCAATCTTGGTAAGGTGATTGGGTTCGTAAACCAAATCATACCTGACTGGGAACGTGTTGTGGCAAGCAGCTGACCACCCAACAAATGGTGGACAGCCTGCCCAATGCGTATACAGTAAACAGGGATATACTACAAAAGTTCGTATTAATGGACGCAGTAGTGTTTAGATCCCCCAAACAAAAAAATGTTTGGGAAGATTTTTGAGCTTTAGGGAAGTTCTTTGAAATTTTCTGAAGTTTTCTGAATTTTTGGGACGATCTCTGAACGTCTGAAATATTTGCTGAGCTTCTCTAGAAAGTTTCTTGAAGTTCCATGATCTGTGTGGACGTATCCTGAAGTTCTGGAAAGTTTTCTGAATTTATGGGAAGTACCCGGGCGACTTCCTACAAGTTTCCAGAGGTTTCATGACCTGGGAAGTTTCATGACCTTCTGAGAAGTTCTTTGAACCTCTAGAAAGATCCGCAAACTTTTGAAAAGCGTCATGAATGTCTGGAATGTTCTATGAATGTTCTTTAATTTTATGGAAAGAGCTCTGACCTTTTGGGAAATTCCCTGAAATTCTGGAAAGTTCCCTGAACATTCTGGGTACGTTTATGAACCTCTGAGGTATACTCAAAAAATTCTGATAAGTTTTCTGAACTTCAGGGAAGCTCCCTGAATTTCTGGAGAGTTGCATGAACTTCTGGGATGAACCCTTAACTTTTGAGAAGTTCCCAGGAATCATGTGAAGCTCCCTGAATTACTGGGCAATACTCTGAATTTCAGTGATGTTGTCTGAACTTCTGTGAAGAACTTTTAACTTAAGGGAAGTTCCCTAATTTTCTGCAAAGCTCTCTGATTTTCTGAGATGTTCCCTAAACATCAGGAAGAATCTGAATTTCTTAGAAGTATACTGAAATTCTGGTAACCCTGAATTTCTGTTAAGTGCACTGAATTTATGCGGTTTTTTTCAAAGTTTTGGGAAGTGTTTTTGTATTTCAGTTTCTTCACCTCTTCCGGTGTTGCAAAAAATCCTTAGCATCAGCAGGCTCATTGACTCCCCAATCTTCACATTTTGTCGAGAGAACTAGCTGAGGAACCGAACGCAAACATCCGTAAGGCTGCAGTGCACTTTTGTAACGGGCTCAGGCCGATTTTTCCAGCTGCACCTTCCTTGGCATGCGGAAACGACGCAGATAGTGCTTGTAGTCGTAAGTTGGCATATCGCTAAAGTAACATTTTGGAACAGTTTCTGATGACCGAAACGGAAATCACGGTTGACGTTGCGGCGTATTCCAGGACGTGACCCTCTTCGTTTGGACTCTTGTTTTTCCGCTGCCAAATTACAAATCAGCGTTCGTTCAAATGAAATGCATGCGTTCACACACTCACTTTCAGATAAACGAAAGAATAAGTATTTCTCATTGTCTGCTAACGACGCACTACTGTCAGTAAAAATTATTTGGATATACCAATCCATGGCAAAACATTTCATTTCCTGATCTCTGATGTTGAATGATTGACATGATGACAGATGTTGGCGAGTTTGACAACAACAAAATACCGGTGCGGGGAACGCGGAGTTGGTTTTTTTTAGCTGGTTCTATTCAAGTTTTGCAGATGCAAATCAAGTATAAAGTTGTTCAAAAAATAGACCACCGCTAAAGATGCCCTTATTCTGCAAACGAAGGTCTGAACTACAAAACCCCCCCCCCCCCTTTTTTTTTTTTCCCCCCTCCCTCCCCCCCCCCCCTCCCCCCCCTTCCACTCCTCCCCCCCCCCCCCCCCCCCCCCCCTCCCCCCCCCCTACACCCCCCTCTTTTTTCTCCTCGTCCTTTTTCCCTCCTTTTGTACATCCTTATTACACATTCTCTGGCTTTCTATTTGTGTAAATGGGGCCTATTATAGAAGTCGAGTCGACCTTCACTTTGCTCGACAAGTGTATTTTGGTATTACAGATGTCGAGATTGACGAGATTTAATCGAGTTGGTCGACTCAATCGACCCCACGGAAACTAGTGACTGATATGTCACATTTTGTCGAGTAAAAGTTTGTTTTGATACGCATTTTCATCGGTTAGTGGTAATAGGCTAAGCAAGGTAAGAAATACACTAAACCATTATTATTTTGCAGGTGAATAAACTGAAACACAATGTACTTCTAGCAAAAAATGTCTAATACTATTAAAAACAAAACAAATTACGGTCAGTTCGAATGGCTCATCGAACTGATTAAAATTTATGTGGACATCGCCAGAGGCTTTTGTGGCGTGGAGCCAGCAAAAATAATGTTAAGTAGAAATGGTAGGAAATTGACCAGGAGCTCTATTCATTAGGACCACTAATGCGTTGGGTCGGAGTAACAAAAAGTAAATTTAATTTTCTCGTTTGAATACTATTTCTATTGTGATACTAACATTGGCTCTCAAGCCCAGTCGGTCGCCGCACGGAGACTTAGAACAACTGTAAAAGTGAGACTTCCTCGAAACAAGAACTTCTCCGAATATCAGGCATTAACTTCTCAGAAGGATAGGGAGCACTTCATAGTAGTTCAAAAAAAAATCAGTACCATACATTCCCAGAAGTTTAGGAGAGAACTTCCCCGAAAATCAGGAGAGGACTTCTCAGAGCATCAGGAAGCAATTTAGGAACGAGGAATTCTTAGAACTTTGGATCTTTCCAGAGGTTCTGAAGTTCTTCCCAGAAATTCAAATTGGAACTTCCCAGAAGTTCAGGAATAAACTTCCCTGATGTTCAGGACGAAACTAACCAGGAAGAGCACTACCTATAATTTCAAAAAAATCAGGAACAAACTGCCATACAGCTCAGGACGATACGTCCTAGTATTTCTGGAGAGAACTTCTCTGAAGTTCAGGAAAGGACTTCCCAGAAGTTCCAGAAGAAACTTCCAAAAAGTTTAGTTGGAACTTCCCAGAAGTGCTAGAGAGCTTTCCCGAAGTTCATAAGAGAACATTTAAGAATTTCAGAATGAGGCTTTCTCGAAATTCAGGAATAAACCTCTCAAAAGGACAAAAATAAACTTTCCAGAGTTATAGGGGTTACTTCCTAGTAGTTTGAGCAAGAATTTCTCAGAAATTCTGGAACAAACCTGAAGTTCAGGAGAAAACTTCCCAAAAGCTCAGAAATTCAGGATGAAACTTCCAACAAATTTAAGGGAATTTTCCCAGAAATTCTGGAGAGGACATTCCCAATGTTTTGGTAGAATTTTGCTCGGAGTTCAGAAGTTTAGAAAGAATAGGCGCCAGAAAAAAACTTCCCGAATTCCAGGAAGAAACATACCAAAGAGGGTACTACCTATAAGTTGAAGAAGGAATTCTTCACAACTTTCACGAAAGAACTTCTCTGAAGGTCAGGAGAGGACTCCCCTGAAGTTCCAAAGTAAACTTCCCAAAAGTTTAGTTGGAACTACCCAGCTTTCTTCTGAGAGCTTTCTCGAGGTTCAGGAGTTCCCAGAAGTTCAGGTAGATACTTCTCGGAAGAACAGGAAGAATTATAAGGGGTACTTCCTAATAGTTCAAGCAAGAATTTCCAACAAATTCAAGAACAAACTTTCCTGAAGTTCAGGAGAAAACCTCTCTGATGTTCAGAAGAGGACTTCTCAGAAGTTCAAGAAGAAACTTTCAAGAAATGTAAGAAGATTTTTAAAGAAATTCTGGAGAAAATTTTCCTTAAGTTCCAGTTCCTCCAGAAGTTTGGAGGAATTTTCCTCGCAGAATCAGAAGTCAAGAAGGTTACTGAGTTCAGGTCAAAACTTACCAAATGTTTCTGGAAGGTTAGGTTTGATTGTTAATTTCCAAGAAAATCAGGAGTAACTGCCAAGAAGTTCATGAGGAAACTTGCCAAAAGTTCAGAAGGAAACTCACCAGAGTTTTAGCAAAGAGATTTGCAGAAGATCAGGAGAAAGTTTCCTTGATATTCAAGAGATAATCACTGACGAACCGAAGAAGCAGTCTATTCAAAAATCATTCATATGGGCATAATGATATTCATTGCTCATGACACCATATCAAAATATGGTAAACACCATCTTCCCAACAGTTCGCATCGTACTATGAGCTAGGACACAAACTCATGTAAGAATTACAATTCCTTGGTTTCCATCTCACCTCGTTTGAGATATTTGATTGGTAAGAAAACTTCCCTGAAGTTTAGCAGAGAAGTATAAAAAAAAATTCAAGAAGTTTATCAAGATATCAAAGCAGTTTTCAAGAATTCCTCCAAAGTTCAGAGAATCCCTGGGGGTAAGTCAGTCGGTCACCATGTGTTAACATCCTCAAAAACACAATCCGCCACACTTCAAACACACTCGCCACCATATAAAATACAAATTCATTTCTGGAACCACTTACAAGAGCGATTATTTGTTTTCTCACTGTTTTGTTTCCTTCTCTCTTGCACTGATATGATTTAGATGATGAATAAGTGTGCGTGTATTAAACGACAAAAAGGTTCATGATTGCCAATATGCATAGATTTTCGATTGTATTATTGACAGATAATTTGAAACACAGAAACAACTTCCGACAAACTTAAACACAAACGCAATGTGGCACACTGACTAACCTCCTGGAGAATCCACCAAAAATTAAAAAAAAATTAATCCTTCAGGCATAAATTAGTTGATGATAACTAGATTACTCCTCTTCTGAATTATCTTTGAAATAGATATCGACATTTGTCCACATATTATTTAATAACTTCCTCGAAAAATACTTCAAATCGCAACTTAGCAACAGCGTCCCAATGAGGTTTTCTGAATAACAAAAAAAAAAAAAATGGGGTAATTCACAAAACAAGAGTAGGAAATGTAAATACTTAATCTTCGACTGTCAAAAATGACAGCTAAATTGATGAAAATCC
The DNA here is from genome assembly GCA_024533555.2 of Aedes koreicus. Classification (NCBI taxonomy): domain Eukaryota; kingdom Metazoa; phylum Arthropoda; class Insecta; order Diptera; family Culicidae; genus Aedes; species Aedes koreicus. Next base: position 141 of record JAHHFK020005031.1, on the reverse strand, counting down.
ATGGTGTAATTCTTTCAATGACCTTTTGTAAAATGTTCACAGTACAGTGAGTTCGGTTGCCGAATCGATCAAATTTAGTCGCCTTCTGTAATGCGCTATTTTGCTCGACTCGACAGTGACAAGTGTCGAATCGAGTTGCTC
>JAHHFK020005030.1:0-76107 GCA_024533555.2 Aedes koreicus | reverse complement strand
AAATTTCCAGACGAGGTGAATGCCGTTTGCATGCAGAAACCTTGGACGGATTCAAACGTCTTCTTGAGTATCATACTCAGAAGAACCACAATTTTTTCACTTACGACACCAAAGCTGAGCGTCTTTTCAGGGTCGTCTTGAAAGGACTGCCCAATGGTGAATCTCTCGATGAAATAAAAAACGAGTTAATAAAATTACTTGGAATTAGCCCAGTCCAAGTAATTAAGATGAAAATGAAATCCGGCCTGGCGATGCTCGCAAAGGGATTTCAAACGATTTCTACTTAGTTCACTTCAAGTCAAGTGAACTTAATAACCTTAAGGCTTTAGAAAAGCAAGCCTTTTGCTCCATGTCCGAGTGAAGGGAACATTTCAAGAAGACTGGAGTATTAACAACGATCAGCAAAGAACAAATTCCTACCAAACCGTCGGTAGAAACAGCGGACAAGGTTTTCCATCCGCAACTGTAACTTCAAACGCTCAACGAGGTAAAAATACTATTTCGATACCTGCGAATTTACCAACAGAGTTCAATCTTCCAAACCCTACATTCTTACCCAACCGTGTTGTTAACAATGTTCAACATGTAAATGGACCTACCTACGGGTTGTTATCATTCGCTAATGACAACATTTACGCTAACGTAAATCCCACGGGACTTCTGATGAATTTGATTTAGGTAACATATCCGCTCCTAAATTAGAATTTTTACAGCAATCGTTCATCGATATGATAACCGATATGCTAAAAACTAATTCCATGTTTGAAGCTATCCAAACTGGTGATAAATTTGCCAATAATATTGTCATGACATTGAAGTTCAGTAATGGATTTAAAATTCATTAAATATTTTGAATTGGAATGCTCGATCCATCAGAGATAACGAGGATGAGCTATTTAATTTTTTAAGAGTTCATAACGTGCATATTGCTGTTATAACTGAGACTTATCTCAAACCTGCCCATAAGGTCAAAGAGATCCAAATTATTTTGTCTACCGAAATGATCGCATTAATGGAGCTGGTGGTGGCGTTGCCATCATTGTCCATGAGCGTATCAAACATCATTCTTTCTTCATTTGAAACCAAGTTTTTTTTTAAACTTTGGGGGTTTCAGTTGAAACAAAATTTGGCCAATTTACTTTTATAGCTGCCTATTTGCCTTTCCAATGCACTGGTCAGCATAAAACTAGCTCAAGGTGACCTCCAGAAACAACCCGTCATAGGTCTAAATTCTTTGTTATTGGTGATTTCAATACAAAACACCGTTCATGGAATAATTCGCAAAGCAATGCCAATGGTAATATACTTTTTGATCATTGTTCTGCAGGCTACTACATATTCAATACCCAAACAGTCCAACTTGCTTTTCTTCAGCCAGAAATCCCTCAACTATTGATTTGGTCCTAACTGATTCATGTCAACTTTGTAGTCAATTGATTACCCATGCTGACTTTGGTTCTGATCACCTTCAGTTACATTTGAAATATCTCAAAAATCATTTCTAATTCCATCAGTTCTACTTTCAACTACAATAGAGCTAATTGGGATCAATATCGAACATTTATGGAATACAACTTTGATCCTAATGTTCCATTGAAAACAAAAAATTAAATTAATTATACTCTTGAATCTCAGACTTATTCAATAAATAGACCAAGAGCTGCTTCTGTGCCAAAATGCGAGGTTGAGGTCGATTCAGTTATAATTGATGACGATCTTCAGCTCTTGAATCGTCTGAAAAATGTCCGTGGGCGGCAATATCAACAAAACGTGATTCCGCTATGAAAGTCATATGGCGAGAACTTACAAAAACAAATTAAAGAAAACTTCTCAAAATACATTTTGATGATTCTTTGGAAACTTAGATCCGCCATGGGCATTCAACTACGCATCAACTTTTGAGAGTTACAAATTTAATTCGTTCAAACAAAGCTGAAGGCTGCTCCACTGGAGTTGCTCTTCTAGACATAGAAAAAGCATTCGACAGTGTTTGGCATGAAGGTTTGATTGCGAAACTGAAAAAGTTCAATTTTCCGCTTTATATCATGAAATTAATTCAAAACTACTTAACTGATAGAACTTTGCAAGTAAATTATCAGAATTCTAAATCTGATCAATTGCCTGTCAGAGCTGGTGTTCCTCAAGGTAGCATTCTTGGGCCAATACTTTATAACATTTTCACTTCAGATCTACAGATTTTACCTCAGAACTGTCAAAAATCTTGCTTTGCTGATGACACAGGCATTTCCGCTAAAGGAAAAAGTCTTAAAATCATATCCAGGAAATTACAAAAAAGCTTGGACATTTTTACAGATTATTTTCAAAAATGGAAGATTTCCACCAATGCTTCCAAAACTCAACTTATAATATTCCCACACAAGCCTAGAGCTGCATTTTTGAAACCAAGTAATAGTCATATGGTCACTATGAACGGAGTTCCAATTTTGTAGTCAAATCAAGTAAAATATCAAAGACTGATACTTGATCAAAAATTAACTTTTAAAAGATCACATTGAGGGCATTCAAGCCAAATGTAATAAATATATAAAATGTTTATATCCTCTTATAAACAGAAAATCCAAACTTTGTTTGAAGAACAAACTTCTAATATTTAAACAAATCTTTAGACCGGCCATACTTTGTGCTGTGCCAATATGGTCTAGTTGTTGTGCTACTAGGAAAAAAACACTTCAAAGGATTCAGAACAAAGTTCTGAAAATGATTTTGAAGCTGCCTCCCTGATTCAGTACTATTGAATTACATAGAATTTCGAGCGTTGAGACTCTAGAAGAAATGTCCAACAAAATAATTCATAATTTTAGACAAAAATCATTGCAGTCTTCAATTGCAATGATCAATTCTCTCTATAGATAAGAACTAGTTTTAAAAAATCAATAATTATTCTTACACGCAGGCAAAAGGAACCCTGTTAAAAATACTGAATAGACAAAGTAAAAATAATATTAACACAATTAGATATAAATGATAGCATATATAGGTTAAAATCTTAATTACTTAGCAGGATCACCTAGGTTAATATATGAATGTAAAATAATGTAAAATTTGGAATAAATAAAGAGTTAAAAAAAAAAAAAAAAATAAATCTCGCATACTTTTGCAGAACTTATCACGCTGTTAGGTCTTTTACCTTGCTTGCTGCTTTAATTTATGCGTGTTTCCTTTCGGGTGCACATGGCCAGTTTGGAGTGTAGACCTAGTTTTTTTTCTCTGTATAGTTGAGGGGGAATTTATGTGATTTTTGCTCTGCATTTCACAGAACAGTTCAGTGGAAGGTGTCTACACATCGACTCGCACCACTCATCCATTCAGAGTGATTGAAGGTGATGCGCTGAGCATACAAAGCATGACTTCGTTGGGACGTGTCGGACGTATCCTTGCCGGAAGTGTCAGTGTGGATGCCAGTGGTAAGGATTCATTTACATTTTAGAACATTACTTGACGACCAACATGGCTTTCTATATTTAGCACTAAGTGTTGGCAAAGATTCGATTTATCTAGCCTCGACATCGTCTGCCCCGCAATCGTTGATTGCGGTTCCTTCATCGTCATCCAGAGACACGCAACTTAGCGGTAGTTCATCTATACAATCTAGTAGTGTTGGTGGTGCCGGTGAAGGTACTGCAAGTGCCGAACACTTTAGCACAGCTAAATATGATTCTAACGAAGACGCACGACACCAAAGGCCTGAAAACGCATCACCATGTGGTAACGATAACGAATACCGAATTAATATGAACGTTCCTTTGCAAGGTAAGTTTATAACATATGAACTTTGAGCCTGAAGTTTTTCTTCTTCTATTGATTATCTGCAACTTTTGCCTCATTGAAATGCTCAAAACTCCACACACGCTCAATGCTGGATTGTATAAGTCTATTTGACATTGATAAACATTGAGTTACAAAATATTGCATTTTCAGAACCGGATGTAATAGCTAGCACTAAACTTGCGCACTCCAAAACAACTGACAGCTTGACTTGTTCGGGCCCAGTGGCACCACCACGGCGGAAAAAGAAAACCCGAAAGTTGTCGAGTAGTTCCTCGGAGCAATTTAATATGAATGAAGGTTTGAAGCTTCCACCGGCAGATAATTCTTCCGTTGAGTTAACCGTTAAACTGCCATCGGTGCACACTGACCGTAGTTCGGAATCATCTTCAGTTGGAGCAGTCGGTGGGTGCCAGGTTCTTCCTAGTCCGACGACGTTAGAATCAATTACAAGAGAAATTGAAAGTTCATATAAAGGACCAATGGTGGCCGTCGCTAATGGTAGTCCTGCAATGAGTGGCACCAGTGGGGACCATAGCGGGGAACCACGCAAGCTGTTGACCGGATCTATGGGGCGAATATCGCATTCATTAGGAAACAGCTCAGTCTCAGTAAGTTCCAAGCCTAGTCCATCAAATAGTGTGAAAAGTAATTCAGCTCCGGCGCGGGTGAGCTCGATAGATCCATCGCAGGGATTGAATATTTATAAAGCGACCAAAGGCCAATATGTCGTAAAGCCGACGGATGGTGCTTTCAACAAAGCCGAAGGTCCGTCAAGAGAAGAAATTGAACGCGTAGAAAGAATACGTCAAGAAATCATGGGGAAAACAGCGTGCAATAGAGCTAGTTTGTCTGGAACAGGAACGAATAGTCTTGGAAGCGGAATGAGGTACAGCTCATCACTTGCAAAACATATGCATCTAAAAGAGCGACGAAAATCTGCTGGCGATGAAGATATGTTCAAACAGTTGAACATTTATGTCAAAACTAGAACTGATTCTGGCAAGCAATTGACAGATATGGAAATACTTGAACAAATTCCGGTAAAAAATTTAGACACTGGTGAAAATTTCCCACTGTCCGCAGTTGAAGAGAAGTTACCACAGTGCATCAATCCTCTTTCGTTGCATATAATGCGACTCACTAGCCATATTCCGGAATCGGATGAAGAGTCTGTTGGACCTCCACCTGGTTCAGAAGCACCCCCTGGATACGAGGAGGATCTAGAGATCGAAGAAGAAGGTGGTCGATTGAAGAAGAAAACAGCAAAAATAAAACGATTCTTCCGGTCAACGGCCAAAAAGACAGTAGATAAGGCAAAATCCATTGCTTCGGAGGTATCCCATGCAAGGCACAAAGAAGACGTTGCTGATATTGAAGATGTGATGAATCCAGAGCAAAACATCAAAATAAAGGCATCTAGTACTAACAAAGGACCTTATGAATTTGCAAAACTACAGCATGTTCAGGACCTTTCGGGAGAACATATGGGTGCTGTGTGGTGCATGAAATTTAGCTCATGTGGTCGCCTGCTTGCAACTGCAGGGCAAGACCGTGTTCTGAGAATATGGGTGTTAAAGGATGCTTATCCATTCTTCCAGGATATGCGCACAAAATACAACGCAGCTGATCAGAAATCTTCTCCTACGCCGTCGCAAGAATCACTAGTCTCACACCATTCTGCAGAGGAAGCCATAGCCATGGCAATGGCAGCTGAAAAATCTCCCGGTCCGTTCATGCCTAAATCTTTCTGTACATACTCCGGTCACACATCCGACTTGCTGGACGTTTCTTGGTCTAAAAATTACTTTATCTTGTCCAGTTCGATGGATAAAACCGTACGGTTGTGGCATATTTCCCGTAAAGAATGTCTTTGCTGTTTTCAACATATCGATTTCGTGACGGCAATAGCATTCCACCCACGAGATGACCGTTACTTCCTTAGTGGCAGTTTGGATGGTAAACTCAGATTATGGAATATTCCGGACAAAAAGGTAGCTTTGTGGAACGAAGTGGATGGACAGACAAAACTTATCACGGCTGCGAATTTCTGCCAGAATGGAAAATTTGCTGTGGTTGGATCGTATGATGGGCGGTGTTTGTTTTACAATACTGATCAGTTGAAATACCACACACAGATCCACGTACGCTCCACAAGGGGTAAGAATGCAATAGGCCGAAAAATTAGTGGAATAGAACCGATGCCTGGTTAGTAAATTCGTTGGATAGCGTTGGAGATGAAATTGTTAATTTTAATTTCTTTTAAAGGTGAAGACAAAATACTTGTTACTTCAAACGACAGTCGAATTCGTTTGTACGACTTACGAGATCTGAACCTAAGCTGCAAATACAAGGGTTATCTAAATGTGTCCTCCCAGATCAAGGCATCTTTTTCACACGACGGCAAGTATATCATATCTGGTTCTGAAAACCAGATGATCTACATCTGGAAAACGCATCATGATTATGCAAAGCTGAGCTCGGTCAGTATATCGTTGTAAAGGCGTTAGAGGTTGAAGCATTCACGGTAGTTGTATTGCAGGTTCGACGCGATCGTAGTGATTTTTGGGAGGGCATCAAAGCACACAATGCCACAGTTACTTGTGCGATATTTGCACCTCATCCAGAGGCTATCATCAAACCGGAACCGGACGATGAAATTAGTGTGGACAATGTAAGTTCTGTAAATTCACTTGATGATTTTTTTTCCTATGATCATGTAATGTTATTTGTAGATTTCCATTACTCATCCGGCTGATCCGCTTGTGGAACAACGAAAGAAGGGTTGTGGTGGATATGTTCTGGTAAGTGCAGATTTTAATGGTTGTATCAAAGTGTTTATCAATAAGACCAAGCCGAAGCATAGCAGCTTACCATACACGGCCATTCTCGATTAAGGGGCACATTACCATAAATAGTGATGAGGGTACTAACCTTAGCTTTTAGCGGAAAATCAAACATTGTATGCCAGCAAACCACAAAACGGAGAACACTCAAGATAAGGAAGCAATGATATTATGTAATAGGTTTTGCTAAATTGTTTTGCTGATAAAATAGCTACTTGCTTGAGGTTACACTCAACAACACCAAATAACCTTAGGACTAGCTAGCTTGACGTAATAAGTACTACTACAAATTTGGAAAACGTATTGAATCAAAATGGAAAGTGCAGTTACATTGAGGAATAGAGCATTTTACGAAAAAAAAAATTATTGCAAGAGTCCGTACTTTTCGTTAAAGGGTTTTGTGTGTTGCCTTTGTGTTGTTCCTGATTTGTGTCTCGTTTAATGTTGAAATGTTGTAATACATACAATGGAGAAAGCAGCTTTTGCGGAAATCTTCCTCTGTTGTTAATCTCGTAAACATAGTACGCACATTTATATAATTCTGTCTTTCCGTATCTCCTGAAGTCATCCTGTCCTCAATAATATAGTTTCAAGTTTCCCAAAAAAAAAAAACTGTATATTAAGCAAGATTTATCATAGGGTCGATTACTTGAGAAGTTTATAGTTTTGATAAAGGTTATTGTATTTTTGGGAAATATGAAGAAGATAATGTCACTAACGAAGCGACCGATTTGGCTGTCATATCGTGGAATCAGAAAAGAGCAACCGTGTAATATTCAAATTTACTGTTACAAACTGTGTAGATCACCAGAAAACGTTTACCTAATTTATTAATGTGTATATATATATATATATTGAAACTAAAACATTGAAACATTATTGTATTTGTTAACTTGTAGGAAATATGAGAAAGTCTTTAGCTCGTTGAGAACTAGAATTTTCAGCCACAAATTCGTATTGCCGTGATAAAGCAAATATATCCTTTCTCACTGATCGTAAGCTATCATTCTGCGTTGGTGATTGCATGTCCGATATTTTTTCGGCCACTTCAGGGATACCTCAAAAATGTAATTTAAGACCGCTTATCTTCTTGGTATACTTTGATAACGTGAATTTGAAGGTTCGCGTCTTTCATATGCTGATGGCCCAAAGATATTTTTACAAATCGATCTACGTTTGTTATGCCCTACAACAACTACTACAAACCTTCGCTTACTGCTGAACCCTCCATGGGTTTCCTTTAGTGGTTAATCTGAAGAAGTGTGCAATGATTACTTTATCTCAAATAAAACAGCGGATCCTCTTTGACTGCAAGTTCCAAGGCACGACGATCAAACGATCGACTTACCAAAAAGACCCACCAGTTATGCCTGAATGCCTGGTTGAACAAAAGCTGCACAACTCGTACATCGTAGAAAAAAGCTTCCAAAGGTCTAGGCTTTATTTTTCGGATGTTTAAAGATTTAACCGATATTTAGTGCTTGTAGTATATCTGGACACTGCAAGGCCGCCGCACTGTCGCCAAAGAACTTTTGGTTGTTGAAATTCAACAAGGAAGTGTGGATTACCGTGATATTCTGCAGATATTGGAAAAAGTGTATTGATTAGAAGAAGCAACAGACAATTACGTAAAAACCAACCATGGTGGCATGCGGATCTTCGAAATCTAAAACATTGGCTTTGCAAAGCTAGGAAACGGTACTTCAAATGAAGAAGTAAGTCACGAAGCACTGAAATACATGGAATTAAGTTTCAGTATAGCTTTTGGGTCCTCCCTTAGCTCGGTCGGTAAAGGCGCAGCTACAAAGCAATACCACGCTGGAGGTGACTGGGTTCGATTCCCGGTCTGGTCTAGGAATTTTTCGTTAAGGAAAATTTCTCGACTCCCTGGGCATAGCGTATGATTGTACTTGCCACACAATCATACTTAATGCAAAAAATCGATTGTATTCGGCAACGAAAGCTCTCAATTAATCCCACTGCAAAGCTGGAAAACGAGAAAAAAAGAAAAAACCACCCACACCAAGCCTTTTCCTTTCTTTTTTCTTCCCAAACCCTTTCGTTTGTTCTTTCTTCCCCCCTTCCTCCCGCCAGGCTTAGGTGCTAGTACAAACTCCCCCCGCCCAAAAAAGTGCAACCCCCCCCCCAGGAGGGGTTGAAAGTAGAGGATGGCGACGGACGAATACCCGGTTCCTGCAATCCCGAATTGGTACCGAAAAGTCATCGATTATATTCAGGAGAACAAATCAGCTTCTAATCGTTCCTGCCCTTCGGTTCAGAAAGGGGTATGGGCGCGTTCTGTCGAGTCGGTCGCGGCAGATTTCATGTGTGAGTGGGCTGCCACATCAACGTTCAAAAGTGCCTGAACCAAATGGACAGCTTGTAATGATCACTTGAAGATGCGATGGGGGATCATTGCCCTGATGTTCCAGAATGTAGCACGCCATGGGATGTTTCTTGTCTACTATATCTAAACGTGAGGGAGTTGAGTCAACAAGTGGAAATTAATCGGAAATGATCTTCCATACGCATCCGTTGAACCATTCTGAACGGCCGTTGTGAGAATATCACCATGAAAATCTCACATGCGCATGGCATGTTGTCGGTTTTAATGCTTTCTCCCTTTTCTCCTGTTCTCTTCCCTATGCCTATGCCATGATCGCGAGCGGTACCATACCTGAAGTGGACATTACATCCCATCGAGGCAATTTAAAAAACGATCGCAAAGGAACGGAAACTTGTAAGAAATAACATAGGTTATAAGTGAGTAAAAACTAACAACACACTTGCACATCATCAAGGTAAGAACTTTATAATTAACTTTTCTAAATTGCAAAATAATACAAATAATTGAGACTCACCACGCACTATCTTATGCGATGGGTGAACTTATATGACATTAAAAGACTAGGAGTTGGTTTCAGACAAATATAACAGACACAATGAAAGGATAGGAAGAACAAAATTGAATGATGTAGAACACACGAAAATAATAAGACAAAAATAAATGAACCAGAAGAGGTAAGACGAAATGACACCAGACAAAACAGTGGATATGAACATAATGGAGAGAAAGGAGAAGCAAACTTGGGAAATGTAACACCTTTTGAGGCAGTGTCAACAGCGTCTCTATGGACGACATGATCCTTGCACGGCTGGTGAAATGCTTCAAAAGGAGTTAAGTTATATCAGTCTAACACACAAGGAACAGTACTATGGCTTCTTATTTTTGGTTCGAGAAAACTGCTTCGGAAAAATCTCAAAACGAATAAATGACACACCAACGGACTAGACTACAAAAGACAAGGAATATCGAAACAAATTATTTAAGCTGTAAGCGTGACACTGACTATCAAAATAACAAATAGACAATGGAAAAAAATCAAACGAAAGGACTCAAAATGCTCAAACGTGGCTCCTTACGAGTCATTTGCAACAGCGTCTTCTTGGACGACATGTTCCGTGTACGGCTGGCAAAATGATTCGAAAGGATCTACGCAACGATATCATCAAAGGCCTGGTGTAGAGGTTTCTACTCTATTCAGAGTCCAGCCAGTAAACCTACAAAAAAAAAATAATGAGAAATATTTTGCTAAAAAGTGGGAAAATGCTTCCAGAAAGGTGACTAAGGACACTGTGCAGAACTTAATGGATGGTGTCAACCGTAAAGTTAGAGCATACGGATATAACAAGTCCGAATAATAATATTTTGATGGAAATGTGTTTTAAATTAACAATTTGTAACGATGATGTTTTTCGGATTTAGAAATAAATAGAAATACTGCGATTTTTTCTTTGGCTAGATTTTGCTGAGCGCATACCTTAGTGCACAAAAACCCCTGTGCAGCACTTGATGGTACCGCCCAAAGACTAAAGTACGATCATATAACCGATATCAGCGATCTGATAAAGTGGTTAGTTAAGGCGATATTTTAACATGTTACCCTGTAATAATATACATTGCTTTGAAACTTTGTGAACTGCCTTAATAACTCACCACTATTGTCCGAAATGTACCTGCATAGTATTACCACAGAGAACAGACATCCAGGCTCGAACTTTTTTTTTTCAATTTTCTGTGTAAATTTTTAAAAGCAAGCCGTTGGAAAAACAACGCCGCCTAGTCTAGGTTTTACCAAACTAAAATTGGCAGAAAATCAGATTAAAATTCTATCCTATAAAATAAATAAATAAATAAAATCTCGAGGCAGGCATGTGGCGCCATCAACATACGATTCACCAAAACTAACGAAAACGTGCTGTAATTTTAAAATGACAGGTACAGAAATTTACACACGGAGGGCACTCCAGCTTGGATGTCTGTTCTCTGTGGTATTACGCTGTTATGTCTGTTCTCTGTGGCACGAATATGATGTAAACGTGCCACGAATGAATTTCACTCCACACGATGTCCTGTGGAAGGTGAAATCCGTCGACGTTTCAAAAGGACCTTGACCCGACCAATTACTTCCATTCGTCGTCAAATATTGTGCGAGCTCTCTAGCCTTGCCTGCATGTATTAAGTTCGACCGTTCTCTTGCTGAGAACTGCTTTCCCACCATTTGGAAATCTGCTTCAATCACATGAATTCATATATCTGGCTCGCTCAACGATGTACAGAATTATCGTGGAATCTCCATTCTTAGTTGCCTGCCAAAGCTCTTCAAAATGATACACGATGTACTGTCTATGAAATGTATAATCTCATCTGATCAAGATAGTTTCCTGAAAAAGCGCTTGATCACAACGAAAGGCTGACTAAAAGTAAATTGGTACGCACAAAAAGACCTGTAATTCGTGATTCAATATGTTTGAAATGTCCATTAAGTTGCTTTACAGAAATTTTATTAAAACTTCAAAGTTACAGCATTAGATGGTAACATTTCTCAAGTTTGAACGAAATCTCGAACCTTCCTCTTGATGGAGCCCATCAGCGCCCGCACAGTAGAAACGAACCCGGAATCAGCGCATTTTTCCATTTTTCCCGCATTTGATGGATGTCCTTGACTGCCCCGCCGCTTCGTCGAAGTCGCTGCTTATAAATTGCCCAGTATTTTTGGATTGGTTGAACTTCCGTGCAAATCGGAGGATTAATTAGCTCGGGGACAAAATCGACCTTGTTGGCAGCATACCACTCCAGAGCCACCTCGGAGTTGTGGCAGCTGACCAAATCGGGCTAAAAGATGACTTTGCCCGTATGCTTGCGGATGAATACACACTTTTTCAGGCATTCTTCGTTGTAAACTTGGGATGTCATCGTCGAGGATGTGACGAATGGTTCCGTTTTCAGGCCACAACTACAAATCGCTGGCCAAATCATGGCTTTCTTCGCGAACTTGTCGGCAAACACGAACTTGAATCTTCCTGGCACATCCCAACGGCCATTTGCGATGTAAAACTTTTGACCGGCAAGCTTTTTAAATTCGAGTTTGTTTCGTCATCGATCAAAGTGCAGCCCTCGTGTTTCGTCAAAACACGGCCGTACAAGAGCCTTGCACGCTTTTTGGCCACGGAATTCTGGTGCATGTGCCGGTTCTGGTGCATGTGCCGGTTCGGGTGTTTACTGGCTTTGTACGACTTGTATCCTTCCCTAGCAAGGATGTTCCGCACCGTTTGAAAGTTGGCGTTGTACCTTCTAGCCACATCTCGGATCGAAAGACCGGGGTTGGCTTTAACGTACCTCAACACCTTGCTGTGCAGCTGACGATCTCTAGTTCCAGTACAACAATACCACTCGTTATAACAATGGTGTACAAAAAATCTTATAACGGCTTCATTCTCGATAATTTTATAATAATAGATAGGGAATATGGAATGATGAAGGTTTACTTTACCACCGAAAAGTGAATCTAATATCTGACCACGACAAAAAGCTCAAGGAGTCTGATTCTGAAACAAATTCAAAAGAAGTTTTTCGCTGGTTCTTAAATCGAAAGCTTTTAATGACGTTGTCAATGCAGTTGAGGATCGACTGCTAGGACCGAAGCTTCATTTCTTTATGGCTGCAGCTGCATTCGTTAAACCGTTCCTCAAAGAATTCCAGACAGGCGCACCCATGGTATCCTTTTTGTTCACCGAGCTTATTGGGCTTATTAAACCAATAATGGACAAAGCCCTCAAACCTGAATGTCTCAAGGTTAAGGTTAAATGCTTGGTAGATTTGGAAATTAGTGACAAAAATTTGCTCCCTTCTTCTCAAGTCGATATTGGTTTCGCTGCCAAAGCCGCAGTTAAAGCAGAGAATGCAGTAGGAAAATTGTCGGATCAGAAGCTTTTATTGTTTCGCAATGATTGTCGGTCCTATTACAGAGGATTCCCCGAGAAAATTATTGAACGCTCACCTCTACTTGTCTAGATCCTGGAGTAATTTCTTCCTCCGTAGATGTGGCAAAGAAGCGGTTTATCTTTGTCTGGAAACACTTGTCGAAAAAGAACATCTTTCAGGATCTGTAGCAGACAACGCTAAAGCCGAGTTCTTCCAGGTATGTAACCTGCCTTCGTTGAAAAATGCCTTAATGACCGTCCGAAGATAGGAGTGCTTGGACAAAGTGGTTTCAGAATCTGGCAAGGAATATGTTTACCTGATGGCGGTTATTAAAAAAAATGTTGATTCTATCCCATCCCATTTTCGGTAAATAAACAGAGCCTGATCGAAAACCAACCCGAAGAAAGCCTCGTTGCTCAACGACTGGTGTATGATGCCGTTCTTAGTGCCGGCGGTGTAAGTGAAGTCGAAATTAACAAGTCCTTATTCCAATGTGTGAAGAATGCTCATGGACGGTACAAAGAATCGTTGGACAAGAAGAAACGCGATAAAGACGAGGAAGATAAGGAGAAAAAAGAAACTATACACCAAGAAAAAAAATAATTAATAAAATTAAAAATTTACATTAAATTTCAAACAAATTCCCCCCTTTTTCAAATCCTTATTTTTCCCTTCCTCCCTTCACAAACTAACCAAAACTAAAAAAAAAAAAAAACAACACAATAAACAACAAAAAAATATCACATATTTAAATAATTTATCCATATCACAAAAAACACACACCTTCTTTTATCCACCCCCCCTTACCCCCACCACCCCCCCCCCCCCCCCCCCCCCCCCCCCCCCCCCCCCCCCCCCCCCCCCACCCCCCCCCCCCCCCCCCCCCCCCCCCCCCCACCCCCCCCCCCCCCCCCCCCCCCACCCCCCCCCCCACACCCCCACACCCCCACACCCCCCCCCCCACCCCAACACCCAACAAAAAAAAAAATTAATTAATTTTCTAACCCCCTACTCCCTTTTTCTCCTACTGGATTCCTTTCACATTATACATTTACAATAATTTTCCTCCCCCCCCTCACCCTTTTCCCCCCTTTCTTTTTTTCCCAAAACAAACCCTTTTTTTTTTTTTTCCTTTCGCTAACTGGGATATAGCCCAGTTAAAAAGCAAATAGACTTCAAAAATCAGCATTTGACATTTTGTTGTCAAAATCAGCAAGGGGCATGTAAAAGGCATATAAGGTTCGTGGAGGAGTGAAAAATTGTTAAATTGCATAAAATTTAGTCGTAATGCCTTACAAACTGAACTCCCTTAAGGGTCGCCCACAATAGCGTTGACGTGAATTTGACAGAAAACCTATGGAAAAACTGTCAAATTCACGCAAACGCACCGGCAACGTATCAATTGTGGGCCAGCCATTACCCTATGACTTCAAAGCAACGTCATGTTGGTAGAGCTTCTCGAGTGTAATAATGAAGCATTTTCGTGCATTCCCAATCAAGTGAATCAGCCACACTTGTGAGTGAATTTAACAGCATCCTTGCGATTGGTTTAAATCTGAAGTCAAAGTTGTTTTTTGCACCTCTGTACAACTGACTGAATAGAAACACGACCAACTATTTTATTCACTACACATCACTTGAATTCAGCGAATCGTTTACTAATACTTTTTGAGGAAGTGCAGGGGTCTTCTTGGCGTCCAACAAAGCGAGTATTACTTCAACACATTACTAATCATTCCGTACTTAGCTGACCTGCACCACCAGTTTTTACACCTTGCGGATATTGGATAACGGGATGTAATACTAGCCTAGCTCCTTCATTTGGCCTATGTACCATCAGGATGCTATCAAGATGACCGATTTATTTCAAAGCGATTGAGACATTGTTAATCAACTTAAAAAACACCCCAAAAACACCACGCAAAAATATAAAAAAAAAAAAAAAAAAAAAAAAAAAAAAAAAAAAATTAAATAAAACATAAAAAAACAAAAAAAAAAAAAATACAAATAAATCAATTTTACCTCCTATATACACCCACCCCCCCCTCCTTTCTACACCCCCCCCATTTTTCACATTCACCCACCAATTTTCACTTTCCCCAGTTACGCCTGAAGCTTTTCTCATCAATTGCTACGCTATTCGTTTTTCAAAGATTCCTCTTGACCAGACCCAATACTTTTCAATCGGACGGAGTTCTGGCGAATTTGGCGGATTGCAATAATTTGGGACAATCATTTACACCATTAGCAAAGTACCAATCCTTAGCCAGTTTTCCATAGTGGCAAGATGCCAGGTCAGGCCAGAACAGCACCGAATGAACGGCAACAGTCGTTTATTCAGACACTCTTTTACGTAAATTTGTCCATTTAGAGTGCCAGTCGTGAGGTCAGGCCAGAACAGCCCCGAATGAACGGCAACAGTCGTTTATTCAGACACTCTTTTACGTAAATTTGTCCATTTAGAGTGCCAGTCGTGATGAAGATGTCGCTTCTGAGACCGCATCCACATATTGCCTGCTATACGAGGTATTTTTGGGAACTTCGACAATTTTTTTTGCTTAAACCAATCAGCAACATTTCCTCTTTGCAACGAGGTATAAAACTGTAGTCCCGGTATCTGCTAATTTTCATTTTTATTTGTTCACTTCCGCGTTATTTTCGATTTCCTTAACTTTTTAGCCATCATGCATTTACTGATTAAGCTGAACAGATTATCTACACGATCTTCGAATGACCTAAATTGGACTAAATTGAACCTATAAACCGAGTATTGCAGCCAAGATGTACAGAAAAGAGTCACACGTTCTAAACTAAGTAACTGTTCACATAGGTAAAATAACAATGATTTAACAAGAAAACCGTAGACCCAATGTTAGAAACATGTTTTTTTCTATGTTCCCAACTATGGCCTGTTGTATGAAAAGCATAGTAAAAATGTTATTATTGGTAAAATTTTCAATAAAATTGTCTGAGGTTCAGTTGTATGTTTTTCATATGGCTCATCTAAACACAAACCAAACGAAAAAAATGTGTAGATTGAATTATAATGTTTTGATTATTGAATGGCTGCTAAATCAAATGTGAAAATCACTTACGTGTTTCTAAGCAATATTATTATAATATAGAAGGAGATGTCCGCTCATCACCATGAGGCACCAAGAGTGGACAGTAATGTTTGCTAGAATGAAAGATATGAAGAGAAACATCCGGTAACATCCTTGGTTCGAGTACTACTTTACCCATGCCCTTTCGCTCAATTTTCAATACTTCTATTCTATTTTCAACCTACCGTACACTGACGGATCTTTCAACACTTTCTCTTCATATCTTTCATTCTATCAAACATTACTGTCCACTCTTGGTGCCTCATAGTGATGAGCGGACATCTCCTTCTACATCATAATCGTTACTCCACGTACGGAGAATACAGATACAACAATTATAGTAAATATTATTATAGTTTGATTTGTGAAACTTTGTGTTGGGTAGAGCGCACACAAATCAGAAAATCAGAAAAAAAAAAAACGTACGTAGACTACATTTAATAACAAATCTATCGAATGGGAAAAAGTTAGGCTGAGTCAAGGGACACATACTCTATACGCCCCAAATCGTCTGTTGGTTGTGTGTGTAATTACAGCTGGTCTGGCAATGGAAGAGTAGCAACATCAGGCGGTCAGCCATGTTCCTGCTCAATTGACTCAACAACGATGAAATCATGAACCTGTTTGGGGTTTTCTGCCAACTATCAAGTAAATGTTAACCTTCCTACAATACCACTGAATTCTTTCGGAATTAATAACATTCATTCACAATAAATATTATGTTTACTGTCAATCTTAAACTAATTTGCACGTTGCTGTAGCAACTCGTTCACCGTCAAAACACTGATGTCGTTACTTTGTAATTTAGACTTGCATCCTATGTCCACACATTTCAGATGAACGGTCTGTATAGGAGTAAACTGTAAGAAGCCATTTTTAGAAAATTGACACTGTTTTAGTGAACTGTTTTCCGGCGTTAGCTCCATGTACAAAAATACTGCTGGTGAACTGATGGCCACTTCAAGGCTAACTTGAACTACATTATTGGCTACGTTACAATTGACTGCAGCGATAGTGATTTTCACTGTGGGTTCCAACATTTGAATTGCGTTTTTAATTTTGTCGAGAAGCACAAAATTTTCAGCTATTTTTTTGCCATCGCGATAAAGGTTAATGAGAAGAAGGTGATTATTGGCATCGAGTTTATTGTGTCGTATGTGATCATATATATCATACGACCCTATCCGAACGACAGTATTTTGTGGAACTTTGATTGCATTGAATAAGATGTGACCGACACGCATAAACTTATTCCATTGGTGAATGTTTACTTCCACTGACCAGTCTTCATCAGCTCCAAGAGTATCTCGAACTAAGTACAATTCTAGTTTATTAAACGCATTAATATATGCTACAACATGATTTTGAGCAAACACATCTTTTATCCAGTATTGAAGGATTTTATACTTTCCACCATACTCTATGCTAGACCAGGAAGGGGCGATCCATACATCATTCAGCTGCCAATAAAGTGCACCCATTGTTCCATACTCGATTCGTTTCGATCGATAAACTTCAGTTTCTGTTTTGACGATCATAGCTTGAGATACTTGACTAAGATAGATAATCTGTCGCCAGTAGTCAGCTGAGTTATTGACAGGCATGGGCAAATTCTCATTTATCATATGCAGGATTGGTATATTTCCTAATGGACTATGCTGACGGTGTTCTATCAAGTCTGTTAGTTCATCACTCTTGAGATCTCGCACGGGCCAACTTGTCAGCGCTGGGAAAGACTGAAAACCGTATTCTGAGATAAATCTTCCTCCTCTGTAGATGATCGGATTCCACCCATTTTGAATATAATTGTAAAAATGGACTGAAAAATTAGAACGTAAGTGCTTTGACAATCAGTCTTATAAATGTACTCATACCATCGCCGTAGTGAGGATCCTGTGGGTTTTTAGCAATGTAGCCATCTTTTATCGATTGATCACCGTTTGATGGCGAAGATATCAGCACTGTTCGCCATTTGTCGACTTTTGCAATCCTAGGCTGTACTACACTGACGTACAATTTTTTATACTCTGCCTCGTACAAGTCCTTATTAGCATCAGTACCGTACCAGTTTTGACGCAGAGCTACCTCATTTTCGTTGTTCGTTGCCCAGATTGCAATGCATGGATGGTACTGAATTCGCCGAACATTTTGGTGGACTTCGATCTTTACATTTGCCAAAAAACTATCATCTGCTGGGTACATGGAACAAGCAAACATCATATCATGCCAAATGAGAATACCGAGTTCGTCTGCCAGTTGGTAGAAGTAGTCACTTTCGTACACACCACCACCCCAGACTCGGAGCATGTTCATGTTAGCGTCACGGGCGGCATACAGCAGAAATTTGACTGAAATAGTAAAATGCATGTACAGTAGTCATTTAGACCTAAGGTTACTTTATGGGAACATAATTTAGAAAGAAATCTAAGGCATAAAAAACATAAACGAATGAAAGAACTCACCATAATTTTCGTCGTATGAGCTTTCCGGCAGTACCGACGAAGGTATCCAGTTTGATCCTTTCATAAACATCGGCACATCGTTAACTATGAAATAGAACATCAAACCATCAGAAGTTCGTTCTTGACTAAGCTTGATGTTTCGGAAACCAACTCGGATAACCTTTTCGGCAATCATAGTCTCTCGGTCATGTAGTTGAAGGCTATTGACGATGTTATCTTCCCACTTCACGTAGAGATTATAGAGTTTCTGCCGACCATAACCATTGGGCCACCAGAGCTCCACAGCGGTTTTATTGATTATCAATGCATGCTCTACAAGCAACTCGCCGGTTGTGCCACTTTGTTTCTCAACGTTGATTATATGTTCATTTCCCATTTCAACACCCCTGCAAATAAAATAAAACTGTGAATCAATTGCTTGAACGTCAAAGTTTGTCTATTTGAGGCTTACAATATTTTGAACATCAATGTTCCCTGAAGCCTCCGACTAGTTGTGCCTGTTTCTAAGTAAACTCCAACGAGTATCCTCCAATGTGTTTCTTCATCAGATAGTGCAAAAGTAATGTCCCTAATTTTGGCGGAATCGTAGTATTCCAGCCGTATTGGTTTCCAAATTCCCATGGATGGAGCTGCCAGGCCCCAGTCCCAAGCGAAACTTGCTTGCATCTTTCGGATCATGTTGACGTGGCACTCTCCGTTGTACTTTGGTGGGGGGCACTCCGGAACCACATTCAAATGACTATAGTTAGCCGCTAGTAACGAAGCTTCCGTAACCGGAGATCGTATTGAAATACGGAGCTCAAGGCCATTTTTACACTATGATAAAGAATACTTTTAATGCTCTTCGACGAGAGCGTCATTGTAAATTTTCTTACCTACCTCGGCCCGAAATATGGATTTGACATTGAATCTGTAACGCACGAACATATTGCTCGTTTCGCCCAATAACTTATCATTTAGATAAATTTCAGAAAATGTATCTACACCATGAATAGTTAACACTACATTCGTAAAGTTGAGTTCATCTACATTACACGGCAACTTTGAAGAGTAGGTCCAGTTATCTCGAGCAATCCATTTCGTAGTAAGGTCATTTTTGAAATCGAGTACCGATTCGATGATTAATGCTTGCTCCAGGGCGCTATATATTCCGGACGGAACCGTTTGGTTCTCCATTTTGAGAGCTATATTAATAGTAATGTTCATGATAAGAGTTTTAACAATATCTAGGTAAACATACTTCCATTTCCATTTTCAATGCGCCAGAATTGGTTGACATCCCGTTCGCCTGATTTCTTTGATGTTACATTTTGATTCAGAATGATTGTGATTAACAGTAGTATGACGAAGAGAAAAAATTTCAGAGTATCCAACATCCCCATTCATGTATGTATTTGATTTCCAATAATCTGTCAAGAAAAAATAAATAGAGGTTGGTTTTATCAAGGTTAAACCGCGAGGTTCACGTAGGACCGCGTTGGCGTATAGTAATAATGGAATCATCTAATTTATACATATCACAACACATAGTTTGGTTAATAATGAAATGTTCGTATTATTTCGTTTTGATCCATCCCCTCTGATGAATTTAGCTTTATACTGCACTTTCGTTACCCCTTTCTTTCAGTGATTTGATTTCAGTGTTCAACATTAGCTTGCCGATAAATAGATAAGAAGGCTTGTAGTATTTTTCATTTACATAAATGTGTACACAATAAATCCTTACATAAATCCTATGGGAATGGGAAGGACCATCAGGGCACCCGATTGAAGCACTCTGGATGTGGAGAGTGGGAATGCCAAATCCCCATTGCTAACAGTTTCTGAATAGAGGGCGGGCTCTTCTCCCCGCCCATTGGAGCATCCTCATGCTAGTTAGCTCGCTCTTATGACCAATTGTTCAATCTTGTTGTTGGAAGGAGATTCTTTATATCCCTGTGGAAACGTATAAGTGATGTTGCCTATCGATCCACCCAACCTGTTTTTGGCCCTTCACTCTGTTCACTCTTTTAATATCTGTACGATATTCAAAAAATCCAATTTGACAAAACAAAAACAATGAAGGGTTCGGGAAAAAAATTATGTCTCGTTTCAAATGAAACTCCTTCAAACTATGCTATATATATATATATATGAAAGCTATACTGTGCCCCTTACTTATTTACTTATATGATCAAATTATCAACAGACTAATTTGGTGTCCAAATGATAAAAACAAACTATCTTAACGCTAACAAAAACTATCGTCTTGTATAATCTTGAGGCATATTAAAATCAAAAACAGACGACACTGAATTAAAGGCACGTTGCAAAGTAATCATTCCAGAATTCGTCTCGTAGCCTCTTCCCCTGTGTGGAACACTAAGGAGGGAGGTGTTTCGTAAGATACGGCTACGAGCCTGGAATGGAATATCGGCGAGCAGTGAAGGGCAGTCTATTCGATCAGACAGCAAATCAGCGACGATAAGTGCCTTCGCGGCATCAAGACGAATTTGAAGTTCACGACGAAAATGAATCATATAGTAGTGACTCTCGTAACTCGGTAGGTTG
This sequence comes from Aedes koreicus, assembly GCA_024533555.2. NCBI lineage: Eukaryota > Metazoa > Arthropoda > Insecta > Diptera > Culicidae > Aedes > Aedes koreicus. Next base: position 55,094 of record JAHHFK020005030.1, on the reverse strand, counting down.
AAAGCGGCCCTCCAAGGCAGTCTACGAAGAGCGTATTGGATGAAACGTCGTTGAATTGACTCAATACGTTCGACGCCATTGTGGAAATGAGGGTTCCAGACCGGGGAAGCATATTTCAAGGTGGACCTCACCAACGAACCGTACAGCGACTTAAAACGGTACACGTCTCGAAATTCTTTAGCCACACGAAAAATGAAGCCGAGATTTCGGGAAGCTTTCGTTATGGTGTAGGTTTCAGGTGAGGTTTGTACGTGAGTTTATTATCGAGTATCACACCAAGGTCCTTTACTTGGTTGTCGCTTTGCAGAGGAGTTACAAGCAAGGAATAACCGAAGATAATAGGAGATTTCTTCCTAGAAAAAATAACAACGGTACACTTTCCCGGATTCAAGAGCATACAGTTCATCTCGCACCACCTTTGTACTATTTATAAATCATCCTGCAGATGTAAAGCGTCTCGTAGCGAATCCTCACGAATAAAGATCTTGAAGTCTCTAAATCTTTCTACAACTGTAAAGTGTCTCGTAGCGAATCCACGCGCAACTATGTAGATATTGAGGTCGTCAGCAAAGCTTAGCAGATAAGATTTCAGCAACAGGTTGACATAGTTGAAACACAAGAGAAAAATCAGTGGCCCAAGATGACTACCGTGGGGAATGCCAGGCAAGGCGGGAATGAAGCGGACAGCTCATCGCCAATTTTAACCTTGAGGGTTCTGCCACAAAATCACGATTTGAGCCAGTGAAGCAAGGATGCACCGAAGCCAAGCCCTTCCAGTTTTGCCACAGCGATGTCATGGTTGATTCTGTCGAAAGCAGCAGATAAAACACCGGTCAATAAGTCCCAGGCCTAACTCCCAGATGGCGCCACTAATAAAATATCCATATGATTTTTCGAAAGTACCAACCTTCTAAAGATTACTGTCAAAATTTCAATAATTTGGATTATTATTCATCGAGTTTCAGTGGATTAAGTTACGCTACTTTTGTGATTCTTAAAAACGATGGATTCAAATCAATTTCGTGTGTTGATATAGAGAAGATGTACCTATATTAATTTCATCACTTTGCAATTCATCCTACTTGAAATAAAACGATATACACGTGACAGAATTAGTTAGTAATGTTTGTTGTAGTTATTTAACGTTAGCAAACATTATTAGAAAACGAAACCGATCCTTCAACTGTCCAATTGTTTGATTCATCGTAGGATGAATATAGGAACAATGAGATTAATATGGGGGCAGTAACCCTATCATTGCTTTTTGATGAAAAAAAACCGTTAAAGCCCAAGCTTGGCTTGAAAAATGTTATCCGGACTCTGCCCCAGCGAAAACGACTATCAAACGATGGTTTGCCAATTTCAAACGTGGTCGTACAGACACCGATGGTGCTGAACGCCCTGGTCGGCCAAATGAGGCAGTCCCTGAAAATCATCATGGGCAATCGCAAAGTTGCAAAAACAACAACGAGTCGATGATTCAAAGAGCTGTTTGGAGATGTTCACGCGAAATAAGAAGGAGTTTTTGCAATGGATGAAACAAGGGTTCACCACTTCACTCCGGAATAAAATCGGCAGTCTGCTGAGTGGCGTGCAAATGGAGAAAGCCGTCCAAAGACTCAAACATCGGCTGGGAAGGTAATGGCCTCTGTATTTTGGGATGCGCATGGGATTGTATTCATTGACTACTTGAAACATGGAAAAACAATCAACAGCGACTATTGTATCGGTTTGTTGGATCGTTCGAAGGCCTAAATCGCCCAGAAAAGGCCTCATTTGAAAAAGAAAAGGGTGCTCTTTCACCAAGACAATGCACCTTATCACAATTCAATAAAAACAGCCGCAAAAATTGTCGAATTGTGTTTCGAATTGCTGCCCCACCCACCGTATTCTCCAGATCTGGCTCCCAGCGACTACTAGTTCTTCGCAGAACTCAAAAAGATGCTCCGTGGAAAGAGATTTGGTTCAGATGAGGAAGTGATTGCTGAAACTGAAGCATATTTTGAAGGTCTCGATAAATCGTTCTACACCGGTGGTGTCGAAAAGCTAGAGAAACGTTGGAATGATTGTATCACTCTAAAAGGAGATTATATTGATGAATCAAAATGAATTTTAGCAAAAAAATGTTGTTTTCCTACTTAGGCCCGGGACTTATTGACCGATGTGTTAGGTCTATGTAGATATCGTCCGTTTGTGAACCAGTTGGAATCCCATCCATGATGAAGGAAGTGATTGATAGAAGGTTTGTGGTCGTTGAACGCTTCGACATCAATCCATGTTGATTTTCGCTGATATATTGCTTCGCGTGGAAAAACACGGTTGAAACCCAGTTCGCGTGGAAAAACAGCCAGTTCAAACAACTTAGAGGCTGCGCACAAGCTCGAAATTCCGCGGTAGTTATCAGCATTTCTTCTCCTTCTCCTTCCATAGTGTTGGAAACTTACCGGTCGCCAATGATGACCGATAGATGTGGCGTAATGGCGAAGCAATGCAATGTTTTAGAAACACGGATGGAATACCGGTGCTCGACGTCTTCAACGGTGCTTGACATCTTCAACTTGTTTGCAGCAGCAACGATATCTGCATCGTCGATAAGGATTGCGTTGAAATACCGGTCAGACAAAATGACGTTTTTCGATGCAACTTCGTTTCTTTGGGGGGGGGACTGAAGAGAAAAGATCCGCCCACTTTTGGACAAAAATTTGTGTCCCTCCCCCCCGGCGCGCCCCCCCCCCCCTTAAGAAACCCCACCAGCCCCCCCCCCCCCCCCCCCCCCGCCCCAAAGGAAAGAAAAGAAAGGACCCCCCCCCCCCCCCCCCCAGAAAAACAAAAAAAAACAAAAAAAAAAAAAAAAAAAAAAAAAAAAAAAAAAATAAAGAAAAAAAAAAAAAAAAAAAAAACAACAAAAAACCCCAAAACCCCCCTTAAAAACTCTTTATATACCCCCAAACAAAAAAAAAATCAAATCCGATAGTACTAAGGTGATAGTAAACCTATATTATTACTATTAACGTTTGCATTAAAAAAATGGACTTTTTTCGGATAGTGATAAAAAAAAGCTAAGACAGATAATTGCTTTTGATAAACTTCCCATGGAAGGTAATTATTTAAGCTTACTTGCAAAAAAAATCTACGCCCTTACAAGCCGCCTTCCGGCAGTTAAAGGAAACATTCACAATGGCGGACGAAAACATGCGTATAGGCATGTTTTTGAGTTCTTTCTTCGTTTTATTTATCAATTCCTCCTCAGTTTTCGCGACAAAACTGTTGGAGTAGATCTTACGCTTCAGGTTGGCCCAGAAATTTTCGATGGGACGCAGCTGGGGAACGTTGGGCGGGCTCGCCGACCTGGGTACCACATAGATATTCAGCCGCTCCATCTCCTCCAACGATCGCTTCGAGTAGTGAGCCGACGCCAGATCCGGCCAGAACCCCGCGTCTTCGCTCTTATTGTATTTCTTGATGAACGACGCAACTTCCGGCCGGCATTTCGTACTATAAATTTCCCCGTTCACGGCCAGTCCGGAGCGAAAGAAGAGCGGCTTTGGCATCCCCTTCTCGCTGATTGTCAGCCACAGCAGCACCTTCTTGGGGAACTTGGTGTGTGAAATGATCTTCGCCTCGGAGCTCACTTCCTTCGTGGGGGAAGCAAAATACGAAGTGCCCTGCCAGTCGTTGCCATCCAGGGTGAGATAGGTGTCGTCGTCCATCACCACCGCCACGTCGCATGTCGCCGGGAAAATCGAGTTTACCATCTTATTCAGCCGCTGCCGCTGCGTCATTGCCTGCAGCTCCGAAACCAGTGGAAGCGACTTCCGCTCCCTGACATGTATGTTCATGTTCGCCAGGTACTTTTTCACTGTTTGGTCGGTTGAACCGACCTCCAGGCCAAGCGCACGCAGCGATGTAGCCATTTTTCCCTCGGTCTTCCTCTTCAGCATCCTTCGGAGCTTCTTGTCGCTCCGGGTCGTCGATCGTTCAGAACCGGGCTTTCTTTCGATGCTCTGATTATTGTCTAATAGTGCCAAGATGTTGTAGATGCCGGAACGGGCGTATCCGGCGTCCACAAAGTGCCGCACGATGTCCGTTTTCGACGCGACGGGGTGCCGTTCTTTGAACGCGCACACTTCTGAACGGAGTTGCTTCACTCCTTTTGCCGTCACGGTTAGAGTTTGACTGATAGAGCTGTCAAATTTTGTCTGCTGACTCATGGGTTACTATGATTGATACTGCATTAGTAGTTTTGTCAGTACGGGTGAAGGTAAATCCATGAAAAAATCAGCAATTTTTGTCCATTTTTTTAAATGCAAACGTTACCCCAACCAACACCAAACTTTTTCACCCCACCCCCCCCCCCCCCAACAAAAAACCCCCCCCCGTTTTCCCCCTTTTTTTTTCCCAAATTTTTTCTGTGAAAAAAAAAAAACCCCCCAATAAAAATAATCGTTTTCCTTCATAAACAAACGAAAAAACGGAAAAAAGGGGGAAAAAAAAAAAAAACCCCCCCTTCCTTCCATTAAAACCGGACTTTTTTTTTTAGGAAACAACATGAAGATGTGAACTTAGTAATGTGTGTAGGAACCGTTGTTACGAATAACTTCAATCAGACGCGATTTCATGGACAAAACCAGTTTTTCAAGAGTATCCTGCTCAATCTGCTCCCAGCATTCTTGAACTCGGGTTTTCAGCATATTTACTTTGTTGAAACGTAAACGCGGCGGGTAAGTATTGACCAAAGGTTTTCAATGGGGTTTAGATCCGATGAGCAAGCGGGCCTCTCGATAACCTCGATATTTTTATCGGAAAACCACGCTTTAGTCTGTTTTGAGTTGTGGATTGCAGCATTATCTTGTTGGAAAACAATATCTGGACCCATCAATGACTCGCCGTGTTCAATCAAACTTATCTCCAGCATTTCTATGTAATCCTCCGATTTCATTTTTGTTGAAATTCACGCCAATGGAAGCTTGCCTCGGAAGGAAAATGCTCCCCAAACCATCAATGTACCACCACCAAAGTTCCTGCTCATTTTAAGATCCGGGTCCTTGCGCAAATCGTGCCTGTAGTACTGCCATCCGTCTGGTCCGTCCAAGTTGAACTTTTTTTCGTCCGAAAAGAGCACGTTTTTCCATTCATCGGTCCAGGAAATGTACTTCTTAGCGAAATTGAACCGATTTAACTTGTGCCGTTCTGTAAGGTTGGGTTTTCCGAGTCTCTTACGCCACTCCAAGTTCTCGCTGCTGGAAAAAATCTGTTGTACACGACGTGTAGTAACCGGAAGCTCCAATTCTGCACGAATTTGTGACGCTGTTCTTTTCTGGTCGTTACAATTCTACATATTCTGCGTTTATCCTTAGCTGAAAGCTTACTTTTCTTCCCGCGTTTCTCGATGCGGCCACTCTTATCGCCATTTTTCAATAAGCTTCCGATAAACGCGTGTGATCGAAAGAGTTTTCGACCGATTTTACGATTCGAGAGGCCTGCATCGTGGTAAGCCCTGATTTTTACCTTTTCCTCGTACGTCAGATGCTTGGATCTACCCATTGCCGTTAAATTACAGGGAAAAAAATCCGATCTCACTACAATTTGAAGAAAACTTAACCGGTTTGAATGCAAATCAAAACAAATACCTGGCAAATAAGAGCCAAGGTGATTTTTTTATGAATCGCTCAGCTTAAATGTGAATAGTCCCCAGAATTTCCAGAAAAACTAATCCGACAGACATGTAGTAGAATACTGATACATCGTAAAGTGAAATTTGCGTTAAACGAATGAACATTTTAAAAATATTACGAAAAAAACATGGTGGTGCTATTTTTGTTTCGCTGAATGTATAATTAATATCTAAATTACGGTACCTATCATCAAAAATCTTATTATGATTATAAAGAGATTTTACAGAGAATTTATAAAATCCCAAATGAAGAGCCGTGTAAAACAAATCGCTCTGGGCTTTACAAATTCGGAAACATCTTTATCGGACTGGTCAATCGCGGTCAACACGGGCTTCGACAATGCTACAGATGTCGGCAACGGACTTAACGATAACCCCGTTTCGAAAGATGGACGAAGGTAAACCGTTCTCCATGCGTTGCTTATTAACGTGTCGCCAGAATACCTTAGGATTATGCTTCCTTTTGCTTTGGAGCTTGCGTTGATGGGCCGGGAAGCAGCGATACAGCTGCTTGTATCGATGGTTGGGCATCACGTAATGGTTACCTTTTGAACTCGACTGGTGTTTCGAAAAGCTACGTGAAGCCGCCCTCTTTTTCGATTTCAGCCTGCGTACGGCATCTGTCTGCCATGGAAATGTGTTCGAGGCTGGAGAGACTTTCTTTCGAAAGTAGCTCAAGATGTTGGAGAAGATGGTAGTGGCGTTATCGACGTCGTTCTTGTCGAGGGTTTCATTCCAGTTAATACTGCTAAGTACATCGAAAATGCTGTCGTATTCTGCATTGCCAAAGCCATGGTAAGTGGATAGCGATACAATTGCTGGACGAACGGTGCCCTAGTCACGAGATTGAGAAGAAGTGGTGGATGATGAGCCATCTGTTTGTATTGCAAATGGGGCTAGCATGATGCTTGGTGGAGTGACGGCATTTACGAAGCAATGGTCTAGAGATCGTTCATTTTCATTCACAATGTCGTTAATCTGGCGTAAGGATGCAGCGGAATAATGCATCGAGCATCGAAATCGACCTCGCATGGCTGCGCGATTGGGAAGGGTCGGGATAAAGGAAGCGGTCGGATCCACGCCGCCATTTGACATCGGGGAGGTTAAAATCCCCGATTATCACGATTTCGTTTCTAAGGGAAGCATTTCCAGAAATTTGTGCAACTGACTTAAGGTGCATATTTATGAGATCATCGTCGCTAACTGTATCAGGAGGAAAGTAAACGGCACATAGGTACAGCGTACGATCCTTGAGATTCAACGGGATCCAAATTTGCTCCGCCGACTTCCAAGATTCATCTTCAACGAAGTGCGAAACGAGGCCGTAACGTAAACCTTTCGACTATTTAGTGCAATTCGGTCGCACCGAAATACCTTGTAGGACCAACCAAAAGCAGCTCTGGAGAGAGTGTTATCATTGAGCCATGTCTCAGTAAGGACGATTATGCCGTACGAACAGTCCGAGCTGGCCAGAAATTATTGGACTAGACTAGAGTACATACCGCCGACATTCTGGTAGTAAACTTGCAGTCCGTGCACATTGAGATCGCTACCAGCCATACGATGGGAAGTGCCGGAGGATTTAGCGGTATTGGATGTGGTTCGTGAGCGGCGGGGACAGCTGCTGACTGCCAGCTGTGGTGTTTCGTTAACGTCAGTCACTGTGGGTCTGGCAGAAGATTCGAGTCCCAGTCGCAAATTTGCAGAGATAATGCGACGTTGAAGCTTGACTGCAAACAACGAATTTATCAGCGCACGAAATATTCGAGATAGCAGCGTTTTTGCCTGGAATCGGAGTTCGGAAGTTCAGGTCCTGCCGATAGTCGTCTGTCTTTCATATCTTCAGTCATCCTATATGCAGCTTTAAACTGACCATGTCTAATGAGATCTACCTAAATTTTTTAACCTCTCTTGCGTCAGTGGACAGAAGCAACTTCGAGTAAACTCTGTATATCGATTTTGGTAAAGCTTTTGACAGATTAATCCTCATGCTAATTTTTTAACCCAAAAGCTAGGATTCGAAACAATATTTCTTGATTGAATCATATCTGACAAAAGGACACAGAATCTTCGGTTTAAGGGAACGCATTTGATATCAAAGGGCGAAAAAAACATATTTTTCTTAGTGTTGAATTACTTGAACTCCATTAGTAAAAATGTTCGAATTGCACTGAAAAACATTTGGAAATGAGGCTTAATTTTAAATGGATAGGTAAGAATGCTTGGATCGTCAATTTCGATTATTTTCAGTGAACAAAACCAAAAATTAAGTGAACATCTTCAGAACGTGGTTTTTAAGTTTTTAAATCTTCAAAATGAGAATTATTAATTAGTGATCAATCATGTTAAATACATTGAAACATAATTTCGTTAGATAGAGTTTGTGTTCCTGGTATTTAATCGTACAATGATCTGCAAAATATACGAGTTTTAGATGTATATCATATCAACTGATGAAAACAGTTGCTCCTGATTAAGCCGTTGTCTACCCACCCTACCTAAATAGAAAATATGTTTCTAGTAATGAGGAGAGTTTACTGCATTCATTTAAACCTGGACCTTATTCCAACATTTGAATCTTGATTATGAATAATTATCGACAGTGTTCGGATTTTTCTCAAATCTCATTCATCGAGACTCGTTTCGGAAATGAATAGATGCTTGAGATTCGCGTACATTTTCACGCACTCATACTCAGAACGCCATAAACTCATTCCGGCTTGAAACTAATGCAAATGCATGTCATGTTAGTTCTCCATACAAACAGCAGGTGTATTTATAATTTTCCGTTGAATCGTTATTCTAAGAATACAATGCGGTACGCAGAAAAGATTTTTGTCAATCAATTGGACACTTTCACTTGATGTAGCAAGCGTTATTACCAATACTGTAAATGGCTATATACTATGTAAAATACAATGTTGTAGTTTCCATTATACACTTCACGTGCTACGGTAATTTTATTGCAGCCACAGTTAATCCATTTAACAATGACAGAAGAGAAAGCATGCAAAGTACTTCTTCCACCTTTGAAGTGCAGCCGGCATGTTGTTTTGTTTTGTTCATTTATGGGTAATTACACATCTTTATTATAAATTTGAATCTATATTTTGCACTTATCATGTAAACTAAACCTTGTATTTAAGCAGAACAGATGAAGGCAATTCCTAATCTTGATTCTATAATAAATTGATTAAATTTATTTCACTGTCACAAAATAGAAGTGTAAACATAGTATAGGAATTCTTTTGAATGCATAAGGCATTAAATTCTATTTACCTAAAAACTGCGTTGCATGCCCGATCAGTCGAGGACACGAAAACGCTGGTGAAATGATAACCTTTCAACTTTCCTTTATTTATTCAATTGTATGAAGCAGCACGCACTGAGAAGCCGCGACGTTGGATACTACCGATCTGTCCCAACGTAAAACACGAACTGAAGTGCTTTCGCCGATGGCACAGTGTAGTGATAGTAGTTCTGTGCACTTGCGACTTTTGCTGAGTTTGATTTTAGCTTCTATCTTGGTTGTGCATCGTACATATCTGAATAAAAGACGGCGTGGAATCACATTACGGTTTGTTATGTTTGGATTTTGCCTTTTAATATTGAGACGATTCATGAATGAAAGTGGATACTTTCGTTTCGTTGCATTCAAGTGAAATAAAGTAGGTGTTGTCGTTTGTTTGCAGTTTTTCTTTACTAAACTTACGAAAAAGTAAGAGAAAAAACCAATGTTTTTCGTACGATATGAATTCGTAAGAACGAATTTTGTACTTTACGGATGGTAGACGGAGCTAACAAGGATTGATTTTGCTAGGCTTTCTACTATTCTGGAATATGTCATACAATACAGCAAGCGTGTATATGGGTATGTCACCACTGATTTCATACAAACAAACAAAAATATGATGAAATTGAAAATTTTCGAAAGAACTGTTAAAATTACCAAAGAACTTATTTACCGATCACGTATCAATTGAATTAGTTAGGTAATGTTTGGCCTTTTCACAAACATATTTGAATTATTTAAGTAATTTTCGCAGTAATATGGTACAGAACGTGCTTTAAGCAGTACCTGCTCCAGCTGAGATATTGAATGAAGCTATGTGTGATTTGAATTTAGAACTGCCAATTTTCGAACGTTCATTTATCTATTCACGACTCATCTAACGAAACCTACCTTCAGAAACGAGCATGAGTCTCAGAAACTTTCAGAGCCATGAAATAAAGTTCCCAGTCGCAGGTACTTATTATAAGAACGCGAATTGCTATCCGATTGTGAAAATGTTTTCTTCGGTGCCGAAATCCGTACATAAACTCACAACATTGTGTGGGTGTGATTCCGTGCATGTATATAAAGGCAAAGTGAAATAAGACAATTCACGATTTAAAAATAAATACAATTTTTTTTAGAAATTTTATTAACCTTCCTTGTGCATTAGGGTCGTTTTTGACCGATCAACATCTCAAAAAAGCTCTTATGTCTAAACGGAATAAACTAGGAATCTGAAATTTTCTGACTTTTCCTAATTTTTGAAAAGGAATACATTTTGGGCAGCTACAGTTTTCAGCGACCTCTAGAAGTGACGCTACAAAAAAAGTTACACATAGTGCATTCAGGGTCAAAAAAGACCCAAGACATTGCTTCGCTCCCAAATATTTATTTTTGAACCGATTTTTGATATCTTGGTGAAGATGAAAGGTAAGATTCTTAGAACAACATGCTGACCTGTTTTGTTTTTTGATTGGCCATTCTGGGCACATAGGTACCCAGAACCGGTTGCGGTATGCATCCGAAGTGGACAATTTTGGAACCTCAAGTATTTGTACCGTTAGACGGTTCAAAATTCACGATTTTGAACACCGATCTTCAAAAACATCATGCCATAGACCTACCAGTGAATTTGGCCACATCCGGATACTCTGGTACCGGTTCCGGTCGGTTCCAAAGTGGACAACTTTGAAAACTCAACTGTTTGTACCGTTCGACGGTTCAAAATTCATGATTTTGAATATTGATATCCAAAAACATCATACCATAGATCAACCAGGACATTTGGTCACATCCGGATACTCTGGAACCGAATCCGGTAGGGCCCACCGAGGACAATTTTGAACCCCAAGTATTTGTACCGTTCGACGGTTCAAAATTTATGGTTTTGAATACTGATATCCGAAAACATCGTGCCATTGACCTACCAGTGAATTTGGCCACATCCGGATACTCTGGAACCGTTTCCGGTTGGGTCCAAAGCGGCCAATTTTGAAACCTCAAGTAGTTGTACCGTTCCACGGTTCCAAATTCATGATTTTGAATACTGATATCCAAAACATCATACCATAGATCTACCAGGAGACCACATCCGGATATCCTGGTACCTATAGGGACCAATTATGGATACCCCAAGTTATTGTACCATTTGATGACTCAAGGTTCATGATTTTAAATACTGATATCATGATGATTTTAATGGTTTGTCATCTTGATGAAAACGTCATGCCATCTGTATGTCCGAAGACATCCATCATGTCATGGACTAAAACCCGGAATAGACCCAATTTGGACCACTCTTGTACCCACTAACTTGTATATCACATTCATAAACAAATAGTCAAGATAACGTCCGTTTTCCTTTTTTTTTTTTTGAGTAAAAAAAAACTAATTGATACATTTTTAACATATTTATTACATAAGTCATACGGTGGTCAAATTGACAGGCAATTACGGTTTTAAAATTCCACACGCTGGACAAAATGTTGCGGTATGAATTTTACATGTACAATTACCGCATTGGCAGCACGTTGTTGAATACTTACTGTCGGAACCTTCGCAAAAAGTACACCGTCCTCTCTTCTTTGGTGGATTCATATTTCTTTTTTTAGGCTGGATAGGTGAATCGGAAACAATTGAAGTTCCAATGTCTGCTCTTGAGGCGCGTACTATTTGGGCAGAAAAGGCAGCTCTCGGGATCGTTTCACGTCGTGCTATCTGTTGGGATACCAGCGCTGTTCCCAAGCGTTCCAGAAATAACCGTTTCCGGTTCAGAGCGTTATTCCAATCTTTGAAAATCTTATCGTACACAACAAACGCATTATTCAGTGATAGATCGATACCATTGCACACGACTACATTTTTCCAAATTTTCGTTGCGCGTTTCACGGAATATGAGGCAATGCGGCGATCAACGGTATCAACCGCACCCTTGTGCCGATTGTAGAAGTTAATGATATCTGGCTTTTCTTCTCTGTAGAGTCAAGGCCCTGGTCATGGTGTATTTCCTTTTTTAAATGTAGCTCTTGAATTCCAGTTTGCTATCGAGTTAGCTATAAGTGGTTATACTTTTCGATGAGCAGTACAACTAGTTGTACCATTAAAGTAAAATGTAATACTCACAATTTCGGTCTTGTTGCTACACACAACTGTCACCGTCAGAATTAGAAGTAACAATAGTGTTCGCACTGGAAGGGTCTGGCAGGCGGAGTGGACTGTATTTGGCAGGAGCGGGCAGAGGAGGCAACCGTCAATTCAAACCAATTTTGCTCTGAAAAGAGCTGACTGACGATGTTCCCAGCCACAGACGAAAGGTGATCGAGGCTGATGAAAACTGCCGGCTACACTAAGCACTTCTTTATTTCTCTACGTACATCTATAAATTTGCTTTTGCCTCTGTTGCTGATGGGTGCGCGGTTGGAAAGAAACTATTTGATTGCAAGCTACTACATGCCACTTAAATAGATGCAGCGCTCCGAGTGCTGTGATGAGAAAGTTATTTGGTGATATGGTGGTTGCTTGGTGATGTGATGATTGTTTGGTAGTTCTGCAGCACGCCGACTGTGGTGATTTTCTGGCTTACTAGCGACGTAGGTTTACATGCGTTTGCCAGTGGCGCTTCCGACGTGAGACGGAACAAATAGAAACCAAAACCATAAATTTTAAACCGTCGAACGGTAAAAATACTTGGGGTTCAAAATTGTCCTCTTTGGGCCCTACCGGATTCGGTTCCAGAGTATCCGGATGTGACCATATGTCCTGGTTGATCTATGGTATGATGTTTTGGATATCAGAATTCAGAATCATGAATTTCGAACCGTCGAACGGTACAACTACTTGAGGTTTCAAAATTGGCCTCTTTGGACCCAACCGGAAACGGATCCAGAGTATCCGGATGTGGCCAAATTCACTGGTAGGTCTATGGCACGATGTTTTCGGATATCTGTATTCAAAACCATAAATTTTGAACCGTCGAACGGTACAAATACTTGGGGTTCAAAATTGTCCACTTTCGACCCTACCGGAACCAGTACCAGAATATCCGGATGTGGCCAAATACTCCGGTTGATCTATGGTATGATGTTTTTGAAGATCGGTGTTCAAAATCGTGAATTTTGAACCGTCTAACGATACAAATACTTGAGGTTTCAAAATTGTCCACTTCGGATGCATACCGCAATCGGTTCTGGGTACCTATGTGCCCAGAATGGCCAATCAAAAAACAAAACAGGTCAGCATGTTGTTTTAAGAATCTATACCTTTCATTTGAGACCAAGATATCAAAAATCTGTTCAAAAATAAACATTTGGGAGCGAAGCAAAATCCTGGGTCTTTTTTGACCCTGAATGCACTATGTGTAACTTTTTCCTAATGCATTAGGAAGGTTAAATTATGAATTAATCGAGCAATGTTATGTTTCTGTTATTTATTTAAAAACCTTTATTCTTATATTGTTTGCAATGTGAATAACAAACAATTTTTTACTTACATATTGAATTATTAAAAAACAAAATGGGCTTCAAATGGTGAGTTGACAGCATTAAAGAAGGATACTACAGACCTTTAGTCCTCACAAGTTCCTACCTCACGCCTCCACGAGTCATATGATCACAAGACTTCCAGCTGAAACATGGAGACGCTGGTTGGCGTAGCCTGGGCAATGTTGTCAATCTGACAATAGCGAAGTGGGGGGGTGCGATCATCTACATTAAATTTATAAATTCACTACGCTTTGGGATCATCTTTTCGTTCTAAAATCACTTATCTTATGAGCATGGAGCAACATTACAAGCATTAAAGGCTCAATTTGTTTTTCATTATTTCAGCATAACGTTCACATTAGATGTGCTTGGATCGTTGGATGTCAGATATTTTTTGTACATTAATAAATTATATTCTCTTATTATTATTATGGATACACATATTAATCTTACTTGACATTAATGCTAGCTGAAGAAGGTGAAGTCTATCGACGAGAGGATAAACAGCTTAGTCACAGATATACATTCTATTATCGATAACTGTCGTGCTCATGTTATCATTTTGTTACGTCATTGTTATGATATGAAAGTATATTATTACATTTAAATTAATTTGAACATTTAAAATCACTGTAGTACCTATGAGATCCTCTACAAATGATTATTGCGGTGCAAGGAAGCGGAGCAAGATGCCGAAATTTAAGTTATACTATTATATAAAAATTATTTCAGGTCATCCATGGAACTACTAGGTTATGTAAAATAATTTTTAATTCATTTTTTTTTCTCATGGTTACGATACATTGTCTAAATTTTCAGGTTTTTCTGCAGGTTTTTCTACAAGTGCAGTAGGCCAGCAGTATGCAAACATGTAATTTAAACAAAAATCATTTAGCAAATTTTGACATGCAAGGTGTACAATTCGAAAACATTATCCAGTCCAGGCTACCAAATTTTCCGTACACTATATATACTCATACGCACTCTATATATATATACTTATTTCTTTATTATATTCTGTATTTGATATATATTGCAAAAACCTAATACTTTATTGATTTAAACATAACTGGGATGGGAGGGTGCATCAGGGCATCATTGAAGTTGCAATTGGACAATGGAGCTACTTTGGCTTCTTACTTGCTTTCGGCTAAGCTTTGAGTTTTTTCTTCTCTTTTCCAGCCAATTTTTTCATTAGGTTTTGTTCTTCTTCTGATTCTACCATTTTCTCTGCTTGATCCTTGCTAGTTGTACTACTTCCTGATCATTCTTTGCTTGATTTTTCTTGTTGTAGCATTCAAGCCACCTGGTACTCGTTGCCACGCAAGAATCATGCTCTTGAATTCTTCGCTTGCGATCAACTTCCTTGTCGTCTATTCACGGCCAAATAAGCGCATCGTCGAAAGAATCGTTGGAGTGAAGATTAGATCCTACTAAATTTTCCTGAATAGGATCATTTTCCGATTCAACATTGCGGAGAGGCTCTGGAATACTCGGCTCATTAGCTGTAAGAAACAAGTTTATTAGTTCAGCTTTGCTCACAATTTAATGAAAATATTAATTACCCAGCTCTAATTTTTCATTCAGTTATTCAGCTGGAATACAATTGCCACTCTCATCGAGAGTAAAGTCTATGGAAATGCTGACGTACTGATTCAGAGGCTCCATGTTTATCAGCTCTGATGTTTATCAGACCTTCGGACTTGTCGTTAATAATCTTCCAAAAACTAAAAAGTGCCAGTTCTTCCATAGTGTCATTCCAAACGTCTTTAAGGCGGTTTTCAGTAAACCTGTATAGAACCTCTTCATCAAATCCCATCTTAATGTATGTTAGCCGTTGTTTATAGCAATCTGTACTTCTCATTTTGTTCGGTTGGATTTTAATTGGTGTTTTTAGTTTCGCTCTTTGAAACATTTCAGTGTAAAGTATTGAAATAAATCTCGTTCACGTTCATTAGAAAAATCCCGTAAACTTGGAAAACATTTTTGATATTTTCTTTTGAGTTTGAAAAGCTTTCGATAGCTCGAAACCAAAATTGTTTACTTTGCCTCTATTAACTCGATACTGATATGACTTTTATGTCCATCGTCCATCGAAGACAATAATAGGAAACTCGACATTTTGGATTAAAAGCGAATTGTAGAAACCGTTGGCTATGTACTCAACAAAAGGTTGCCATCTGAAACTTCTACAGATTAGCTAGCTGCAATATTCTCCGCAATTTCGCGTGTTCCTCGCTTGCCGGTATAGATGATCATTGGTGGCGTAAGCTCACCGCTAGCACTACTTCCAAAAAGAGCTGTGAAATGCTGTTTCTCACAGTTGTTGTTCACAAAGAAAATGTTCCTGGCACGAGCGTCACACAAAGTTTTCATTCTAGGCGGTACAAGTTGGAATCCCGATTCGTCGAAGTTATAAATGCGTTGATGATCATCGAAGATCAAAATGTCAACGTGTATCTTTGAGGCTTTCTTCCACTTTTAAAGACCATCCAACAATTTGAACGTTGGTAACTTTCACACCAGCTTTCGGAAGCGTCGTCATGAATTTCTTGTTGATATTAGAATATCGTTTCAGATAGAACTGAAATCATTTTTTTTCCTAAAATAGAATAATTGGAACATAATTTGCCTTAGACATTTTTGAATGGCGACTTACTCGAGAATGATGTGGCAATTCTCGCGTTTTCCGGATCTTTTTTGCATACTCAGCACCTGTGTGAGTGCAGCCACCATGTGCTAACATCCTCAAAAATACACTCCAAACACACTGACCACCACATGAAAGATAAATTCATTTCTGGCACTACTTACATTAATCCATTATATGTTTTCTCACTTTTTTGTTTACCTCTTGCATGTACTGATGTGATCCAGATGATGCATTAGTGTGCGTGGATTAAACGTCAAAAATATTGCCAATGTATGCTGTATGATGCATGATATTTACAACCACCCATTGTAGCACGGAAACTAATATCGAATTCGTTTTTGAGCCTAGGTTGGAACTAGTTCCAACCTGCGATTCCCGAGCTTATTGTCAGTGCAAACCTCAATCCGATACGAGTTACAAATAAAACCGTACACACTGACGTTTAACACACAGTAAGCCTACCCAATTTTGATACCCGATCCAGTATCAATGGAACTGGATTAAAAACGAATTCGCTCGTCCGACAGCAATGGGCTCTCCTCTCTGTTATATCGAATTCGTTTTTGAACCTAGGTTGGAACTAGTTCCAACCTGCGATACCCGAACTTATTGTCAGTGCAAACCTCAATCGGATACGAGTTACAAATAAACCATACACACTGACGTGTATCACACAACAAGCCGACCCAATTTTGATACCCGATCCAGGATCAAAAACGAATTCGCTATTAGACTTGATCAAGCTTTAATAACCACTGATTATCCTAATCATGCCATTGTACGAAGGGCCAAAAACGGGTTGGGTGGATCGATAGGCAACATCACTTATACGTTTCCACAGGGATATAAAGAATCTCCTTCCAACAACAAGATTGAACAATTGGTCATAAGAGCGAGCTGTTTAACATGAGGATGCCCCAATGGGCAGGGAGAAGAGCCCGCCCTCTATTCACAAACTGTTAGCAATGGGGAGTTAGCATTCCCACTCTTCCCATCCAGAGTGCTTCAATCGGGTGCCCTGATGGTCCCTCTCATTCACATGAAATATTTACATAATAGTGTATGTATTTATGTAAATGAAAAATACTACAAGCATTCGTATCTATTATATATGATCTTCATTCGGTTGATTCTGAAATGCAAGAAATGCAACGGCATATAGGAATATCTCTGTTAATGATGTATGTATGTATGTATGTATGTAGGAAGCCACCATCCTAGCGTGGGCCTTGCCCTGCATGCGGTTCCACTTAACAGAAAGATCATGCTTTGTTACCGTTCTAAATTCAACATATCGCTGTATGAAGCGCCAAAAAGGGATGGGCAGACCCGTAAGCAGAGACACTTACGCGAAACCTGCGGAAATAAAAGAATCTCCTTCCAGCAATATGATCCGATAAAACGAATAACAAAATACGCAATTTAGTTAAGCTTTCCACTAGATAGTTTGTTTAAGAAAGGCGCGTCAAATTCATTACAACTGTTGGAGTGGAATGTACCAATCATAAATGATAGACACATCCCCTCCTAGACTCCGGTTGGCCGTCCACTCCATTGTCCAATTGCAACTTCAATGATGCCCTGATGCACCCTCCCATCCCAGTTATGTTTTAAATCAATAAAGTATTAGGTTTTTACAATATATATCAAATATAGAATATAATAAAGAAATAAGTATATATATAGAGTGCGTATGAGTATATATAGTGTACGGAAAATTTGGTAGCCTGGACTGGATAATGTTTTCGAATTGTACACCTTGCATGTCAAAATTTCCTAAATGATTTTTATTTAAATTACATGTTTGCATACTGCTGGCCTACTGCACTTGTAGAAATACCTGCAGAAAAACCTGAAAATTTAGACAATGTATCGTAACCATGAGAAAAAAAAATGAATTAAAATTTATTTTACATAACTTAGTAGTTCCATGGATGACCTGAAATAATTTTTATTTAATAGTATAACTTAAATTTCGGCATCTTTCTCCGTTTCCTTGCATCGCAATAATCATTTGTAGAGGATCTCATAGGTACTACAGTGATTTTAAATGATCAAATTAATTTAAATGTAATAATATACTTTCATATCATAACAATGACGTAACAGAATGATAACATGAGCACGACAGTTATCGATAATAGAATGTATATCTGTGACTAAGCTGTTCATCCTCTCGTCGATAGACTTCACCTTTTTCAGCTAGCATTAATTTCAAGTAAGATTAATATTTGTATCCATAATAATAATAAGAGAATATAATTTATTAATGTACAAAAAATATCTGACATCCAACGATCCAAGCACATCTAATGTAAACGTTATGCTGAAATAATGAAAAACAAATTGAGCCTTTAATGCTTGTAATGTTGCTCCATGCTCATAAAATAAGTGATTTTAGAACGAAAATATGATCCCAAAGCGTAGTGAATTTATAAATTTAATGTAGATGATCGCACCCCCTCACTTCGCTATTGTCAGATTGACAACATTGCCCAGGCTACGCCAACCAGCGTCTCCATGTTTCAGCTGGCAGTCTTGTGATCATATGACTCGTGGAGGCGTGAGGTAGGAACTTGTGAGGACTAAAGGTCTGTCGTATCCTTCTTTAATGCTGTCAACTCACCATTTGAAGCCCATATAGGAATATCTCTGTTAATGTTTTACATAAATTCGATGACGTTTTATTGTCAATTGATCATCTGGTGGTCCCCATTGATGTGATAATTGTTGGAGAAACATGGATTTAAGAAGGAAATTGTTAATTATACCAGATTGATGGCTATCAAAGTATTTTTTCGTCCAGGAATAATTCATCGGGGGGCTTAGTAATGTATATTAGAAATTAAATTGAGTACAACATTATTGCAAATGTTTCTAGTGACGGCTTTCATCACATTTATGTTCAATTGATGTTAAATGGTGGTTTATACGATGTTCATGGTTTGTATCGTCCACCTTCAAATGATTTTAATTTGTTCCATGACCTGCTAAAAGGTTGGTTGATCAGAAGCAATATTAATAGTCCATGTTTGATATTAAAGGGTGTTTCGACCAAAATTTGGTCGACTTAAACTTGACGCATTTCCTTTCATCGTGCATACAATAATTTTGAAGACCCCTTATTTTGAAGATGTGTGCGTGTAGCATCATGCCCCTATTTTGATTTTGAGATTAGCACTTCAGTTATCAAAATATCGTCGAAGTAAGAGAAGCAACGCATCAAAATTTTGCACGGGCATGGCTAAAATCCAAACTACTCTCACGCCAAGTTGGCGAAATTGTTGATTGTGGCTAAATCAACTGTACCCGACAAAGCTGACAAAGTTTGATTGCGTGGTACAGAACGATGAAACTTACGTCAAGGCAGACTTTAAACAGCTTCCTGGACATGAATTTTATACGGCAACCGGACGAGGAAAGGTGGCAGATATTTTCAAGCACATTAGACTGTCAAAGTTTGCGAAGAAATATCTGGTGTGGCAGGCCATCTGTACCTGGGGCTTGAAGAGCCACGTTTACGTTGCGGCCGCAACCGTCAACCAAGAAATTCATATGAGCGAGTGCCTACAAAAACGTCTACTGCCTTTCCTGAAGCGACCACAATTGTTCCGTTCTATTTTGGCCGGATTTGGCATCTTGCCATTACGGAAAAAAGGTCATGGAGTGGTATGCTGCCAACAACGTTCAAGCGGTGCCCAAGGACCCTCCCAACACGCCAGAGCTCCGCCCAATCGAACAATATTGGGCCATCGTCAAGCGGAACCTTAAGAAGACTCAAAAAGCTGTCGTGAGCGAGAAAAAGTTCAAGGCCATCTGGCGTTCTGCTGCGAATAAAGTGGACAAGGAGACTGTACAAAATCTTATGGCAGGTGTTAAACGAAAGACCCGGCAATTCGCATTCGGTTAAAAGGAAGCTTAGCTGAATATTTCTACCGTATTCTGTATTAACTGAACTTGAAAAACAAAAAGAATTTGACTTATTCATAAAAACTTTGATCGACTCACACACATTACTGTTTGATCAAATTTTGATCGGAACACCCTTTAGGTGACATTAATGTTCCGGTGAACTTGGCCAGCAATAATGTAGTCCTAAAATATAAGCATCTATTACAATCTTATGGTTTTATATGTTCTAATACATTTGTTACCAGGTCTGTTAGTTCAAATATCCTTGATCATGTTCTATGTAAAATGGCTGATAATCATCGTCTTTGCTATCATACTATTTTTAGTGATTTAAGTGATCATTCCCTAATTTAAATAGATTTTATACTGAATGTTGGATCTAATGAAATGGTTTTATTGAAAAATATAATCAACCATGAGAAACTTGAAACTGAGTTCCAAGGGTACTTGGAAGGCATTGGACCAGTTCGCAATGAAAATGTTTGGAAAATATAATTTTGAAATACAACACTCTTCTCAAAGAATGTACCAAAACTGTTACTAAAACTACTCGAATCAAAAATACACACTGCCCTTGGATGAACTTTAACCTGTGGACACTGAAGAAAATTAAGAGCAATTATTTGAAAAGGCATCGCAGGGATGCAGATAATATACAATTAGCGGAGCTATTCAAGCATGTTTCAAAAAAATTAGATGCAGCTAAAAAACAAGCCAAAAAAAGTTATTTTGACAACCTTCTAAACAACACGCCACATTCCAAACTGTGGAAGAATATTAATGCCATAATAGGTAAATCTACTAATAAATCTAAATTCTCATTAACCATAGATGGCATTGCTGCTACTCACTCTAAATCTATTTGTGAAGCGTTCAATAAGCATTTTTCAACAGTTGGTTTAAAATTGTCTGCCAAAATAAATGTAACAGGGAATAATACATTACGTAATGTAAATCCTATTGCTGACTCAATTTTTCTACAACCAGTATCTGTAAATGAAGTTATACTAGTGATAAATGATCTGAAACCTAACAAAAGTCCGGGTCCCGATAATATTCCTACTAAAATAATTAAAAATAATGCTGATTATCTTTCACGAATTATATCTGAGTCTTTTAATTTGATTAAAAGATTGTCTTAAAACTGCCAAAGTGGTACCTATTTTTAAGTCAGGAGATCGAAGCCAAACTGATAACTCTAGACCCATATCAACCTTGTCAGTTTTAAACAAAATACTCAAGATGCTTCTAATCAAACGCCTGATAAAATTTTTAGACAGACATAACACACTATATAGTTTGCAATATGGTTTTCGTAATGGAAGTAGTACCACTGTAGCTATAGCTGAGCTTGTGGATCAAATATTAGAAGAAACAGATTAAAAAAAGTAGTGGGTGCCTTGTTTCTGGATCTAAAAAAGACATTTGACACTCTTAACCATGATATTTTACTCAGAAAATTGTAACAATATGGTATCAGGGGCACGACGGAGAAACAAGCTCGTAAAGACAAATTCGACATGGAGTTTTCATAAGGGCCAATGTCGCAAACGTAAACAAAGGCTTCTTCCGCAAATTTATCGAGAATACTAACTTAATCATAGTGAATTACCACAATGATTGTACAGAAGGGGAGTTCCCCTTTAAAATAGAAGTTGGTAGTTTACTTGAGCGAGTTTGCATGTTCAAGAAATTTACGTTGGTACACAGCGTTGCATGAATCAGATCAGCTCAGATTTGGTAAAATGTCCATTTAAAAACCGGAAATGAAAAATACATTGAGTAATAAGAGCAAAGGCCTACCACAGATTCCGTTGCAGCTTCATGTATTTATTCAAGACACTAGATACTTCTAAATCATAAGAGGAGAAGAAAGGATCAAAATGATAATTGGACTTATAAAACATAATAATTAAAAGTATATATGTAACCTATTAGGTAAAAATTATTAAATTATTTT
Organism: Aedes koreicus; assembly: GCA_024533555.2. Classification (NCBI taxonomy): domain Eukaryota; kingdom Metazoa; phylum Arthropoda; class Insecta; order Diptera; family Culicidae; genus Aedes; species Aedes koreicus. The sequence goes on along the minus strand of JAHHFK020005030.1, from coordinate 33,140 downwards.
TATGTTAATATATAAATAACGAAAACACAAGTAATGATAAAAATGGTAATGATGTGATGAAGATGAATGGTAATGGTAATGACTAAACAATTTCATATAAGATAATAAATATATAGTGAAGGGATATTATAATATAAACTGATCATTACATGTGCGCCTGTCATTTTGTTGCAATTGTAGACAAACTTGCGCATCGATTATGAACCAGAAAATTTAGACAATGTATGACAGCTATGAGAAAAAAAATGAATTTTAAATTTTACATTATTTTCCAATACCTAACGATCTGGAAGACCTGAAATACAAAAGAACCTGAACTACAAAAGACATCTCAAATTTCGATAACCTGAAACCAATTTATATGCAACATTATACTATCATATCATAACAACAAAAAAAGATAAAAAATGTATTTTACCTCTATTTCCCGTAATGTCCATCCATGTTATCAGGATGGATCTAAGGCAAGGATGATCCCAAAGCGCGCTGCAACTACGAACCTAATGTGAATAGTAAAATTTTTAATGTGACGTCCAGGCACACGATCCTTTGTAGCAGATGGAAAAACTACTTGATGTGATATTTCCACAATGGAATTGACTCTTAGGGGCTATTCATAAACCACGTAGACTTTTCTCGGGGGGTTGGTTCTGACCAAAGTCTTCGCTCCATACAAAATTTCCAAAAAAATGTGTGAAGAAAAGTCGGCGAGGGGGGAGGGGGGTGGGGTTCTGAGATTTTTAAAAATGAGTTTACGTGGTTTATGAATAGTTCCTTAGCTTCGGGTAACATGTGTAACATAAGTCCTGGGAATACTTTCAGGCGTTTATTTGACAGCATTAACAAACACACAGATGTCAACCAATGTACTTGTCACGTTCATCTGTGTTCCTACTGAACTGTCAAACTCAAATTGCGCAGTAGTTTCCATTAAAAATGTCGTACAAGCTGGATTTACGAGCACAAGTCGCCAACCTTTTTGGACGGCTTAGTAGCGTGTTCAAAGACGAGCCAATATCAAAATCAACAATATACCGTGTTTTGAAAGATTGTCGTGATGGTAAAGAACCGGAAAATAAAAAGAAAAGTGGTCGCCCAACAAAATTGAGTGCCAGAACAACGAAAAAACTGCTGTCAAGCGCCGAAAACAAGGTTGGCCAATCAACACCCAAATTAGCACGAAAATTTCAAGTTTCAAACATGACAGTCCATCGGATTTTGAGAAAACATAACGTAATCTATCGGAAACGTCAGCGTGCACCAAAATATACACAGCACACTCGAAAAAATACCAAAATGCTGCCGTGCACTTCGTCGCGAACATTTTGCAAATGGAAAGTGCATAATTTTGGATGATGAATCTTACTTCACGTTTTCGCACCATGAATTGAGTGGCAACGATGGTTTCTATACTGCTAACATTAAAACAACACCAGACGATGTTAAATATGCCAGCAAATCGAAATATGAGCCAAATGTGTTAGTGTGGGTAGCCATGTCATCGAAGGGTATCTCGGCGCCTTTGATACGCCCAAACAAGGTCAAAGCTGTCAATTCTGACGTGTATATCAGCCAATGCTTGCCGAAATTGAAGCAATTCATCAACAAATATCACGCTGACGACAAAATCATGTTTTGGCCGGATCTTGCAAGCTGTCATTACGCGAAAAAAACATTAGATTGGCTAACTGAGCAAAACATACCATTTGTACCGAAAAAGGACAATCCACCTAACGTGCCTCAGGCTCGTCCAATTGAACATTTTTGGAGTGTTCTCAAACGTATGGTGTACGACAATGGCTGGGAAGCTAACAATGAGCAACAATTGGTTAATCGAATCAAGCGGAAGATGACAGAAATAGACATAGACACCGTCCAGAACCTGATTCACCATGTTCGCCCTACACTGCGTAAAATCGAAGATAATGGTCCATTGAGCGTACTGTAAATATATTTTTCAACAATTTATTAATAAAATAAAATACCCTGAAGAGCATTTTAAAATCCGATTGTTTGATTTCAAGTACAATGCTTTTGAATTTTTCCCAGGACTTATGTTACATATGTTATTGACCAAGAATACCTGCTGAGCCCTTGCGGCACGACAAGCGCAAGAGTCACGTCAAAAAGGGTGCCAATATGCATAAATTTTCAATTGTAGTTTTCACAGATATGTTGAAACACAGAAACACCTTCCGACACCTCGAAACACAAACACAACGTGGCAGAGTGACTAATCCCCTGACTGCATGGGAGATTATAATCTCTTGCAGCATCTCGACCTTTTCGCGTTTACCTGATCGAAAGTCAGTTGCAAAGAACTATATTCGTAGAGTTTTCGCATCTATTTTTAGGTTTTTCTTGCACGATTTTTGGTTTTACTGAACATAAATTAAATTACAAAACAGTGAAAACAGAATCAGCAATGCACTGTTGATCAATTGATTTGGCCCATAACACAGGGTAAAGTGGATTTTACTGGCAGTATTATGGGTCAATGTTTAAAGTCGCATAATATTGCAAACAATGAATACTAAGGCGCAAATTTAACGTTATTCAATGTATACGCAGCTTTTCCCTAAACTCTCATCCACTGTTTTCCAGCAAACAGTAATTTACACGGGTATTTATCATATACTAGCTGAACCCGGTGCAAGCGCTGCTACGCTCCCAAATAAATGAATGAAAATGTATTGGCACTGGCACGTTTATGATTGTTTTTCGATATGAGTTTTTTTCTTGACTAAGAAGGGGTTCAACCTTCTATCAGAATTTGTGTTTCATTTGTGTGATACCCAGCCCCTTAAACAGAGGGCGGGGTCTTGAACTACCATAGAAACATTTCTCGCCTCCAAAAACCTCCACATGCCAAATTTGGTTCCATTTGATTGATTAGTTCTCGAGTTATGCAGAAATTTGTCTTTCATTTGTATGGAAGTCCCCCTCTCCCTTTAGAACGGGAAGGGGTCTCGAGTCACCTTAGAAATATTTATTGCATTCAAAACCCTCCACATGCCATTTGCTTGATTAGTTTTTGAGTTATGCAACAATTTGTGTCTCATTTGTATGGAAGCCCCCCTTTGCCAGAGGGATGAGGAGTCCACCATAGAAACATTTGTTTTGCGTGTTTATATACATTGATATAGATTCTACAACCAACTGTTTGTGGCAACGGGCAAAACTACAACATGTTAACAGCTGATCGCAGCCTACTGATATTTATCGGAAGATCAATAAATTATACATATATGAACCTGGCGTTTCTCTGACAATCATTCAGAGTAATCTTATTCGCAGCCACGAAGATAATATTTAATGTCAACTAAATGTAACTAAATTATGCTTGAAATCAAAATAAAGCAACGGCTGGCTCATAATATTGGGGTGACAGATAATTCTTCAGGATGCACGTGGAAATAATACTGGCAAAGTGAACCATCCTGAAGCTCTATGTCGGTGCCATTCATGCAGAAAGTTCAAATGGAAAGTTAAACACTGAAATTGGAGACGTTGTGCAACGCTGTTTGCAAATTCTCTTCTATCTATAATGCAGTTTTCCAAAAGTGCCAAGCAAGTGGGTGAAAGTATTGGTAGCTGTAAACATTAACTTAAGAACCAGCAAAATAAAAGCAATAAATGAAGTAGTCATAAAGTGTATGTCATTAATACCAAAAAATCTCACAGAACTGTACTCTCCATTTCCATGGATTCCTTTTTTTGTGTGGAAGATTTTGGTGTAAAATGCTTACTACTGAAAAAAGTCTAAAACCAGTGACTACATAAAAAAGCAATTATATTTGCAACCTTTTCAAAAACTATGGGAACCTCATCCCTGGGATGCTCTGTACCCCTGGGTATCGACGTTATCGATATTCTAGGGCTGTACGGTTGTACTTCAGCTGTTAATTAGAAAACCTTCCTCCGCCTTTTGACGAAGTTGAAAAGCTTAAGAGCAGTGAAAGCTGAAACTAATCTTTCCTTTGTCGATTTCAAGACACTTTGTTTATTCCAGTCTAGTACATGTTTTCTTGAATGTACATTTAAGCCAAATAGTCTTCAAGAAACTATAAAGCGCACCAGACCATGTGATAAAATATTTCTTTGTAATTTACGGAATAAGCTAATGGCTTATCGTCAATCGAACCAACCTTTGGTGTGGATGCTCTACCTACTGCTATCAGTTGTATGTAAGCATATGGATCAGAGGACAGCGTTAGTTTTTTATTTTGTTTACTGATACGTGTTTCGCTACGTATCTCCTAATTGCCGACGCCAGGGCGGTGTCCCCACCTAACCCTACCACTACATGTTCCAGATGACAACTCGTCAACTTAGATCACCATCGTTGAGCTCACTTGAACTATGAATCTCCTTCAAGTGATATAAAAGTCGACAATTTAATCGGTGTTTGTGGAGAGTTGTATTTTGCACTCAAAGGTTGATAAAGGTTTATCCACTTTGTATTTGGCCGCACAAAATGCGACACAAAAAAGTACATAAAAAGCGGTTTTTCGATGGGACGAAAATTTGGACAATTTGATGGGTTGAGAGTTTTTCCAATAATGTCAATATCATTCTGCTTATACCATTCCATGACATCTCTGCGCTTCTGAAGACACTACTCCTTGTGTACCGTCAATCCATAGTCGCTCCAGTGATGAAAAACTTCATTTCCTTCCACAATTACAGATGCTTTGCCATTTCATCAACATGCGAGCAAACTTGTCTGCATTGACAAATTTAAATCTACCTGGAGTATTACCCTTGTGTAAAATTTGTGTCCCGGTTGCCCGAAGTCCATTTTAACAAATGTTTCATCCTCCATCAAAATGCATCCGTTGTATTTCATCAGATCTTGCTCGTACAGCATTCTTGCGCGGTGTTTGGCAACCAGGTTCTGTTCCAGGGTCTTGTCGGGGTGCTTACTGGCATGGTACGACAGGAAACCTTCACGCCGACTGATACGTCGAACTGTACTGTACGGCATAGAGAACTTTTTCGCCGAATCACGTATGGAGGTCTCAGGATTGTTCCGGACTGCCCTACGGACTTTGACTCGTAGTTTCTGATTGTATGTTCCACTTCTAAGGTTGTTTCGTTTTGTGCGATCTAGTGATAACTTTTGAACGTGAGTATCAATACTGATGAAACTTTCATCACTAGGAGGCGACCCCGGCGTAGTGGTTAATATCCATACCTCTCACGCCAAAGTCACGAGTTCGAATCTCACCCCCGGACAAGTTACGAAAATACCCAAAAAGAGGTATTTGAGTGACTACGACGGGAGATGAATCAGCCCGAGGCTGAAAATCTCGATAATCCAGACAAAAAAAAAAAAAAACTTTCATCACTAGGTAATCAAACCTTCCGGATCACTGCGCTGTCATGTCACTCCTCGTTCTGACTATTAGAGGTGCCGCGTTAATTTAAAAGAAGCAGCTAAATACAAAGTGGATCAAGCCTTAGGTCGAATCTAAAGTTTTATTCTATTTTTGAGATACTAGCTACATGTTATTTTCAGAAAAACTTAGGTGAGATTACAATACACTGCATCCATTATCATAAAAGCCTTAGTCGATTTTTACTGAGAATGTTGAATGAAAGGCTAAATATTCACTTAACAATATTAAATATACATAACAACCAGAGGAGCATCCCTAATTCTTTCCCTCTTCAACGGGGTTGTGCACAATGTACGAATGCACAGTGGGGCGATAGAGGAAACAAAATCCTGTTCAACTTTTTTTCGGGTTTTTTCCACCATCATTGCTAAATTCAACTATGAAATCTTAAGTCTCAGTCAGATTGGGTAGAATATATAGTTTATGTAGAATTTGGAAGATTCCAAACTATGTGCGAAATTTGAGTTTTGCTGATACTGTTGATCTGTTGTCTTACTATGTATGTATCGATTTTCGACTTGAACCAATTTATACCAAGAGTAAGGATTTGGAGCCACTCACAAAGTGCGACGATGGTTTTTCATTAGGAAAACATGTGATTTTTTATTATGGTAGAAAGCCGATTAGAGCCGATTAAAACCAACAGTAAGGATGCTACCCACAAAGTGTGATGGTGGTTTTTTGCTAAGAAAACAAGGTGATTTATATTTACGACTGAGAGCCAATGGGATAGTGGAGCAAAATAGGATAGTGGTTCACTTGTTCCAAGACATGGTTACACGGCGAGTATGGTGAACCAGTAGTATGGATCATAATTAATTATTATCCCCACCATTGGCCCACCACATCTTACCGGGAAGCTGGTATTTTTTTTTTCTGTGCTCGCTCTACCACTCGCACCACTGAATAATAGGTTACCGAAACAATAGACAATGCGCTATACCCGATAAACGAACTGTGCGCAAAAAAGCATCGACACAACCGTTCACAGTCGATGCTCGAAACAGACTCTTTTTTTCGTCAACTTTCAGTGTGTACAACTACATTCTACAAACTATTTTACTACTGGAACTATTATCTGCATAAAGCAAGTTGGTCGTTCTAAAGAGAAATCTATTATAATCTACCTAAAATTTCTATTGAAGGATTTGGTGAAATTAGAGTGCCTTCTGACAACTTTATGCTTCTCTTGATTTCCAAGCTCATCGGTTCTGTTCGGACCGGGGGACTTTGTCCTATACCCAATGATTTCATTATCTCCAATCCGCTCAACCAATCACAAATAATTAATTTATTTGTCTTCAATCATTTTGTAGACCTGCGGAATATCATAATATGAGATAACTCAATGCATACGAAAAAATCATAGTATGCGGTGCTTGAAGTAAGAAGTGAAAATTTGTGCCGTGTCATTTTGTCTCGTTTTATTTTTAATGTTATATGAGATTTTATTAGTGTATAGTGAATTTGTTATATAATATGTAAAAAAGTCGAGATCCAGATCATTTGCAAAGACAGTTTATACGATTTCAACTGGGGTAAAGCACAAGGTTTGTCTTCTTCCTAAAAGTCTCTATGGTTGCAAGACGAATCGCATGTAAAACTCAACGAAAACCTGAAGAAGATGATGAACGTGCAGTCCCATGCCGACCCCTCTCTGTTTGTGGAAAACTGCAAGAAACAGAAGTCGGATGACTCCATTTCGTCTTGTTTTGAGTCAAATCAGAAACGGCATCGCGGGTAGAGCAGCGTTTGCGGTAGTGTGGAGTAAACGTTACCCGTGCAATCTTCAGCTGGTGGTGATGGGTATTGCTTGTTGCTGGTTCCGTTCGAGCCTTTTGGGTCGGATACGGTATCAAATGGAATTCAGCTTAGTACTTTTTATATTTTCATACCAGAATAGTTTTAGCTGTCGTAGCGGATGTTGTGCAGTTGGAAAAAATCTTTTAATCGCACATTCATGGTTCGATCATTTGGTTCAATTAAAAGCTAAGGAGTGTATCGAATATAACCTATCCACATACATTTGCGTTGTACGCATGTATTTGTGATGGTTTTTTATGCTCTGAACACTGCATGCTGTGCGTTTGACTGTCAGCTTTCTTTTGTTTACTTGTTTGTGCGGTTCAAATTCTGCGTTTTCAAAATGTCGCGTATTGAAAAGGAAGTGAAAATTAAGGTTCTGGACACATGGCTAAGTGAGAAGGGTATTACTATGCGAAAATTGGCGAAGCGGTTTGGAATTCATCATGCGAGTGTTAAAACCATCATTAATAAGTTTGGGGAACACTATTCTTTGGATGAGCTACCAGGAAGAGGCAGAAAACCCGGTTCTTCCAACCCGAAACTGGAGCCGAAAGTGGTATCTCTAATCATGAAGAACAAATCAATGTCAATACGTGATTTGGCCAAAAAAGCAGGAACGAGTGTCGGAATGATCCAGCGTATCAAGAGGCGAAACCACCTGAAGACCTACAAGAAGACACAAAAAAAAAAAACAAAAAAGAAAAAAAAGGAACAACAGAGCCCCGGCCCTCTCCCCCCCCCCCCCCTTTTTTTGGACGAAAACCCATTTTAAAAAGGACACCAAAAACCCCCCCCCCCCCCAAACACTACACCCCCCCCCCGGGGGGGGGGGGGGCGCGCCAGCAGGACTCCTCAAGGGGAAAAACACCGGCAAAAGGTACTGGTATGGCAAGCAATATGTTCCTGTGGTTTGAAGTCAACCATTTTTTACACTACCGGAACTATAAACAGTGTTGGTGACTGCCGAAAAAATCGGCGAAAATTATTTATTGTTATCCGTGATTGAAACAACCACATCGATAAATGTATTGGTAAAGGCATCATACGCAGGAACTCAGTGAGTGAACAAGATTAGACATTTTGTAGATTGCTTCATTCCACCACGCAATTTGAGTGGACAACAGCTCTGCCTACTTGTGATTCACTCTTCGTTGATTGAGTGGCTATGGAAATACGACCCAGTAGGATCGCCAGATGATAATGTTCGGAGACGAGAGATGATAGCATTCATTTGAACAGAATCATTCATCGTCTTTTAGTTCTAATGACAGTGTTGGAAGTTTTGTTAATTATGTACCGTCTGGGAAAAATCAGCCTACTCAATTAATTTTTTTTTTAATTTTCCTGTCACACGTATCCGAGTCGTGACAATTTTTTAATTGGTACATATTTTCTGTTTTTCCCGCTGTATTTACTGGCTACACTGTGCTTTTCGGCTTCCGATTCATTTTTGCTTTGAACGCGGTACCACACAATCACCAAGTGATCCAATCGGAAGCTTCGAGCACTAGCACTCAATCGAATCAGGAAGCGAAAATGAATCACCAACAGAAGCCAACGAACGAATCAATAAATTTTACAAGTAAGCAGTGATGAACACGCATACAATCGACAAGCGACGAAGTTCATGCTATGTTCATTCAATGTTTACCTTGGCCCATCAGTTTTCGGTTTGAGAGGTGAAGCAGAACTTCTCATTGTGTGCGTCTATTGAATCAAAGAAGAGCGTGCAACGAATGATTTATGATACGATTGGAACCATCCTTGACTAACACACCACCTCTCTCCGTCCCCCCAGAAAGTTTTTTCCTTTTACAAAAAAACCACACCCCCCCTCCTCTTTCGCCGCCTTTTCCCCCCCCCCCCCACCACCCCACCACCACCCTCCCCCCGCCGAAAAAAAAAAAAATTTTTAAAAAAAAAAAAACCACCCACCACCCCCCCCCCCCCCCCCCCCCCCCACACTACACCCGCCCAACGAGAAGGGACCAAAAAAACAAGAAAAACGGCAGCAACAACAAACAGGGAAAAAAAAAAATTGGTCCCCCCCACCCAAAAAAACCAATCCAAATTCGAAAATTCGTGAAGGAAAAACTTAAATTTCATCCGGTCTTCATTATGTTCAAGTTTAACCTCGTACAATAAAGGATCAATTTTTTGTATGAATAAAATATCGGTTTTCAACATAATTTGAAAGAAAGTTTGTGGATAGCTTATTTTCGATACACTCCTTAATAACTGTTGAAGCACGGTTAGAACACTAAGTAGAGAAGCTCGAAACTAGCTGAATATGATAAGGAATAAACTTGGAATGCCAAGAAACAAGAAAGTTGAAGAGGTGCTGCGAACTTCTTCTTTTGAGTGGAGATAGCATAGATAGCTTTAAAATAGCTTTATTGTTGCACTACAAGCCTTCTCAGGAGTTGCCATTTAGTCGGAAGACAATCTTGTGACGACTGTATAGACTTTATTAGAAACATGGAATGTTACTTTAGAGGCGCGAGTTGTGCTTGAAAAGGCGAAAACCTGCTGGAGAACCCTATACATAGAGCATTTGATGCATCGCTAAACACTATCTCTAAATCGAGGAAATATACGATAAGGTGATTTGCAACACTGTTAGCATGACACGGTTTATGGACGGATCGTACGGTAAGTACATAAGTCCTATACTTATACTGATATCGATTAATTCGGGTGGTGGCATGTAGCTGTCACGATACTCAACATCAATCGACTACGAATTAAAGCAGATTTGAGTTCAATGTGGGGGCATTATAAGGGTTTCTGTGTGGAGTTAGCGTTGCTGCTACCGGAGCTGGCACAGTCATTCACTCACTGAAACTCGATATTTGGGGGAAAGCATTTTTCGGCTGGGGTTCACTTGAAGCCCGTAATTTATTGCCAACGTTAATTAGTTGTCATATGGCATGTGTAGAGACTTGTGAGCAATTGGCGAAGCACGTGTTGTATTGCTTTCTTTTTTCGATGACTATAATCCCTTTTACTGATTTTAATTCATGTATCCATTCACGAGACAGACTGTATGTGCAATTTTACCGCAGTTAAACAATAAAGATATACTACAATATAGATAAGCTAGCAATCATCAGTTCGGTGAAATCATGGCAGGGGGGTAATTTACATTATGGTTAAGTTTCAACATCATTGTTTTATTGAACCACTCATCCATACCTTAACGTCCGTACCTTTTCCTTGACACTACTCAAAAGTTTTTGGACAGTGGTGGAGACAAATTGACTCGACAGTTTCAAACAGCTTTCTTCAAATTCAGTTCATTTCATGGCCTAATATTTCTCGATTGGGTGATGATCCGGCGTGTTTGGAGGAATAGGTAAAAAAACACATGATTGCTTTAGGACCCTCTAAAATTGGGAAGGGTTATTTGACGGATCCCAAATCCCGGGAAAACACTGTCTGGCCTCCGTGGGACTTTAGGACTTCTATAGCAAATACGATTAATTGGAGTACAATTGGAAACTAAAGAACAGGTGCTGCCTATACGAACGATTTCCAATCGATTCGTTAGGATTGGCATAAGAAAAGGTTTTTTTTTCACGCCCCAGGATTTTAACGATTGGAATTCGACATTTGTTTTTTGGTTAATGAGAACATATTTTTTCCATTCCGGAGTACAAGGTTACGAAAAGGAGAAGAAACAAAAGAGAACACCCAAATAAAACACAAAGGAATAAAAATTCAACAAACAATAATGACGAGTCTATAGCAAAGGAAACATCTCAATTCCGGAAGAGTGGGTCTTATAGCGGACCAGCGAAATATGGTGGGACCTGACCAGTTATAAAATTTATATGCAATATATACTCCCCAGGTTTGATTATGTTTTAACCTGGAAGTGTGTTCTTTACCGTTATTCACATGAAAACGGTCATGTTTACATGCGGGGCTTATTGCGTGTGAAAGTAACATCGGAATAGGCGTGACTCTCCAGACATTCTGAAATGGGCTACTGGATCTGCAATAGAGCTAGCTCTTTATTACTCCCGGGTTTCAATGGTCATTCAAAATACTTTCAAATAGATTTCTTCCTACCACTGCCAGCCGGTCGGGTAGGGAGATCGCGGACGATCTCGCTTGCGACGGACGTCCCGAACCCTGCTTGGATCCAGGAGCATCTCGATCTAATCAGCGTCAGGTCGGCGAAGCTAACTACTAAAGTCCTATGTATTTAGACATAGTGGGTGCGTGAAGCACACTAGCCCCCTCCCTGAAGTAATCCCGAAAGGTGGTTTCGGGCTGGGGCTCAAGGCACGGGTGGGTTTTGTGGGTCGAGGAGTTGGCGCCCTCATCCCCACACCCTGAGTTCTTCAGGAGTCTGTGAGCAGATTTTACAACCCATAAAAAAAAGAAAAAACTCACACAATCCAAAAAAAAATCCATGAAATAAGTGGTGTGCACTATCACACAATGACCAACATTTTCTTTTCACTGTGTCATTTTTGACGTAGGACTTACGTCTCTCTTTTCTATTCCTGTATAGGGGCGCCGTTCTAAAATTTCTGAAATCGCAAGCGTTACGCGGGTTTGGAGACTTTGAACGATAATATCTCTTCTCTGGCCCACAGAAATTTTACGATAAGTATTTCATTCGCAAGGTAGAACATCAAAGCTGAATCCCTGTTACAAATTTAATTCATAACGTTTGTTTAAACTAATTAAAATGTACTTAAAAGAAACCCATAAAGCTATTGGTCGAAAATGACATCATGTTTGCACCTCGCTCTGATTGGTTCATACTGCCACAGTTACCGTGCCAGCGATTATCAAACATGTGGGGACGACCGACCAATCATCAATTCTCGCTGTGCATCCGTATGCGACAGGCGTGTTTTCGGAGCACGTTGGTCGAAAACGCCGCCCGTGAACACAAGAAGACCAGACCAAGAAGAACATCTACGTCACCTGCAGCTAGCCATCCGCAACGACGAGGAGCTGAACAAACTTTTCTCCGGTGTGACCATTTCACAGAGTGGTGTCCTGCAGCCCAAGAAGACTGAATAAAATTTCCATCGCGAACCATGTTATCAACTTAAGCTGGAGATCGAGTAGACGCCGCCTGATGTGGCTGGCACGTCCGCTAGACGAGGCAAGCGGAAGAAGCCCGACGTCGACGCTGACGTAAATCATCCCTCCGTAAACAACTAAAATCTGTCCTTTTCAGGACAACCAAATCAATTTGCCAACTAAAGAGTATGTTTGATTGAAATTTCTCTTGAGCTCATCGAAATCATCATTAGCACGCACCGGCTCAACATAACGTTGCTTAAACTGCCGCGTTCCGGAGAAAACGGCCAAATCAATCGCCCACATCATCTTCGTGGTCAAGTGGTTAGCGGCGTTGCCCGTCGTTCAAGCGGTTGTCATGAAGTTGGGGGTTCGATTCCCGCTCCAGCCAGTGGAACTTTTTGCAAAACTAAAATGTCCAAACTGGTCTACTTGGTGTTAGGTTAAGTTGCTCGTAATTCGCTCTACACCCAAACTAAGAAAGTAATATTGTAATACAATTTCGCTTGATTTTGTTCCATTCTTGCTATTGACCGTAACTTGGATGAAAAATCTAGCATTAGTTGTGGGCAAAAGAGCAACAGCTATTCGCAATGAAAAGTTGAACGTGTGCGTGAGGTTGTGCGCAGTGATATTTAGTTGATGAGTAAGAGATGAGTGTCCGAAAGTCCTGTGGCTCACAAAAATAAAATATGTCATATATGTGTTATCGGAATACGAACCGTGACCGTCAGTGCAGCGGCTCTTGATGGCAACCATTCAGCTACCAAGACATACTAAGCCTAAGGGAATAGAAATCCTACAGTCAGTTCACTTGGCGAGGAATTCAAGGTACAGTAATGAAGCAAATGGACATATCTTCCACCAAGCTATGTGCAACCTGTCGCTAGCATACTTGCATGGCATTGTTTATTTCATAAAACGCTTAGTCGATGATCAGTGAGAACCAAAATAGAATACTCGACGGTGGCAATACAACAGTGGCCAATAGCGTTGCGGCAGTTTGTGATATCTACTCATCCATATTGTATATAGATATGTTGATGATTGAATAAGGATCCTACAGCGATAAATTTGTTTCGGGCTATTTTTGCTTGCCAGTCACTAGCACACACTAGCATGGCTTCATGTGTACCATAAAACGCTTTGTGGATCAAAATGGGCAAAATTGCCTTTTCTGAATCATGCGGATTTCTCAAGATATGATTGCAAAAAATGCAATTGCATTTTTTGCCACCTTTTCAACTTTTGGGTGTATGTTCATTGTTCAGTCTGTACAATCTCGAGTTGAAGACGGTGTAAATGCCTGTAAAAACCCAAGAAAACTGATAAGAACATTTCAATCGCGAACCATGGTCCCTCCGTAAATAAATACAGGATCCATTTCACACTTACAAGCACGTTGGACATTTCAGCGCCAACATTTGATTAGGGCGAATTTGCTTTTGTAAACTAACACTTTGTCTGCTAATTTATCGGAAGTTTAATACAATTCCTTCAAATTGAATATATCAGCGGATAGAAATAAAGCTCTTCTTCCTTAAAGAGTGCTTAGTTTGTATTTGTGACCTTTTGTTCAAGAGCAAATGACTACAAAAGCCATTGTTTACAAAAGCAGATTCGCCCTAATCTAATGTTGGCGCTGATTTAACAAACAAGATATCATTAACAGTCAATTCGAGCCGAACTGCAGTTTTTATAAATTTTAGTGCAGAACCAATAGCGGAAGAAGAACCGGACCCTCACACACCAATAGCATAGGGTTTCATGGTTTTATAGACTGAATAAAATATAGTAGAAATTTATTAATTCGATGACATCAATTTCTTCACATCAACATGCAGTCCTACGTCAACTTTGCAGTTATGTCACTGACATAAGTCATCCTTTCGTTTTTTTTTGTTTGAAAATCGTTGTTGATGGAGGATATCGACTAGATTTTGTAAACGACCTATTCTCAACAAATTCTCACCTGTTTAAATTAGTTTTCAAAACATATCGGTACCGGCTATTTGGTTTTGTCTGATGACTGATAATAACCAGTAAATCCGAAAAGGAAACATAGTATAGCTTTCCGGATCGTAATAATCCAGAGGAGAATTTGTTTGTTGGCGCCAACCCGGTAACAACTGGACAGCTCCAGAATAAAGTCAATGTCCCCGATAATCTTGGCTAACTGGTTTTGTCAAATCGAATGAATCCTAGAACAAATTATCAATTGAACGTATTTACATCGACTGTTATTTTGAAAGCTGTGGAGCTCATATTCATACTTGATGAATATAATGCTGACGATATGTGGTAATTTTTCCTAAATGTTAAATGGTGGATATTTTTACCTTTCTTACTGAGAAAATATAGAAGCATAAACACATTCGAGACTTAGACTACTAGCAAAAGATTGAATAATTTAAAAACCGTAATTATAAAAACACTTCGAAATTTTCAGCACTTGAAAAATATCCGAAAGCCTACAAGGCGTGAATAAAATGGCAGCCTACTTCACTTTTAAATGGCACACTATACTTCTCAATGTGTGGCGCTCTCAAACCTTCAGCAATTGAAAGCCACCGAAGCAAAGAAAAAAAATCGATTTGCTGTGGATTGGAAAATATTGCAAACATATTCTAGTTTCATTTAACAGGAATTTCACGTTGAATTGGGCACAAACATCATATTAGTTAGATTTGGCTACCTACGGTGGTTAAACAAACTAAAATTTTGAGTTATTGTTTCGGGAATTAAGCAGTTAAGTTCAACTGACATCCGTTTGAATTTACCATTATTTGGTTGTTTCATTATGACAGCTACGAAAACAAACAGATTTGTTGGTTGATTCTACCAACGCTTATGGTTTGTTTCAAACAAATTTTACTATGATTTAAACTGAAATGCTGTTTGAAACAAACAAACAAAGGTGGTTGAATCCAAGGAGCAAGGCAGCTCCTCATCGCGAGCAATTTCAGAGTTGCTTTTGAGGTACCTCGAGTAACCCTTGTTGCTCAGCAAGCGAGCATTGTCATTTGTTTTCTCTCTGTTTTTGCACAGCAGCTGTCAAACCAACCGACGCTAGTACGAGAGCTCTCGAGTGTGCACAATAGCAATTTTCAATGTTTTTAATTTTCTCTATTTAACTCTGTTTTTTGAAAACAACCGAACTACATATCTGATATGCTCGTACAATTTGATATCGTATTTACTACTATTCGTGTAAGGCTTTGCCTTTTTTGAGAAAAAGTTATTTTTATGGCTTCAATTAAGTCATACTTTGAATAAACCCACCAGTTTTGGCTTGACCTGCTATTTGCTAATGCAGCATCATTCCACCAGACGGCCAGATTATGAACTGGTGCATTGAAAAAAGGACAGGAAAAGAGACAAACGAGGTCAGCCCAATGCGCTCTGACCCAAGCTTCAAGCTTCTTAGAATCGATGTTTAGCAAATTACCAATCTATACATATCGCTACCATGCCACATCATTGCACTTCAGTAAAACCGTCCGTATCACGTATCACATATTAAACATTCCCTGAACCCTCATAGAAGTGGAATAGGACTCACCGTTGTGCCATCGTCTATTGCCATCAAAATAATTTCCACCATGTTTTCAAATACACTATCGGAAATAATTATAACACCACCATGTTATTTGCAATTTTTCGAAAAGTGTTCAAACAAGGATGATCAGTGATTGAGTTTTTAGAAACATAGTATTAAGTGTTACAATATGGGGTCAGAGGATGAAATGAATATTACGTTTTATTCAAATGTTATGCTTCATTTAATATTTTAAGGTGGAAATAAATATAACACCACTTCGTATAAAAACTTGTTTATTTAATATATTGCTGAAGGAATACATTATTAGAGGTAGTCAGTAGTGCGTTGCTTCACCTTTCTTCATGATTACTTCTTCCAGCCGCCTGGGCATCGAGGTAATGAGAGATTTTAAGATGTTCGGAGTAATTTTAGCCCATTCATCGATGATAGCTTTCCTCAGTTGTTTTGCATTTTCATATGTCCTGCCCTGTGCAAATACTGCTTGAGACAAAATTCCCCAAGCATTTTCTATTGGGTTCAGGTCCGGACTACAAGCCGGCCAGTCCATTACAGGAATGTTATGAGCCTTCAGAAAATTTTTGGTATTTTTGGCTGCGTGACAAGAGGCGTTGTCTTGCTGGAAAATTACATTTTCGTCCATGAACTCTTCTGTGAAAGGAATCAACACCTCTTCCAACAATTCGCAATACATTTCCGAATTCATTTTCGTTGAAATGAAGCATATCGGTGTTTTTGCAGCTTGGCTAATACCTGCCCAAACCATTACGGTCCCTCCTCCGAAGTTGCGAGATTCTCTTGTAGGCTTTTTCTTCCTCTTATCTTGCCAACAATTACCAGAACCATCAGGTCCATCCAAATTGAATTTTTTTTCATCACTGAAAACCACTGTGGACCACTCATCATCCCAGAAACGATGCTTTTCGGCAAACCTCAACCGTGCATTTTTATGACGTGGAAGAAGTCGCGGCACAGGAACGGTTTTTCTATACGAAAGATTTTCTTCGGAGCTTAGAACTTGACGAATACGACGGCTAGTAACCGAAATATTCATATTCGCCTTAATTTTTGCAGAAGAA
Organism: Aedes koreicus; assembly: GCA_024533555.2. NCBI lineage: Eukaryota > Metazoa > Arthropoda > Insecta > Diptera > Culicidae > Aedes > Aedes koreicus. The sequence continues at coordinate 16,248 of JAHHFK020005030.1, read as the reverse complement.
AGCTTGGAATTAACAGCGAGATGTATCATTCGGCGTTTATCTCTATCTGTCAGATATGAAGGACGGCCCGGTCGCTTTTTTGTGGCGTATTTAGAACCCAATCGAACATAGTTTGTCACGGCATCTCTACTCCTTCCTATTCTGCGAGCAATTTCGCGCAGAGAATACCCTTCCTCCTTCAATATGTCGATTTTACCACGCTCCTCGTCCGTCAAAATCGTTCCTTTAGGCATGGTCCTTGAAAATTTAGAAAATAATTTGTATAATAGCATGCACAAATATTTGTATTATTTTATTCACCAGAAATAGGCTTCACCCAATGTTATTGCCAATGAAAAAAACTGCAGTCGTAAGATAAGTCCGCTGAACAACAGATTTAATATAGTGGCGTTTTAGTTATTTCCACCCGTATATGAACAAAGCATGACTCCTCTGCTCACATATACAAATCAAGCGCAAAATCTTCACATTGTTTGGTAGCATGTATTAGTGCGCATATAACAATAACACTATTGAAGGGATAACTGCACTCAAAGAAAAGCTGGCATCAATAATGATGGTGGTGTTATATATATTTCCACTAGTGTATGAAAACCCCCCCCCCCCCTTTTCCCACACAAACTTTTTTTAAAGTTTTCTAAAACCACACAAAAAATTTTCTACTTTTAACCTTGATAAAAAAACTAAAAATTTGAGTAGATCTTATCCATAGTATATTATTTACATCTGCCAAGTTTCATAGTTATACATTCAGTAGTTCCAGTCATGTCGTCGAAACAAGAAATTGTCCGTGAGAAAATTTTGTGCACTCACAATCAAAATCCAGGGGCGTCCCACCGGTGGATTGCTAAAAGGCTTGGAATTGCAAATACAACTGTGTCTCGTGTAATAAAAACCTTCAAGGAGCGTCTGAGTGTCCAAAGGAAGGAAGGGAGTGGTCGTAAAAGTGGTCCAATGGACAGTAAAATGGCCAGGAAAGTCGTACAACAATTCAAGAACCGTCCAAACATGTCAATTCGAGATGTCGCTAAAAAGTCTAAGGTGTCAGTGGGTTTTGTGCAGAAAACCATGAAGCGTGCTGGGTTACATGTTTAAAAAGTGCAAAAAGCCCCAAACCGGAATGAAAAACAAAACATCACTGCGAAAACCCGCGCCCGGAAACTTTACACGAAGCTGCTCACCAAATCCGGTTGCATCGTGATGGATGACGAAACATACGTCAAGGCCGACTTCCGTCAACTTCCTGGGCAAGAATATTTCGTTGCCAAGTCGAAGTTCGATGTTCCGGAGGATGTTCGAAAGAAGAAACTATCGAAATTTGCAAAGAAGTTTCTAATCTGGCAGGCGATTTGCGGATGTGGTGAAATAAGTGCTCCCTTCATCACTTCCGGAACAATAAACGGTGCGATTTACACGGAAGAGTGCCTTAAGAAGCGTCTCTTGCCATTCATTAAGAAGCACAAAGGATCAACTCTGTTTTGGCCTGATCTAGCATCCTGCCACTACGCTCGAAACGTATTGGAGTGGTACCGAGCCAACGGAGTAGAGGATATGAACCCACCAAATTCACCGGAACTTCGTCCAATTGAAAAATTCTGGGCAATTATGAAAACGGAACTTCGTAAACATCCCAAAACTATAAAAACAGAGCTAGAATTGAAGAAAATTTGGGTAAAAACAACAAAAACACTGGGAAAATCGGTTGTACAAAATTTGATGGGTGGAGTGAAAAGGAAGGTGCGGGCATTCGGGATGGGAGACGAAATTAAATGAAACAAATATTGTAAATCAAAACTCATTAGTAGTTCTTCATTCCCTGAAAATTTCAAGAAAATCCGATAATCAGTTTAATTTTGATGAGTATATATGTGTGTGCCATTTTTATCGAATACACCCTCTAAAACAACTAGTTTTTTTTAGTTTGGATGTCAACAAACAAGTTTGTTGTTTCAAACGGGACGTTTTTTTTCTCGTTTCTCTTTCAAGGACACATGATAAATTGGATTTTTTTTTCATCACTGTGAGCTTGAAACAGAATGGTCAAAAAATTTCATCAAGGTTTATGCTTGGAGCTGAGAGGAGTGTTACAGTGTAAAAGAGAAACTCATTCATTAAATTAAAAAATCTCCTCTTCGGAATTCTTTATCTCCCGTTTATCTCTCTCTCTCTCTCTCTCTCTCTCTCTCTCTCTCTCTCCTCTCTGTTCCACTATCCCTAATTCCCATTTTTAAGTAATGATGATTTATATTTGATACAATTGAAAACAAATTAATGCAAAAAGATCCACATCAACATTACGCCTCAATAAAAAAATTTTTCTTGCACTGTTTGAAACATCCCCACATAAGTTTTTGATCCAGTTCCAAACTGGCTCGGGTATCAAAATTGGGTCGGCTTGTTGTGTGTTGAACGTCAGTGTGTATGGTTTTATTTGTAACTCGCATCGGATTGAGGTTTGCACTGATAATAAGTTCGGGTATCGCAGGTTGGAACTGGTTCCAACCTAGGTTCAAAAACGAATTCGATATATATTTGATCACCCTCACCATCACTTCAAACCGTATCGGGCGCAACTATTGCGGAGATTCCACCTCCTTAGGGAACGTCCATTAATTACGTCACGCAAAAATGACTTTTTGTAAACCCCCCCCCCCCCCCCCCCATGTCACGTTTTTTGTATGGACCTTCAAATTTTTTTGTATGGATCGTCACGTTTTCTCGAAACCCCCCTCCCACCCTACTGCGTGACATAATTAATGGACCTTCCCTTAGACCCCTACGCGAGAATTATTCGCGTGAAATTTTTTCCCGTGTCACACACACATACGCAACAAAGCAGTTTGACGTTTCATTTTTTTCTCATCGCCAGCCAGCACCGAAGGCACTTTGTGTAAACAATAACAATCCGATAGCATCTGTTAATGACAAGTGAAATTTGAATGTATTAAATAGTGTGCACGCAAGAAATTTTTGTCCCGAATAAAGTTGCGTCGGAATCTAAAAATCGTTGAGACGGGCAATAAAAGCGCTAGCAAAATTGTGGCGCGACTATCGGAAAACACCAGGCACTCAAATTTAGCAACGTGATAGTGGCGCGAAAGAGGGTTGCTATTCGCCTGCCAATTGTCAAAAATCGCCGATTGGTTTGTTGTTTATTTTTGTTTACGCAATCAGGATTAGGGGCAAATTTTGAATTTGATCAGCCATCAGCCACAATGGCCGCTCTGGCAACCTTTGGGGTGTCCCGGGGGAACCTGTAGGAGATGTTTTGCGCCAAACCACGTGGTGCGATGTTTTTTTCTCTTATTTTTTTCATCATGAGACTTTCGGTAGGCCTAAAAAGAACCATTAGCCACATTGGCCTCTCTCGGAACCTCTGAGGTGCCCCAGGGGAACCTGTATGAGGGGACTTTTGTATTTTTGCTCCAAACCACGTCATGCGACAGCTCTTTCTTTTTGATTTCACCTGGAGAGTCCTTCGGTAGGCATGAAAAGAATAATTTACCACAATGGCCCCTCCGGAAACATCTGGGGTGACTAGGCTAAACTTATAGAAAAGGACATTTATATTTTTGTACCAAACCCCAGTGGTTTCCAGAGAGACCACTGTAACCGATGGTTCTTTTCATGCCAACCGAACGTCTCTGCAAGAGAAATCACGAAGAAAGAGCCATTGCAATTGACTATGTTTATGACGATCACCGAATCTGTCAAACTGATGATGGAGCACTAGTTTAGCAGCGACCGATACAGAACACGGTAACAAAATATAGTAGCGACCGGTGTGACATTGAGTGACTAAACTAAAATGACAGCTCGATGCGCTAGTATTTTAGTCGCCAAGATAGTTGCGCCCAATACGAATGCTCTAAGAAAACGAAAACATGTATTCCAAAGCTAAAAAGCCGTAGTATCGAGAATGGATGGCCCTTTAGTTTATGCACGGTAGAGACATCTACAATTCGTAGATGGGTACGTAAAACCGAGCTCATCTGTCAAGATGCTCTTGGGTTGGTTGGCGCAGTGATATTTAGAAACGGATAAAATGTTTATTTGCGGATTGTTATTTGTAGTCGAGGATTTTGTTTCCGAAGTTGTGAAATTAACGAATCAAATTTTGGTAATTTTTTAACAGGCCTGCAATTGCGTTATCAGTTTCAGAAACTGATATGACTTGCTTTCCAAATAGCACGCTTTCAGCACATTAAACTGAAGAAATTTGTTTTAGCCTAATCAAATTGCATCGAAGTTTACAAAATTTACCCTTTAAGAACCGCATGTTGAACAATTTTAATCAGGAAAACTCGCTTTTGATCATATCTTGTATATACCCATTTTTAGACTCATTTTCTTCAAAAGTGGACTTAAAATTAAATAATGTTTGATACGATGGACAACATCTTAAGGTTCACAATTAATTTTAATCAGTCTTGGAACAGTACTTACGTGCATGTCGAGATTATCTCACAAGGATTGTTCACTACTGCTACTTTTCTTTTCTACTTTGTAGTTAGTTAAACAAAAGTTCCCCAAGACTGGACATTTTCATTAATTTCATAAACAATGTTTATGTGGTGTTCGGTTTCAGGAAGTCATCATATGTTATAGGAAAATTCATCTGTAATATTTAAGACCTTTATTATGCATCAGTATCCATTCAACTGTAGTAGAAATACTAAAAAGAAAAAAATAAACTTGAAATGTTTAGATTAGATCACATCTTGTACTGCGAATTGGTAAAAATTGATACTATTTGTTAACAATATAGTACGTCGTCGGAAACAATTTCCTACGTTCTTAATTGGTAGCCGATAACTTTGAGCAACTTTTTTTCTGCACCATTCTATTCAACTAGAACAGTGTTCGACACTAGTTTAAAAGGTGTTTCTACTTAATTAACAATTGACTAATGGTAAAATTTCAACTATTCTATGATCTCTAAACCTAGAAAATGGTAAGCGGTTGTCTCTCTTTCTCTCTCAGTATCGCTCTGTAATTCTGGCATGTCTTTTGCATCTGGTCAGGTGTACTGAACACCGGCGGAGCATCCATGAGTCATCCTGAATTCAACATATTTCATACCTAGAAAAGGCGGTTGGGGTTGGTTGTGATCAATCAAATATCTGTTTGAAATTCTAAATCTACATGTGATTTGATGGAAAGAAAAGAGCAAAATTAAAACAACACCGAGAACGATGAACAGATCCAGGTCCAAGATATTACTGACCGTAGGACTTATGGATATTCATACACCAACCTGTACGATGTTAGCTAATTTTATGCACGTGTTTCTTTGTATTGAAGTTGGTTTCACTATCATTCATTGCTTAACAGTAATGTTATCTATTTTTACATGAATTTTACATGCACATTACTCGTTGAATTTATTCATGTTAAGTACGAACAAAAATAACACTATTTACATTGGTTGGGTGTTATTTTATATAAAAAAACAAACATGCAGTATTATATTCATGCGTTATGGTTCGTCATTAATCGATGACAACTTTGCTTGATTGTATGAGAAACACGTATAAAGTGACAGTTTAGCATTTACTAAACTTCTTTTATGGGGCACAGTTTGAAAATTCAATCGGAATGCTAAATTCTCCTTCCATGTTGTATCTTTGAAAGCAAAACTAGCAAGTATATTGATAATAGATATAAAACAAAACTTGAGACGTTGGTGCATCAATCTCCAGTAAATTAAACATTGAATCATAGAGTTTTGATACACTACCTATTATTAAGAAACAGTGATGTTGGTTGTGACTATTGCTGCGTTTTGAACCTTAGCCCTGTGTGCTCTAATGATTGATTTTCTTTCTGGTTAGATCCTATTATTTCCACTAGTTATTTTAGACCGACATAATCAAACTAAAAGAAAAAAACATTTTCACCGTTCCCTAAATACAAGAAAAATCAAATGGAAAACCTATTTTTTTTAATGGAATGAAAGATTTAACTGTTTTAGTCTTATTTACAATCGGTAACATTTATCTCTATCTTCTACGCATCCGTTATCAATCATGAAAAATGCAAAGGCCAAACCTGCGAAAAAGAAAGGAATTGTGTATCGGTCTCAGGTATATTTAATGTTTAGCATTTTTTTTCTACGGGTTCAGTAGATTGGAGGATATATTGTAGCATACTACTAGTTGTTGGTGTGAGTATATAGATCTGTAGGCTTTGTACTGTTTTGTGCTTTTCTTCAATCGTAGCGAAATAATTTCAAAACCAAACATATTTTACCTTGGAAACAGGCACCTTTATCCACAGAGAACAGACGTCCAACCTTAATAAGAAGCTTTTAAGAAATTTTTGTTGCGCTAGCATCTCTTTTGCCACGTATGATCAACTTTACTATAGATTTGATCAATATTCTTTTGAAAATAACCATGATGTAAAACAGTGCCTGATGTAATTTCAGCAACACCTACGCAATAAGATTGTCAAAAAGCGTTAGAAATTAGAACTTTGAGGTTTGGATCACTTGAGTGCAGTATGCCGTTAACACTTATTTTCATCGAAATTTTGTTCGCGTTTCAATGTCTGTTATCTGTGCATTCACCGTGGTTTGGTTAGTCAATGTTAACACGAAAATTATAAATTTATTCGTTGTCTGGTAGAACATTATTCGAGTTATTTAAAACGGCAGTATCCGGAACAATACATAAGTTTGACCATCATTCAATAATAGGCTTAAAAATACCAGGGTGTTAATTGAGGCCTATTAGTGCAAGTAGCATTTTGCCTTTTTTTTTTAAACCGGCCAACAGGGTACAAATGTGCCTTTTTTTATTTCAAAACATGATATTTCATATGTTTTCATAGCAGGATATTGAAACTTTGAGGCATCTCAAAAATAGAAATAATGAGGACAGGAGAGTGGAGGGTGCAAGCTCTGATTTTTTTTATTACGTAAAATGCCGACAATGCACATTTGTATCCACGGAACTAAAATGACCATTTCTATGAAAATAACCAACCGATTTTGAATCCTTTGGCAGCTTTGGATTTAGGAACTCATCAACTTTCCGAAAAAAAAAAATCTAATGCGATCGTTGGACATTATTTGTCTCCAGCCAATCCGGATGTGCAAAACCATGTCCCGAAAATGGGATACTTAATCAAATAAAAGATTTCAACAAAAAATCAGCAGTTATGATTCTAAAAGCCCTGGAATGAATACATAGGAATGTGTGCCATTGCCATATGACAATTCGGTGGCTTGAACCTGGAATGGTCACTCCGGAGCAGGTTCACGGATGGCCAGAAAATGATTTGAATTGGTCGCCGAACTGAGGTATCGTATCAAATATTGAGTTAAAATAATAACGACGAGACAGGATTGCTGATATTCCTCTCATGTGACTCCCAAGCATGCTTCATTTTTCGAACTCATTCGTATGCTAATATAAAGGCATTCAACCCCTCCTTCACCCCCCCCCCCCCCCCCACCCAACCCCACCCCCCCCCCCCCACCCCCCCCCCCCCCCACCCCCCCCCCCCCCCCCCCCCCCCCCCACCCCCCCCCCCCCCCCCACCCCCCCCCCCCCCCCCACCCACCCCCCCCCCCACCCAACCCACCAAACCCCCGCCCCACCCACATTTCCTTTCTATTCAAAAAAAAATTATTTTTTAAAACATCCCGCCCCCCATTCCCCCCTTTAAAGGAAGCATTCCCGAACAAAGCGCACGAAATATGTTGGTGAATTGTTTTATGTGACTAGCAAGCAATGCGAACAAATACTTGTCAAGCTGTTCTTCTCTCAGCTTCATTCCATTTGCATTCGCGTTGCAATTGAAGCGATCGAAATGAGTACATGAGTAATTAGATTTGCCAGTGGAAGGCTTGAATAAAAAAAAATCCTTCGAAAATCACAACACGATAGTGCTCACAAGTTTCATGTATGTATGTGTATGTATAAAGGAAGCCACCAACCTAGCGTGGGCCGTGCCCCGCATGCGGTTCCACTTAAACGAAAGATCATGCTTTGTTACCGTTCTAAATTCAACATACTGCTGTGTGAAGGGCCAAAAAGTGTTGGGCTGGCCCGTAAGCAGAGACACTTATGGGACGAAAGTGCTCACAACTTTCATTACCCTAAAACATGACCCTATTCAAAATTTGAGCTAAACCGGACATGGTTTAGGGGTGCTTCTAATCGATCAAAGTTTTTACATTTTTAACCATTAAAGAAATTTACCAAAGGGAGACCAAATGTAAAATTGAAAATAGAAATTTGTTTTACGATGCCAAATGACTTAAAAATGCATCATTTCAAGATCTGGTGTTATATTGAAAAGTTTTTTTTAATATCGATTTTTTTCCATAAATGATCAATTTTTTTCAAATGAAATATAACACTTCAATTATAAGATGCTGTTAAGGATAATACACTCCCTCATAATCACAAACCATTCCTGGACCATTTCCCTTATTATTGGCGACCGTTTCCATTATTGTTACGACATTTACCCGAATAGTTGACAACTATAAACTTACAATCTCATATAAAGTTTTAACAATATGTCAGATGGTAAAAGGCCAAATAACAATATGCTGAATAGGTGGTTAAGTTAGGTTACCATAAAAAAAAGGTAATTTTCTCGAACAAATTTTTTTGCTGTACTCTATGCCAAAAAGTTGGTATATAATCCAGACCGCGAGCAGACAATAAAAAACCTTTCAATGATAATATGGCATACATTAACAATATGTGTTAATGTAGAGGTTGTATGGTGAAAATGGGATTAAACTACTTGATATAATATAATGGAATGGGATGGGATATAATATAATGGGAAAATGGGATTAAACTACTTGATATAAATCGCAATAAAAAATCAAAAAAAAATTGAAATAATTTGTTTGGTTTCAATTGGAAAGATTTGAAAGATTTGAAGACTTTTGTCACATGTATAGAACTTATTATTATGACGGAAAACTATCAGCTTATTATTGCGTTTATACTGATTGCCGTGTCTTTATTTGAAAGTTTTACAAAAGTGACCGAATTATTGAAAGTGAATTATCTTTTATCGCTATTTTAAGTTTTCTAGTGCTAATTGTTATTTTGTCGTTGGCACAGTCTTAAATAATTTAGTGGCAATTTTGTGAATTTTCAATGCTAAATGTTCATTAATTAGTGCCAGTATATATTTTAGTCGTATTGAATTGGCAGCTGGCGGTGACAAGTACTCTGGAGGGTGCTCTGGCGAGCAATCATTGGCCAGGCAGCTGATGGCTCTATCGCCTATGGCCATTCAATCGTTGCTAGGCAGCCATTGGTTATGCAGTCGGTTGACCAAGTCAGTGGTTAGTTGGTAGTCAGTCGGCTGGCACAACCACGAGCGAAATAAGTGTGATCTAGTTGGCCATCTTTCGGTAAGGCGGTTAAGTGGTGTGAACGGTATAAGCCAGCCACGATCATCATCATCCCTAATGTGTGTAGAAAATGCATTGACTAGCAACATCGGCATGACCAGTTACTAGTAATTGGCAGATAATTGATTTTAATTATCTGCTAACAACTGTTGCAAATATGACGCTAGTATTGCTGGGTAATGGATTATCGCACAATATTAGTAAAGGTGTGAATGAGCCATAAGACAGGTCCAAAGAAGATCGATCAAACATGGACCATGACCGTCCTTTTCAGGAAGGCCAATTTGATTTTCCCAGCCAAAGAGTTTGTTTGGATTGGAATATACCTAATATACCCTTCCAAATTCTTGTCAATTGGCTTCCAGCGGTGGCTAAAAAAGTTTCAGGTTTCCCTTCGCCGCATACATTAAATCTTTTGTACAATCAAATTTAAACGGTCTCTATATTGTTCCGAAGCGCAAATATAAAGCAAGCTTATGCCAAGAGCAGCATTCCAAATAGAAATTATACAAATGGTGACCGTCACGAAATATTGAAACAAATGATTATAACATTCATTGCTAAGTATTCCTACGTCACCTTTGCGTTCAACCTCATTAGGCTGTCCTTTGTAGTTTTTCAACTTTCCAGGGCATAGAGTATCATTGTACTTGCTACACAACAACGTATGCATTGCAAAATTGACTGATTTTAGAGATTTTTCGTGCAACTGCCCTTCACCCTGGTGATGAATCCACCTATGTGTCGCCAATCATAACAACCCTGTTGTGTACAGTAGAAAATGACAGTGTTATATGCAACAGCCACAACGAAAATAGTCAAGCAACTACGCTCGATGGTTTGTTTGCACTGTCAACTCCACCCCGGATCAAAAAAGTTGGACACCTTGAGGCTCTTCGTGTACGCCGGATAAAGGCTATCCCTTCTGAAGAAAGAAGAGAGCGTCACTTGTTTCCGGCCGCTCGATAGTGCTGTGTGTTCCGGCCAAGCGGCGAAGAAGTACCTGGGCAAGATGGACATTGTTATGCGGAAGCGTCAGATGAAGCCGGCCGAGTCTGAGCAGCAGGCAATCACCAGAAGGAGCGACTGAAGGTGCTGGTAAAAAATACCTACTTGACCTAAATACTTGACGCGAGACGGCAACGACTGGCAGGGGTCCGGGTACTTTACGTTCCCCACCAAGGAGGCAAGCGTTGACGTCAAATTTAACTCGCACACTCGAAGAAAGTGGCTATGGCTGACGATCAGCGAGAAGGGAATGTCAAAGGCGATGTACTTTCGGCGCCTGCGATGAGCGGGGACAAGTTGGCGCCTTCATCAAGAAGTATCACGCGAAGGAGGTGGTCTTTTTGTCGGATCTTAAAAATTTGGTGTAAGATAGCACAGTGTTTGAAGTGTATAGTAAAAATCAACGATAGAATTTATTGATTTTCTACATACCCTGAAGGCAGATTATCAACTGAAAAAACTTAAAAGATTCTCGCCTTAACGTTGTACTTATGTATTGTAACTGATTTTCCACTGTGACTTTATAATGATGAGATGATTTCTTTGGCTTTCAGTCTTTTAAATAAAGATACTTTTTCTATTTTCCGACGTTTCGGCCTTCTTTTAAGGATCATAGCTTTCTTCATATTGTGTTCTGTTTTTACATCAAAACGTCTAGTAATTATATTAAACTTCAAATTTTTTTATACTATTTAACTGTTCTGGTATATTAAGCTAACTGCTAACTTTAGCAGAAAACATGATTATAGTATTTAAAATCTTATTTTAAGAGTTTTTGGCTTCGTAGTTTCTTTGAAAAAAAATTAAGCATTAATTTCGCTTCAAACGGCTCTGGACCCTGCACAGATGACCCGATTTTGGGACAAAATTGCCAAAGTGGTTGACACAACAGGTGTGCAACGTGTTCCGGACTGCCATACAAAACTTGAGTGGACTTGCCCTTAGTCTATACAATCCACTAAAGTTTTGTATGGAACACAACATTTGATGGTGGTTATCGCAAGGAAAGGGCGCAGTTTCTTCAGAAATATAGAGAAATAATTTTAATGATATTTTTCTATAGAAGTGCAATAAAATATCTTTGATCTGATTTACTTTTTTCGAACGTCATTCCATCCCCGTGATGTACGTAATTTCTTTCGTATGGATTGTAAGTGAACAATGCTTTAAATTTGGTGTAAATTTTACATGTTGAAAGCAAAATGAGTTATCAGCTTGATGTTTTGCCAATGCAATAAAAACATAACTACGTTTCTCTAAGCAACTTCAATGCAAGAGTGCAGCAGTTAAAAATTAAAATTTGCTATCAAATTTGACAATTGGGAAGTGACATCAAAATATGGTTTCAATTTTATGTTGACATCAACAATATTTTTCGAATTGCAATCACTTTGCTGATAGACTTCACTTGAGTAGCAAGTTGTTTATATCAATTGGGAACCGGTTCCTTGGCCTTATTAAATTTGTGGGGTTTTAATGGTTTTCTTCATACAAGTGCATTTTTTTTTAATACGAAAAAATTCCATTGACGGGCTCAAAACAGTGGATTTCATAAACCTAATCCGTAATGTTAGTAAATGGTAAAAAGCCAATTTCAGTGCTTTTAAAACACTGTGAACCGTCGTTTGCAAAGCTGTCCAGAAGTCATCCGAATAATGGAAGTTTTAATTCCAACCGCCCACACACCACCGCCCCCACACCCATCAGGGCTCTTAATTGTGGTTATGACAGTACCCAAAAAGTATCTAATTTAGAACAGACGTAAATTTTAAGTTGAGAAGTACCTAATATCATAGAGGTTGTTGTGGTGCATTACGTTTTAAACTCTATGGTAGACTCTATATTACAACTCAACTACTGAGGTAGGTTAGTAAGCGTTGTGCTGAACGAGTAAATCCATCTCATAACCGGGGTATAGATTTTAGATGTTAGTCTGTAAGTAGTTATTAGCAAACGATACACTTGTGGCGTGCCGTGAAAGGGTAATGAAAAGTGGTGCAGTTATTCAAAATCCCCAAAAACCATTTAAACTTACCGCTGTTGTGCCAATAATAGAGAGCAGCCAGAACAAACACGTGCCACCAGTTGTGCGAGTGGCCGATGTAGTCCACTTTACCGGCGAACCAACGTTCCGGTATCCTGGTGACGTAGATCAGAAAGGCGGTGCCCGTCAGCAGGTACATCACCATCACGCGTGGAATAAACAGCTACAGTGAGAACCAAGAAACAAAACATATTTTATAGAAGTTGATGTTTTCTTTTGCATTTATCTATGCTCATCCGACGATCCAATGTCAATGCGCGAATTCTACGAACTTCGTCGAATACAAATTTTATTTATGACAATGAGCTTGACATTAGACTTGAGGTGCGAAATTATGCAACGCGTGTCGTCGTTGCCGCCCGAACAACATCGGTGTAACGTGATACCGGTGGGCTTGATTTTTTTTTTTCGAATTTCACTTCCAAGGCTAACGGATCGCATAAATGACTACTACGCGTATAATGACCACCAGCCATCGCGACTTGCCGTGACAAGGTCGCCTGCCGTGTTGGTTGCGCGATACGGAATGTGAGGTTGCTCAACAGTTTGTTCACATTTGAAACTCATTCGAGCTTTACTAGTTGGAAACGATCGCATTCGTTTGTAGCTAAGTAGCGAGACGTGTCGGGTGCCAAACTTACCTTGACCATGGTACTTTCTGCGCCACCCATCACAATGTACCAGTGGAGTGTGGGGACGACGCCGTATGCAGCCCAGGCGACGAAGGCGAGCATCTTGATATTAGAGTTCACCTTCAATCGCGGGATCTGCAGGATCATCGCTACCGTGAATATCACTCCGATGGTGATGATGTAGAAATTGCGCAGTTCCTGGCAAAAAAAAAAACATTTGAATTTTTGAAAAAGACGTCTTCGATAAGCATGATATTATTTTTCTTTCTTTGTGTTTAGGTGTAAAATTCAAAGGCAGTATTGCCCTCCAAAATCAAATTACTGTTAATTAAAATGTGTTCACTGTATTTCGGATGGTAAGTAGTAAAAAGTGAACACATTTTCACATCATCAGTAGTTTGATTTTGAATGGATGTTTTCATCTTAACCGTGAAGCGGACACGGATTTGTTGCAAATCGTACTGAAATTCAATGTCTTGATTTCAATAGATTATAAATCGCCTAGCGACTTCGCAAAAAATAAAACAAATTCTTCCTGATAAAATCACGAAAAATAACGTCACCGACGCCAAAATCAGTATAATTAGAAAAAAAATTTCACCCATAAATTTTTAGTTTATTCAGAAGTTTACACAGTGAATGAATTTACTACTGGATTTTTTTTATGTTTTAGATCATCTAGACCAGTGCTGTAAATAGTCATTTCAACTCACTGGATAAATTTACTCATAACTTGTTTCAGAAACTGAATTTGTGAACATAGTTTATAATAAAATTATAGCTCTTGAAAAATTACACAACTTTGTCTAACAATGCATTGTCTTAACTGGTATATAGAAAGTGTTATATTTACTGTCATATGATGATGAATATCATTTAAATATTCCGGTAATGAACTCACAGTTGGAGCAATACATTTTGAGACAAACTGATGAATATAATCATGCACACCAATTTCATAGTTTGTAAATCAGCTTCTGGAAACGAGTTATCGGCAAATAAATCGCAAATCCCTAGATCATTACTGTAAATAGTCGAAATTACTATTTACAGTAATGATCTAGGGTCATCGAATATTGATCTCCAATTTATTAATAAAAACATCTGAACATGGTAGTGTTGGACCAGTTCAGAGTATACTATTTTATTGCACAAGAAAAAAGTTTGCGAGTTTCAATGAATTTTTGCAAACTTAACTATTAATGCCTACGGGACCTTCATAAAGTTTGGACTTTTCAACCGGTACTAAAAAACAGTTTTAATTTTGTAAGCCAAATTCCTTCCGATTTGCTCCTGTGAAATTTGTGCCAATTGTTCAATTAGAATGCTAATGTAATTTTTGGTTCTATTCTCCCATTAAAGAATGTACACAGCAAAAAGTAGTCGCCGAAAATGCCTTAACACAGTCTTCTCACCACAAATGAATATTAATGTATGCGTGTAATGATAGAGAACTAGTTTTGCCAAAGTCACTTTTATTCTGTAAAATGGCGTCGAATCAAGAACGCGTACGCGAACTAATTTTTTGCACAGAAAGGTGGAGAATCCGGATATGTCGCACGGCGATGTTGCAAAGTCGTTGAGTATCGCAACATTGACGGTTACTAAAGTGCTAGACACCTTTCAGAAACGCCTGACATTGAAGAGGAAGGCAACCATGATTCCCGATTTGTCGCGGAGAGGAAGGCAGTGGTAAAAGAATTTAAGGACAACCCGAATACATTAGTCAGAGATGCGACCAAAAAATTCTTGTTATTATGGATAGCTGGCTCAGAATTGGTACATTGCTAATATTGTAAATATTGTCTGCCACTTGTCGGTGAATCCACTTGTCGGTGTATAGAAAAAATAAAATTTCAGCATTAAGCAACTATGCTCGATGATTTGTTCGTACTGCCAGCTCCACCCCGGATTGAAGAAGTTGAACATTGTGAAGCACTTTGTATCCCGCCGGATATGAGCGATCACAGCATTTACAACATCTGTTCTTTTCTTCGGGCTTACGGTGAACTGAGAAATAAACAGTACGAAGTGCCTGCCGGCAGTTGCCGCTTTCATCAAGAACTATCACGTGAAGGAGGATCGTGGCCAACAGATCACTCGTGGAGATGGACCAGCTGAAGATAAACATTGTTCTAAAGACCGCCGACCAGAGTAAAGTCTAATGTCATAAAGATAGCAATTCAAAAACTTATCTTGATACTAACATCAAATTTAAATCAAAATTTGATTTCACTTCACAATTGTCAAATTTGATATGAAATTTAGTTTTCATCTTGCTGTAATCATGCGTTCACTTTTCTTTGAAAAAAGTTGTTTTGTTTTCATTGTATTGACAGACCATCAAATGGTATACTCATTTTTCTATCACCGGGGAAAAATGTACAGAAAATTGACTTTTCAATTTGCTCTCACTGATAGCAGGATCAGTTTTAAAATTGATGTCAAAGGAATAAATGTTTGCTATCTATTTTGATCTTTTAACCGTTAAAACGAACTAAACGACAGCAACCTGAGTAATCGTTATCGGCAACATCACAACATCATATTTAGTTTTCTATTTGATCTATTTGGAATGGAGGAGCAGCTGATCGCCAAGGCCACGAAATAGCTGAAGAACATGACGACATCCATATTTTGATCGGCCATGGCTAAAATTTTGGCAACTGCCGTTTTATTTATCATCATCAGAAATCTGTACATTTTTATTGCATACGTTAAAACCAAAATTGAAGTTTTTAAAACCAAGCAATATCACATCAAAGCCACTTTTCTTTTCCTCGGTACTTGTTGTGAATGGGGAGGTTTACAGTATCAAAGTGGCCACCTTCATTCGCAAAAGATAGAATGTGGTGTTTTGGCCGAACCTGGAATCAACCCACTACGCCAAAAGGTCGTCGGAAAAGATGGATCACTACAACATCACAGTGATCCGAATAACTCTAACCCTCCGAACGTTTCCCAGTTTCGCCAATCGAGAATTTCTGGGCCAACCTCGAACGCAGGATCTATTTTAACAATTTTGAGGCCAAATCTGAGAAGCTAAGCTTTCCAAAAAGCGTAGAAGGAGCTGAAGAATATCCCAACATCGTTCTTTTCTACGGCTACGGCCATGATCTTGGCCTAACTGCCGTAAAAGGACACTCATAAGGGTGTGGAAGTTGTTTTGTAAA
>JAHHFK020005029.1:0-19162 GCA_024533555.2 Aedes koreicus | reverse complement strand
GAGCTGGGGCTCGCAGCGGGATTAAGTGCAAGAGCAGAAGGCCATCGCATTGCTGGGAAGGCATTAGAAGAAATCGCGAAAAATCCAACAACGAATTTTGCAGACAGCCAGGAAGTGCCGGCCCTAATGTCTCCGGAAAAAGCGTTGGGGTTCATCTGCCGGAATGACTTCAGCAAGGCGCAATGCATGGACATACGGATGACCACAAAGGAGCAGGGAGTTAATTTGTACCCCTTGTACAACACCATTGTTGAAACAAAACGGCTTTGCTATCCATCCGGTATAGTAATCTGATACATATTATTAAATTATTTTAAATTATTTTCCTAGACGAACCGGCCACGGGCTGCAAGTCTCGTTAATAAAGTCACCAATCTCATCTTAAAATTATTAAACTACTATAGGTATACGCATTAAGCCATCAGAGGCAAGTGTTGTTCTCCAGCATCTTGTTGACCACACCGTGAAGCGCCTTGCTGAATTCATCAAGTTCGATACCGCATCCCATGCGCAAAGTATGGTATGAATTTGCAAGTGGGGTTGCGACGGTAGCTCAAACCACAGCAGGTAACATGTTTTAAATGAATATCAATACTTCACCTCCATAATTTATTTATTTTGACTTATACAATCAGCACATTCAGTACTTCATATATTGGAAGCAGACTCTTATTACTCTTATACTCATATCAAAAATGATACCAATTTCTTTATATAGATACCAACGAATTTTCATGGATGAGATCGAGGATGGCGAGCTCCGGGAATACAATGACTCTAATATATTCGCAGTTTCGATGGTTCCTCTACGGTTGCTCACGGAGACAAACGGCACCAAGCAAGTTATATGGAATAACGATCATCCCTCTTCGGTCTGCCTGTGCCGTCCGATCAAATTGATATTTGAAAAGGAAAGTGCGCAGCTTACCAACGATATCGTTGCGAAGGTCAATGCAGAAATTGAGAAACTGGTACCGACAAAAATCGGTAACGTTTCGATTACAACAAAAATGTGCTTCACCATGGTGGATACCAAAGTTGTAAACGATTTGACGAAGACACACTCACAAAAATGCTATATTTGCCAGCGAGCCGGAAAACAACTCAACATACCGTACGATACGGTAGACTCAGATGATCCTGAGAAGTACAAATTTGGCATATCCCCCCTCCATGCGTATATCCGCACGATGGAAATGCTGCTCAAAATTTCCTATCGTTTGGCCATGAAGAAACCTGCATGGAGGGTACCGAAAACAAACCAAGAAGTTAAAGATCGCGAAAATGCTGTCCGTTTAGCGCTGAAGGAGCAGTTGGGACTTCGGATCAGCGAACCTCGTCCTGCAGGAGGGAACTCAAACACAGGGAACGTCGCCAGGCGTTTTTTCTCAGGACAGAGAAGCTGTTGCTGAAATAACGGGACTGAACAAGAGCCTGCTGGAGTGGTTTTATGCGATATCAACGATTATCAACAGCAAAGAAGATATAAACGTAGTCGCTTATGAGGAGTATGCCGAGGAAACACGGAAGCTGTATAATTCGTTATATGGATGGTTTGCTCTTTCTCCGACTGTGCATAAACTGCTAGTGCATGGGGCCGCTGTAATTCAACATGCTCTACTCCCAGTCGGAATGTTTTCCGAAGAAGCGGCCGAATCTAGGAATAAAAGCATTAGGAGGTTCCGGTCCGATCACGCAAGAAAGTTTAACAGAGAAGTGAACTTGGAGGATGTTTTCAAGCGGCTTCTCTTGACATCCGATCCAGTCATTTCGTTGACGAATAAACGAATGCATAAGCAGTCAAAAGATAGCTTTCCGGAAAACACAATGGATTTATTGATGTAATTTCTATATATATAAATAAATAAATAGACAATTTATTTACTATGAAAGAAATAATAAAAATTTTACTATTCTACAAAACAAAAAAAAAAAAGATTATGATGATATTGTTAAAAATATTTTTTTTTTTATAAATTAATTCTATTTTTAATTTAAATTAAAATAAAAAAAAAAAAAAAAAAAAATTTTTTGAAGATAAAAAAAAAACCGATTTAGAAAAACTTTTTCCCCCTCAACCTAAGGTGTTCCAAAAAAAAAAAAGTTTTGCTTTCCTAACATTTTTATTTCAATTTCCATTGTAAAATTGTATTCAAACGAGTTGTAGAAATTTTATAGATGCGTATTTTGATATATTAATTCTGCCGCTAGCTTTGACAAATCAATAGTTATTGAAGTTTTTCTTCTAAAACTATTACAGATTCAAATGTAATTTTCTCAAGATACAGAAATAACATATCTTTAGTTT
The DNA here is from genome assembly GCA_024533555.2 of Aedes koreicus. NCBI lineage: Eukaryota > Metazoa > Arthropoda > Insecta > Diptera > Culicidae > Aedes > Aedes koreicus. The sequence continues at coordinate 16,854 of JAHHFK020005029.1, read as the reverse complement.
TCACATATGATGAACAATATAGATTGTCCTTCTAAATGACGTCTTTAACTTTTTTTTTGTTTGTCCCAATCATATAAATCAACATTTGAAAAGGGCGTATTTTTTTTAGAAAAACTGCAATAACTATTGAGTTATTGAAGCTAGCGGCAAAATTTCTATACCAAAGTATGCGTCTTTAAAAGTTCAAAAACTCGTTGCAATACATCTGTACGGTGGGAATTGAAATAAAAAAGTTAGGACAAAAAAAACATTTTTTTATGGTACACCCTAAGTTGATGAGGGAAAATTGCTCTAAAGCTACAAAAAAAAATTACATGAAATGTCCATAAAATTCTTTGCGCTACAACTTTGTTAAGAAATGTAAACGTCTATTTCAGCAAATAAAAAAGTTAGTTTTTGTATTTCCGTGAAAATGGGGACCACCCTAATTTTATTCAACATAAAAAATGGGCCTTAGTAATGAAACCATAATGTAGAACATCACTTTGCTGTAAAATTTCAAGTTTAGGCGCTGGGAGCATTCCTCGTAAATGCGTGATCTGGACCATAGTGCAATGGTTACTTGAATGATTGTTGTAAACAGATTTCTTCCATAATACCATTGCCGGCCGATGGGTGTAAGATTGGACACACACACAGGAATCATGATCATCAACTTGTTCAAACAAAAATTTCGCACAGAGATTAATTTTTCAAAAGGGTGTCTTAAAAATTAATTTTCCAAAAAATAAAAAAGGTAATTTTTTGATTTTTTTTAAAATTTTTTCTGCGAGAAAATTGTTGAACTTTGTAAAAAACATTTTACACTGAATAAAAAAAATATACACTATATAAAATAATTATCTTTTTTCCTAAAATATATTAAAAACAAGAAATGATGCAAGCCTGTATTAGCATTTTTTTTTTCTTTATTTTACGTCGGCCTATTTCCCCACATGGTGACAACCTGTCTAAGCATTGTACGATTTTTTTTCAATTTACGTGAAACAACTTACATCGTACGAAGAATAATAAAAGATGTGCTAAAATGGAACAGCTTTAAATAAAATAGTAAGCTTAGCTTAGTTTAGTTTGACTGACGTATCAATGGTTGCTATTCTGTGATTGATTAGAATCAGTGAAATCGCACAATGAATCCACTGAATGGGGCTGGGAGTAACCGGCCATTCTAACTGTACATGTTTCAGTGACTCAATTTCTTTAATAATCAATAACGGCGCCGGCCACGTCCTTGCAATCAGGTGGGAATAGGGAAGGAAAGTTAGTATGACCTTTGCTGTTTAGGGACCGTGTTTGCCTCTGCATCCCCACAAAGGTAACAGGAAGGAGGTTTTTCTATGTTAGTAGGGTAGGGCTCGATGGATCAGGATTCACCTTGATAAGTGATGCGATCATAAATATAGTTCATATAATTCAGAAGACAAAAAGGATAACAATTACCTGATTCGCTCCGCGTTTTTGAGAGCACTTACCACCTCTCAATTGTCTTAAAATCCTTTGCGGGGCCGACTGGTTGGCGTTCTGCTTCTTTCAAGGTATGTAAATGATGCATATCCAAACCCGTCATGCTTGCCCCATATGACATTGCAGGTGAACGAAAATAGCATAGTATCTCGAACTTAACTCCTCCAACCAATTAACACTACCTTTCCGTTTTTTTTTTTTTCAGAATATCCACCTGCTCTGGTGAATGTTTGATCAAAATTTCCTGCATTCTTGACTCAACCGCACCTGTCAACCAAACTCAATTTGCGGTTGAACCGATGTTCGGCAATCTTCTCGTCGTAAACCAGTTCCATTACCGTCATGGCATTGCTGTAGATACAGTTCCAGTTTAGGGTCAAACTTGAATTACTCCGATAATTGTTTTGTAAAATCGAAAAACACAGCGGAAAAAAATGCACATGAAACTTACTACAATCACCACCTACTCTCCCATTACAAGCACAGGTTCACACATCACAAACATATTTTTCAACAAATTCTTCCAAAATGCATCCGACGTACAGCAAGTTCAAGCTAAATATCCAAACTAAGGAAAAAAACCAAACTGATAATTCATTTTCTCCGGTTGCGGAGCGGAGCACCAAAAATATAAGAAACGGAAGAAAACCCGCCAGAGCACAAGCCGAAAAACGAATCGCGGCAATCACACAGTTAGGACAAGATTCGCTGCCAAACACATGATTGTTTACTACAGCACTGCGATGATAATATAATTGCACGTTATTCTGATTTCATATCACAAATTAAATTGAATTTTGGATTTCGCGAAAACTACCCAGTAAGAGAAAAACACGACACTTTAGAAGCACAGGTGGCTTCGATCGGAACAGCTTTAAATAAAATAGTACCGAAAAATAAAATGAACTATGATGGAGCATCTGATTTTGATGTATAAAAATTTGATAACCTACCTAATCACTTTTTACAAATTTCTCGGATCTCGGAATTTCTAGTCCTTGGGGGACTGTTCAGAATCAATTTTCGAAACTCGCAATCTCTTATTGGATTTGTCTTCAGGGTCGTCTTTCCTGCTTACCCCCACTTACCTATTGGTCTAGTCTCAAACCACAGAAACGCAGTGGAAAAGGAATCGGTGTCACCACGGGTGTTCCGAGTAAATCCTAATTTAAAGGCTAGGTCTGTGTACTGAAATTTACTCAAATTTACTCGCATACGAAAACTAATTTCGAGTTAACCACTGGAAGACGAGGCTTGATAGCTTCCTCACAAGCTCGAACAAAGCTGGAATTTGTGCTTAGTACATTTTGAAATTAATTCGCCCCTACTGGGCCTAATCCTAACAACTCACGTCACACATTTAGAAAGGGTACTTGCGTGTCACCGGACTACCGGTGGGATTGGCGAAGAATCGGTCAACTACCTCAGGAGCACCGAATGGCATCAGATTGGCAGGTGCCTCACGGTCGCCGGAGATTTGATGCTGGCTTGGTGGATACAATAGCGGGCGAGTAAGAAAAGAGGTTTCATGTGCTGCTTGGGTTGCCACCTCACCATTATCATCCACCACTGTGATTCGGCCATTCGGGAGAATTCGGAGAACATAAGGCGTTCCGTTGTGCGCCACCATCACCATCGATGGTGGCGCACAACGGAACGCCTTTTTTTCTCCGAATTCTCCCGAATGGCCGAATCACAATGGTGGATGATAATGGTGAGGTGGCAACCCAAGTAGCACATGAAACCTCTTTTTTTTTTTTAAATAAATTATAAACATGTTTCTAAACAGGTGCACATAACATATGCCGGTGCATCAAAGCTCGATTCAGGTTTCATATGATACTATACATTTGAATAACGTTGCCAAATAGTAGCAGTTGGTACGAGCACCAACAAATAAAAGAAAGAGTTAGAAAAGGAGAAGCCTATTAATTTTAAAAATATTGCACTTTAGTGAATTTAATCTTGATGTAGCCTGATTGAAATGCAACATCGTAGAGCAGAAACAGTTTGTTTCAATTCAGTATTATGGAACTTCATGTTTTTGATAATTGTTTTGCAACCATCTTGAACAAATTGTTGATATAATGAAGATTTTATTGTTTTGCAACCATATTGCAACTACTATGAACTTCAAAAAATACGTTCCAATAATGTTCCAAGATCAAGCAAATTGCGTTATGTCCTGATGTGACAAATATGTTGCAATGTAACAGCTTGTAAAAACACGTTTCTCCATACGCGCAAATATTATTGCAAAAAAGAGGGTTCAATTTTTAAAGCTACTTACAATGGCTTTTTTGAATTTGGAGAGGAAGATAAAAAGTTGTCTAGGAAAGTTAAACGAAACGGAAATTTTTATAAACAAAAACAGCAAATGCTTGAAGTTGTTGGCTTCCCGTTTGCCGAAAAACATAGAAGCTTAGAAGGAACGGTGAATCAGGTGCTGGCTTTTGAGAATGGAATTCAGCATGAGGAGAAAGGTAATCCAGAGATCGGTGGACAAAATTATAGCGATGAGGACAACAGTGATGACGACAATTTTACACCCTGAGAAACAGATCCTGTTGATTTGTGCGACGAATTGCGATCATGGGCCTTAATCTTTCAAATTAAACATTTAGTTGCAGATATGTTTTTGAAACGTTGTCAAGATATCGCATTAGTATGTGGGAAATAAGTTGCTAACGCGCATTAGGCAACGTAAAAAATACATCCAGATTACTTATATGAAACTGTTAGAAAACTGTAACGTTGTTAAATCGTCCAATTTTATATCTGTACTCTCTTTTTTTTTTTTTTATTCAGAGTAAAATTTGAATCAAACAAACTTTTTGTCCTAGTTTTATATTATCGTGATCATAAAAGTTCGTTTGATTACTCGGCAATCCAATTTGCCAAATTTCGTAATCTACTCGGACTCAGTAAATATATTATAACTTTTCAATTATGTTGTTTAGTTGTGAGAAACGTGCAGGCTTTTGTACATCATCTGAAAGAGTCTAGTTTTCTTAACTCAACATCATTTTTACCGATCGATGAAAATTTCGCGCTAACATTGTGATTGTGAGCGCATCTTTTCGAAATTTTATACGGTTGCGAGCTTTCACTTGATGAACTTTCCAAATGTTCAATCCTGATTTAAAAATCGAAATGAAAACTTATGGAACCAATAAAAATACCAAGTGTCATAGGAAACGATGCTCTTTCATACAATGCCAAGGGGAAGACAATATCAACATATCTAAATATATCATCAAATATTTCAAAATTCAACGAAAATATTATCTAAAATAAAGAGCTTTTAGGCTGAACAATGTTCGTTCTATCGATACTTTTGATGCTCCAGCTACGAGAAGAAAATGAATTTATAAAAAAGTATTAAGATATATTCAGCATAGTTGTTCACCCCATAAAAACCAGCATGTTTTTAAACTTCACTTTTTTTTAAAAAAAAAACACTGTTTTTAAAAACCACTTTTGCGAGCGTATTAGTAGAACGTTTTAATAGCTGATGACACTTCTCCGATAATGTAACAATGAAAGATTGGATTGGTGCCTTTTTTTATTTTGAATTTGTTATATGCAGGTTCATAAATGTTATGTTTACTTGAAGGTATTTTTTCTTCTTTAAATATTATATTATTTTCATTCAACTACGAATTTATATATTGAGCAACAAAAAAATGAAGATAACTAATAAACATAATAGCCTGAATATAATAATAAGAAAATCAATCTTGGCTTATAAATACAAAACTAACGCTTACTCAACATGAAATAATTAAAACGGAGCACAAACATTAATTTAGTATTTTAACATGTACTGACAATATTTCAAAAGAAAAACAAATGACACTGACAGTGTGTCTCACAATAGGTGTCACCTTTTATCAGTCTTAGTTTATTTCAGCTGGGTAATTTTGACAGCGGAATTGATTATACCCGTTTTGAAAGTATTCTTTTGACAGATTGTTGCTGAAGATAAATAAGCGATTCCGTTTTTTTATATTTATCAGCTACCATGGAAGCCATACGAGAGCAAGTTTTAAAATAACATATGCTGGAATCGGAAATGTGCATTTTCAACACAAAGGAGGTGCCAGACTAACTGCCAGAACGAGGAAAAAAATCAAATGTGTGAGGGAGCGAAGAAGACGTGATCCGGCCGTATCTGACCGTAAATTGAGCTAAAAATTGCAAAGGTCCCCTGTTTCAATGAAAAGGCTCCTTAGACATGATCTGGAATGCAAGCCGTACAATAAAAAACGGGTTCACGGGTTGACGGAGCATCAAAATCAAGCCAGGGTCCAAAGAAGCAGAAATCTTTTGGTTCGGCACGGTGACTGCGAGATTTTATTTCCGGATGAAAAGCTCTTCCTCCTTCAAGACAGTCATAATCAACAAAACGATCTTGTGTATGACAAAAGTCTTGCCAATATTCCAAAAGATAAACTATACCAATAAAAGTTCAACTCAATAAATTATACCACAAAAGTTCGACTCTGTGGACGCAGTGGTTCTACGCCCAAATAAAAAAAAAGAGATAAAATAGCTGTAGAACGCTATCAGAATTCATCGAAAATCATGGTATGGGGCGCCGTTTCACTAAAAGGAGAACTTTCTCTTTTTTTTTCATGAAACCTAACCCAAAAATCAACACTGAATATTACATCGAGCAGGTTTTGAAAAACCATCTGCTTCCTCATGCTTCAACGCTGTATGGGAATACACCATATTGTTTCCAACAGGACTCAACTCCAGCTCACAAAGCAAAGAAGACACAAGCGTGGTGCGCGGAAAATTTGCCCGATTTCATCAAAAAAATCTTCCTTTTTATTATTAACCTTTCCACACCCCCCCGCAACCACACAAAGGGAACCACCACAGACCCTCCACAAACAAAAAAAACACCCCCCCCGCGGAGGAGGCGCCAAAACAGAAGGAGGAGAGGGGCCCCCCGCCCCCCCCCCCCCCCCCCCCACCCCCCGAGCCCCGCAAAACCCACCCCCCCCCCCCAACCCCCTCCCCCCCCCCCCACCCCCCCCCCCCCCCCACCCCCCCCCATTTTTTATATTTTTTCCTTCTAATTTTTCCCTTCCCCCCGGGTGGTTGGGGAAATCCCCCAAACCCAAACCTTTCCGGGGGGAAATGTTTTTTTTGTTTTGGAAATTCCCGCCAGCCACCGAGGACCGCTTTTCGAATTGCTTTCGAATTGCTTGTGTATTGGGATAACTTTAGCTAACTTACAACGAGAGGGGAAGTACACTGAAAATTTGTTTTCGTAAATAAGCTTTCACTCGCTTCGTAATCATGGATTTTGTACATAGAACAAATGTCTCGTATACTGTATGAAACATTCATATTGCTTTTTATCTAGTGAAATGCTAGCATTACAACTTTTTATATAATGCACGAAATGAATTTCGTGAAGACCAGCCAATCGCTGCTTCGCTGATGTTGCTGCTGGGATGGGCGGGAATAATTTATTTATCCCAAAATACAAATTGAAGCGCTGTCGACAGTTATAACTTCATACTCATTATCACCTCACGAGTCACCATGGCATAGTGAGATCAACCGAGAATACAGTATCAGATCATTCCAAAAATACAGGATCGAATCCCATGTCAGAAACATTAAAAAAAAAAGACACTGGACAACTCCACGTGGTTGCGCTTTTTTGTTAATTATATTTCGAGTCGATAAAGTAGATCTCTCAGTCAGTCAGGCAACCATCAGAGAGACGTTTCTTTTAAATTGGTACCAAAATATTCGTAGCTCTTTGTATTGTTTTCGTACAATGCACAATTGTTGTTTCTGTGTCAGCAAATGCTTCATCATTTTGACAATTGCGCATGTGGCATTAATTACGAATGTATCTTCATAATAAGAACAAATCAGTTTCGTTGCTGAAAACAACGAACAGATTCGTTAGTTCTACCTTCGATTTCGTAATATAAACTAAAATTAACTTTCAGTGTAGCCAAGCTCAAAGCATTTGTTGAAGACCGCAGCCAGGTTTACACAAAAGGCTATGCATTATACTCTAATTGTTATTTTTGTATTCTCCGAGCGTGGAGTAACGATTATGATGTAGAAGGAGATGTTTCACTCATCGCCATGAGGCACCAAGAGTAGACAGTCATGTTTGCTAGAATGAAAGATATGAAGAGAAAGTGTTGAAAGTTCCGTCAGTGTACGGTAGGTTGGAAATGGAATAGAAGTATTGAAAATTGAGCGAAAGTGCATGGGTAAAGTAGTACTCGAACCAAGGACGTTATCATTGCCAAACATCCCACTGCGGGGTAGCTTGAGGCACAGATACATCTGCCACCTCAACTGGCAATAATAACTCGTTGGATCTCGCTCATGTACCACTGATCGCTTGTGATAGTTTCTAGCGGTAGTTTGTACACACTCTGTTTTGATGCGTACATGGGAGATGAAACTCTCTCCTTTTTGGGTTTGTTTCTGTACACAACGACTGATAATTACTTAGTTTTTTTTTCTCGTCATCTCTAACGTAGAGACCTCGGAAAAAAACCAAACTTTAACTTGAATTCTCCCACTTTCTTCTCTCCTTTCTTCCCTCAAAAAAAACACTCTTACTCCCTCCCCCCATGACGCAACAAAACACCCCCCCCCCCCCCCTCTTCTTCCTTCCACCCCCCATTATACTTCACCCCCCCCCCCCCCTTTCTTGTTTTTGGTTGTTTTGATGCCTGCTAGCACCTAATCAGTAGTTATTCTTGACTCATCAAGGACAGCTTTGGGCGATTCAGTGACTCTAGACATTGCCTCCTGTACGGCAGGCTCATGCGGGTTTACCATGGCACGGCCTAGGTTATGGGAACCTACAAAGTGCTGGCCAAGTGCATTGGCTCTGTCAATAGATGTTAGTAGTAGCGATGGATCTGTATTTTGATCGGAAGAGGAAAGAGGAGGGATATGTCTCGGCTTATTTTTAAGGATTTCAGTCATCTTCCAGAATGTCTTTGCACGGTCTGGGAGTGAGCGAAGGTGGTTAGCAAATTCTTGATTTCTTTGATCCATCAACCTGACTTGGATGCTTTTTTTAAGACAATTAATGTTGGTCTTCAGGAGGGGGAGGCCAGAACGTTGGTATTGACAAGCGATGACCCCAAGAGGGGAAGGGAGAGTTTCTGGACAAAATTTTGGAAGAAAAATGGAGGTAGATCCAAAAAGAAAACGACAAGTGACAAATAGCACGTTAAGGGAATAGCGGTGAGGCCCTATCGTTAAGACCGAGGTGTTGAAATACTCCGAGGTGTTGAAATACTCCAAGGTCTTAAAAGTGATGTGCGAAGTATAAGCCGTGGACCCAAGAAGGGCACAGTGCTGAAGGACCCAGCGTATAGAGACCTTGCGAAACAGGCCTTAGATGAGGGTGTGAGGTGCGTGCCCTCGTCTCACTGAACTAAAAGAATGCAAGGTGCAAGGTCGAGGTACGGCTGCGGAAGGGTCCACTTGGGACCCAGATGGCCACAATGAGGCTGGCGGCAGCCAATGCAGACACGGCTATAAAAGTGGGAAAGGGTAAGGTGAGATGGTCTCAATAAGCCTGCACCAGCCGCCGAAGGCTTATTTTAGATGTCTGGAGAGCGAGCACATGTCCTGGGACTGTAAAAGCCCAGACCACAGCACACATGTGCAAAAGATGTGGCAGCACAAGCCACAAGGCTCGGGACCCCCCATATGCTTGACGTGCGCTGAGAAATTAGACGAGGGGGGCGGGGGAACTGCCCGGTCTCTGAGGGTATACCAAAAATCCAAGCGTAGTGCAGGTAACTCAACTTAACCTGAACAATTGTTAAGCCGCCCAGCAAATGCTGTATCAGATAGTTCGCGAGTCGGCATCGGATATCGCCATAATATCCGACACAAACCGCATTCCAGCCGGCAACGGCTTATCGGTTGTGCATAGGTCGAATAAGGCGGCATTATGGACGATGAGCAAGTACCCGAATCAGGAGGTTGTGTCTACATCAAATGTTGGGTAGACAAAGCGAATGGAGTGTTCTTCTGCAGCTGCTTCGCGCCGCCAAGATGGTCGATTGAACAGTTTTCTAACATGGTTGATCGTATGACAACTGAGCTAGCTGGCTTAACTCCGTTGGTAATAGTGGGGGACTGCAACGCTTGGCCGCTCGAGTGGGGAAGCCATCTTACCAACCTTTGGGCCAGATTTTTCTGGAGGGTAGCTTCAATGTGAACCTAGCCAGCATAGATAAGGCGAAAGTAAATAAAGCGCCAGGACCGGACGGCTGTCTTGCTGGCTCCCAAAATACCTGGAAAATTCAGACTCTAGTATTGCTACCGAAGACAGGGAAGCCGGCAGGTGATTCATCGGCATATAGACCTAAATGTCTGCTGGACACGGCGGGTAAGGTGCTCGCGAGGGTAATCCTCAACAGACTGACAAAGTACTTTTTTTTTTGTTCAAGAACATTTCCACCGCTGTTCAGAAGAAAACTGATTGTTTCGATTATGCGTATGAAATTTAGGAGAAAAGGGGGCAAAACGGAATCGAAACGTGTTTTTCTCCAAACAGGCACCATTCGATTCACTAGTTCTTTCCCATTAGAACCAGTTCTTTGGTCCATTCGCATTTAGCAGCAAAAAAGCAGCACGCATTCATGAGGATTTTTGTGTTAATGAATGTCTGATACCCTTATGGAAAAACGAACAGTTTCATACTGCAAATTAATATTTTTTATTTGTTCATTACTATCCACGGCCCAACGACTATGAATATGAGGAAATATTTGATTACAACAAAGCTAATTACGAGAACATAAAAATTAAGCTGAATTCAATCAATTGGCAATCAATTATACGAAATGAAGTACACATCGAGAGTGCTGTTGATGTCTTGTACAGGTTTTTATTTGAAATAATTAATGAGAACGTACCTCTTAAAAGAAATAGACGCAAAAATAACTCCAAATATCCAATATGGTTCAACAGGAATATCAATTATTTGAAAAATCGGAAGCAAAAGGCTCAACAAATTTTCAAAAAATATTACTCTAGTTTCAATCTTCAAAATTATCTGAATATCTGTGATCAGCTTAATTCAGCAATCAGTTCCAAATTGGAAGAGTATAATTTCAGAACAGAGAGCGAAATCAAATCATGTCCCAAACAGTTTTTCAAGTATGTCAGAACAACATTAAAATCCAACAACTTCCCTTCAAAAATGCATCGTGATGACAAAAACGCTGGAAGCCCTGGTGAGATTTGTGACTTGTTTGCAAAGTTTTTCCAAGAAATTTACACGACATTTTCGGATGATGAACGTGATCTAGATTATTTTTCATTCTTTTCTGCATCTTCAAATGACATTAGAGTTTGGCAGGTACATGTTCAAGACATTCTTGCTGGTTTGAATAATCTTGATGCTGCGAAAGGTGCGGGACCTGATGGAATCCCTCCAGCATTTATGAAAAATCTTGCATTTGAGCTAACTTCGCCTTTATTTTGGCTCTTCAATTTGCCCCTTGCTTCAGGTCAGTACCCTAACATTTGGAAAAACTCATACTTAATACCTATTTATAAGTCAGGAAAAAAAATCCGATATTCGCCATTACCGTGTGTTATGACGCGACCCCTTATTGTAGCAACGCTTTACACTGCGGCGCTGCATTAGTCGACTACAACTGACAAATTGACACATCGCTTAAACGTCACAAGGTCAATCGGGACAGGAACAAAGAGAAGAAAAAAAGGTTAATTGTTATCTCCTAATAATCTCCTAAAAACATCTAATTTGTAATCAGATCACGCTACCCAAATTTGTTAAAACCTACTTAAATACTAAATCCGCTATATTAAAGTTACCGTACATGTGTAATCAAATGTATTCAAATAGTTTAGTTGAAATATCTAGCTATAGATGTAAGTACAAACGGATAGTTGAATTCACGACACTTAACCCTGAAATTAAATCTATACTATAAACACACGATTAGGAACTAAATTAGTGGACTGTGGGAAATCGTAGCCAATATCCCTTCCAGGTTAACAACACCAAATTTGTGAGTACATTTCTATACTACCTATGTTATTTTTCTTAATAAATAAATTCATTGTAGCTTGAAGCTTACACAATATAAAAACGTGTTGCTCGTCAAGAGTTGGTGACCCTAACCCAACACCGTGGAATTACTATTATTTCTAGCATCCCAAAGCTTTTTGAAGCTATCGTCAATAGAAAACTGTTTAGCCAAGTACAACATGTTATAACAATTTCGCAGCATGGATTTTTCTAAGGACGCTCAACTGCCACAAACTTGTTAGAATTCGTGAACTATTCATTAAACGCAATGGACAACGGCAACCATGTCGAAGCGCTGTATGCTGATTTTAGCAAGGCCTTTGACCGTATTGACATTCCTCTGTTACTCTACAAGTTAGGAAAAATAGGATTTGAGGATCAATTTCTTAAATGGATACATTCGTATTTAATAACTCGAGGTAGTCAGATTTAATGGGAAAAGGTCACACCCTGTCCATGTTCCCCAAGGCTCACATCTAGGACCTCTACTTTTTATTTTGTTTGTCAATGATATTTCTTACATTCTTAAGCAGGTCAGAATTCTCATCTATGCAGACGACATGAAACTATTTATGGAAATTAAGAATGACCAAGACCATGTAACTTATATAAACGAAATATTAATATTTGACATATTGTGCAAAAAAAGTATACTATAAATAAATGTTAAGAAATGTAACTTAATTACTCTCAGTAGAAAACGAAATGCACCACAAATTACTGTTTCTTGAGGAACTGAAATTGTAGAAAAATGCGAGAGAGTCAGAGATTTAGGTGTTATTGTAGATTCTAAGCTTAATTTTATCGACCATTACAACACAATTATCCATAAATCAACGAATATGCAAGGTTTCAATAAACGTTTTGGTCACAACTGTCATGACCCTTATACGATCAAAACATATTGTACGTTGCATATGTCAGGTCTATTCTAGAGTATTGTAGTGTCACATGGTCTCCTTTTATGAAAACACATCAAGAACGATTGGAATCATAACAAAAACAGTTTCTCTTGTATGCTATCTGTAAATAAGGCTGGACAGCTTTTCCACTTCCGTCTTACGAAGCACGATGTATGCTCATTGACATTCAAACTCTTAAAGAACGAAGATAATTTGCCATGATCTCTTTTGTTAACGATATTGTATCACATCGCATTTCCTCCCCTAACTTATTATGAAGTCTAAATTTCTACACCCTCTCGTGGCACTTGAGGAATTGGAACTTGTTTGCATTGAATACCAATCGGACAAACTATGCGAAATTTGGACCAATTAACCGAATGATGTCTCTCTATAATCTGCATTGTGAATCAATTGACTTAACAATGTCACCTAGTAACCTAAGACATTATTTTATTTCTAGGCGATCTCTAAGAAGATAGAACTAAGCGTAAATATGTAGTCTACGATCGGTTGACGAAATAAATAAATAAATAAAAATTGCGGTATCTAGGTCCTTTTTGCCCACAGTGCACATTAGTCCGAGGGGGTGATTTTCAGGAATAAAATAAAAAGTGCACTTAGATGACGTGTAACCAAATTGGTGTCTTCAAAGAAGTTTTTGGTAAGATTAAGGCGCATCTGAAAAAGGGGTCGTCCATAAACTGCGTTCATCGGGGCACGATTTTTTTTTTATCTTTTTTGTGTGACATTCTAGGCTTTCAAAACATTCAACAAAATTGTAGAACTCATAATTTCCATAAACTTTGCACAAAACACCAACTTGCTATCTTGTATTTTTTATTGAGATATGAAGCATTTTTTATGGGAACCCCTTTCAAATCGATTTTTTAGCTCTAACTTTTTTCTTTGATTTTTCCTTGGTCTACTATGTTCTAGAAAGTTTTTCCTTTTACTCAAACACACAACTTTTTAGAAGACAGCAATACGCTATCTTTTAGAACTGAAGTGATACAAGCGTTTTGTTGTTCAAAATATGCCATTTTCCAAGGGTTATATCTCAAAATGACGCAAACATTTTGAAAATAAAATTCCGTGACATCATGGTAAATGTTTTACTGAACACTTAAATGTTTTAATATATGGGGGGTAATTGATAATTACTAGGTGGGCATAAATCAAAGAAGTGTGGTTTTCGGTGAAAATACAGTCTTCAATGAGCTTTTCAATTGTAATTTCTCACTTAGAGTTTTCCGCGGCATTCTATGGTGAAGAAAGTTTTTCCTTTCACTGAAACACACAAACTTTTGGATGATGGCAGTACTCTAATTTTTAAATATGAAAAGATACAGGCATTTTTTAAATCATCCTGGAACTGCCAAAAATTTCAAATAAATCCCGGCGTGTTTTAATGTGGGTATGCTTTCGGATTATGGGAAGGACTTGATTAAAAGTTATAATAGAGTTCAACGTACAATCTGTGTGTGGCGTCGGCATAGTTCTCGAATTCATCGATATTAATACATGTTTTGCTGTTAATTATCCATGATGACGACGAAATTAGCCAAGGAGTATCCGATAAAATTCCAGGAGTTCTTATCCCGAGCCAAGGTGGCAGAGGAATGCGAATCGAATAGGAAACGAACAGCAACAAAGTCGTCATCATGGATAAGGAGGACTACGACATGCAGATGGCTTTAAAAATCAACAATGGACCTTACAGGCAGCTTTGAGTAGACCCCCTACCAAACATGGTGAAACACGTGGATAAAAAACTAAAGGAGTGTAAAGCAGTACTAGGGGATGCAGCAGTCCGTCTTCGCGAACCAAACCCCATCCTTCCCCGAATTAAAGGCCTCCCAAAAGTCCACAAACCCGGAAACGAAATGAGGGAGATTGTTTCATCTGTAGGATCTCCAGCCCATAAGCTAGCAAAATGGCTAGTGAAAGAATTTCAAGGTATCTCCGAGCAATTCCCAACAAGCTCAGTTCGTAACTCTCAGGAATTCGTACAACATCTTCTTTCATCAGGTCATATAAATGAAAATGAAGTAATGGTATCTTTCGACGTCACCGCCCTTTTCCCTAGCGTACCAATCAAGGACGCGATTAACCTTCTAGAAGATTGGCTTTTAAAACAAGGAGATGATACAGCATGGAAGCAAAAGGTGCGAATGTACCTTAAGCTCACCCGAGTTTGCATGGAAGAGAACTACTTCACTTTCAGAGGTTCTTTCTATAAACAACTAAAAGGAGCCCCCATGGGAAACCCTCTATCCCCATTCCTCTGTGAACTGTTTATGGCAAATCTAGAAACCATTCTTAAAACGGAAGGATTACTTCCAACTCTCTGGTGGAGATACGTCGACGACATCTTTGCCGTAGTTAAACAAGATGATCTCCCCTTAATTCTTCAAGCAATCAACAATCTCCATAAAGACATCAAGTTCACTTATGAAATAGAAAAGGATGGGAAACTTGTATTCCTCGACCTTCTGGTAGTTAGAGAATCATTGTCATCATCGTCTTTAGAGTTTGAAATTTTCAGAAAACCCACAAACACCCAAAGAGTCATCCCTTACACTTCAAACCACTCTTTTCAACATAAAATGGCCACTTTCCACCACATGATCCACCGAATGTTGACCCTTCCCCTCAATAAAACCGGAAAAGCCAAAGAATTAGCATATATCTTCGAAACTGCTAGACTCAATGGTTACGAAAAGAGGACAATTCAAGCAATCATCCAAAAAAAGGAAAAACTTCTTCATAGGAAATCACAAACAACCCTTTCCGATTCACCTGAACCCCTGAAACGTGTGTCTGTCCCCTTCGATAAAGATATTACACAAAAGCTAAAAACTCAACTTAGGGAATTTGGCTTGGACTTAGTTTTCTCTACCGGGCACACCCAATTGCCCCCCTTTTTGGCCCCCCCCAAAAATCCAAAAACCTATTAGGCAGAGCCGGGGTTTACCAAAATAAAGTGAAAACCCCCCCCCAAAAGGTTTGAAGGCCAAACAAAGAGAACCTTAGCAACAAGGTTCAAAGAGCATCTAGCGGAGGTGACTAAGGCTGTCAAACAGACTGACAAAGGAATTTCACATAACTTCAAATCGACAGTTGCAGAACACATCTTTACGGAAAATCACGACATAACAACGAATGACATCACAATCTTACGGACTACCTCTACACCCTGGAAATTAGACGTCGCAGAAAGCTTAGAAATTAACAAACAACAAAACACAAATCTACTAAACAAAGACCAAGGTAACGGGTACACATGGCTCTTTAACTTAATACCCAAACGACATCAAAACCGACGCAGTGGAACACCCGCTGCTACGGAATAATCAGGTTGGGTATAAAGAAAAGGCGAGGTAGATATCAAGCATAATATTTGTTTTGGACTCAGGATAGGTTAGGTACAAGAAATGTTAGCTGTAGGTACAAGTGTTTGTATTTAGAAAATAGGATAAATACGGCAGGTGGCGAAGGTTTTCTTTCAGTCGAGTATTAGTACACGACACTGAAGAAGTCTGCACATTGTAGACGAAATACGCGTATCTGTCAAGATAAGCAATAAAGGTAGTTGGAATTAAATGGAAATTACTAATCATTCTTCTTATTTTCTAGTTACAGGTATTCCACTAAACAGCTCACACTCTCCATAATTCAAATTTATTGAAGTTTTCATTGGTACTAGTGAATGTACTGACATATTGCAAATTTCTACTGTTCCTAATAAAATAGTTGTTCAAAATTTAAATAACTTACCATAAAAAGCATACCAGTCTCTATGTTTCATTATATCATATATTCAATGAATAAAACATTCCAACGCATCTTTCACTGCTTATTATTCGTATACGACTCATATGATTTCATAGGCTGATAAAATATGATATGGTTCAAAAACTTAAATAAATATAATTTGCTCGTTCCTTACAAGGTCTTACTTTCCTCACATAAAAAAAAAAATAATTAAGATATCTTAAAAGACAAAAATGTTATTTATACAAATTGCAAACTTGAATGAAATTTTTAGAGCAAAAATTACTTGACAATGTAAAAAGCGGCTTCAGTGAGCCAATAGGAGAACATAATAAAGGATGTATTCGATAAAAATGGCACACAGAAAATCTTCTGTAACTTTTGAACCGTATGAGTAAAAAACCTAGAAATTTGAGTAGATCTTATCCATAGTGTATTATTCACATCTGCCAAGCTTCATAGTTATACATTCAGTAGTTCCAGTCATGTCGTCGAAACAAGAAATTGTCCGTGAGAAAATTTTGTGCACTCACAATCAAAATCCAGGGGCGTCCCACCGGTGGATTGCTAAAAGGCTTGGAATTGCAAATACAACTGTGTCTCGTGGGGGCGACCCTGGCGTAGTGGTTA
>JAHHFK020005028.1:152500-164292 GCA_024533555.2 Aedes koreicus | reverse complement strand
TTGAGCTTGAAGCGCGCTGTCCAAGATCACGGTTTATTGAGGCTCTAGGAGGAATATAAACGGAAGCAATGCAAAGGCTTTTATTTTTAATAACAGCCTGACATGCGACAACTTCAATACCTGGAATTGGAGGAAAATTCACTCTATAGAAGGAGTAGCACTTTTTGATCCCCAAAAGTACTCCTCCTCCACGTGAATCCTCACGATCAAGCCGAATAATGTTGAAATCGTGAATCGGAAGATCGATTTCGGAAGAGAGCCATGTTTCACAAAGAGCAAATGCATCACAACCGGTATTGTGAGCTAAAAATTTGAATGATTCTAATTTAGGAATTAAACTTCGACAATTCCACTGTAGAATAGTGATCAAATCCCCGACCTCATTTGGAAAATTATCCATCGAAGGAGATGATTGCTGCAAGGAGGGGCCACTTGATTGTCAATTTCTTCAAAAAAGTTTTCACTGTGGGAAGCATTGCCATAACAATGCTTTTGAGAGGGTCAGAAATTTCGAGGTACTTGAAGATACCTTCGGCAATGTCATCAAATGAGAACAGCCCAGTAGAGGAAGGGGCTTCTGTTCTTAAAATTGGGGCATCAGGGGTTTTGGATGTCCCCGGAAGAGATGGAAAGTCCTGGGTGTAGTTAGTGCTACGAAAACCAGGTGGAATTGGATTTTCCTTCTTTCCACCTTTCCTTGAAATGGGCAGGCTGATTTGGGAGTTCTGTTCAGCAACTTTCCGTGGGCGGACGCGTCTTCGCTTCCTTGAAGCACCTTCCGGAAAACTGACTGATGTTCCCTCTTCAACCAAATCAAAGTCAGACTCGTCATCTGACAGAGGAGCAAAGGGATTTGTATTGGCATCGGGTGATGGTGAGGCTTTTTTCACCATTTCGGCGAAAGATTGCCTGGAACGCTGTTTTAGCGAGCGTTCTAATTTTTCCCCGCGTTGTTTGTACGCCGGGCACGACGAGAGAGCATGAGGAGGTGTTCCCTTACAGAAAGCGCATTTTGGTGTGTTGTCTGCGCAGGCGCCATCCTCATGTTTCTCCCCGCAGTTGGAGCAGCGTGCCTTATTGCCGCAATGGGAGGTCGTATGCCCCATCTGCTGGCATTTTTGGCAGATCATGACCCGAGGTACAAACAACCGCACAGGTAGTCGAAGTTTTCCCAACTCGACGTATTGAGGGAGGGCTGAACCAGAGAAGGTCACACGAAACGAGTCTGACGGTGTGAACTTTTTTCCATCTTTAGTGATCGATACTGTGCCTAATTTTTGCACATCCAGTATCTTCACTGGAGAAAGCAGAGGGTTCTTGAAACGACCAACCGCCTGCTTCAAAAGGAGCTCAGGGGTCAAACTCGCTTCGGTGACCACACCTTCTATCTCAATACCTCGAGCTGGGATGTACACTCTATACTCGAGAGTAAAGAACTGAGAGACAGCAATCTCGTTAGCCTGTTTCAGGTTGGACACAACGACCCGGAGTTTATTGGGTCTTATTTTAATAATTTCAGTCACGGCCGAGAAACGCTTCGTCAGATCGTTAGAAATCTGATAAACATTCAGAGGTTTCGTTTTGGGCTGAAAGTAGACAACCCATGGACCAGCTGAATCATCTGGATAGGCCCGTGACCGGGCGACGTTTTGAGACACCTCATTACTTGGCGGCATGGATGAATCATCTTCCAACAAATCATCCATGTCGCACCCGTGGGAGCTTATGACGCTCAACCACTGAGGCAATTACAAAAACAAACTTTACAATACAATTCAAAACAATAAAGATTAAGCTTAACAAAAATGGAAATACAATCTATTCAGGGGAGAAGAGGAAAAACAAAACACTTATCTTATATGTATTGTTGAGCTGCTACTGCTGCGCTGCTGCTGCTGCTGCTGCTGTCGGGTGATGACCTTGTGTGATGATGATGATGATGATGATGATGATAGTCGTCGTGGGGGAGAACGATATTTTTATCACTTTCTGTGTCGATGACGGGTCGTTGGATGGTCCTTCACAAGGCTCGCCTGTAAAGGCCACTTCCTTCGTTCCGAACGTCGCACTGTGGCACTATTGAACTAGCTGTTACACCAGCTGTAGTGCAGAAAAAAAAACACGATCGCGGAGAAAAAAAAACCAAAACGTAATTCGATTACGGAGCTAACAAAGATGAACTTGCACTCTCGAACGTTCGACAAGGAATGATGGAAGACGGAACGTGGAGGAGGCGAATGAACCACGAATTGCACCAGTTGCTGGGAGAACCTCCCATCGTACACATCGCAAAAATCGGTCGACTACGATGGGCTGGGCATGTCGTAAGAATGTCGGACGACAGCCCTGTGAAAATGGTTCTCGAAAACGAACTGACAGGTACAAGAAGAAGAGGCGCGCAACGAGCAAGGTGGATCGATCAAGTAGAAGGCGACCCTCCGCAGACAGCGAGGCTGGCGAGGAACAGCCATGGACCGATTACAATGGAAACAACTTCTGTGTACAGCAGAGGCCTCACCGGCCTTAGTCTGATTGGTAAGGTAAGGTACGTGTAACGATCATTTGAATATTTTACCGAATTAAAGGGTGCTCCGGTCAAAATTTGGTCAAACAGTAATGTGTGTGAGTCGATCAAAGTTTTTATTAATATATCAAATTCTTTTTCTTTTATTCACTGAACTTGAATATAGAATACAGGAGAAATATTCAGCTAAGCTTCCTTTTTACCGAATGCAAATTGCCGAGTTTTTCGTTTAGTACCTGCCATAAGATTTTGTACAGTCTCCTTGACCACTTTATTCACCGCAGAACGCCACTTTGCTGTTAAACTGTTTCTCGCTCACGACAGCTTTTTGAGTTTTCTTATTGACTGACTGACTGACTGACTGACTGACTGACTGACTGACTGACTGACTGACTGACTGACTGACTGACTGACTGACTGACTGACTGACTGACTGAACCTTATATAATCGAAAACTACGGAACTGATCGGCGTGAAATTTTGTATGAAGTAATTTTTGGGGCCGGGGAAGGTTCTTATTATATCTGCAGGGGGGCTCTCATACAAATGAAGCACAAATTTCTACATAACTCGAGAACTAATCAAGCAACTGGATCCAAATTTGACATGTGGGAGTTTTGGAGGCAGGTTTTTTTTCCATGGTGGTTCGAGACTCCTCCCCTCATACAAATGAAACAGAAATTTTAACCAAACATAAGAATTATCCAGGCAACTAAAACACAAAACATAAGCGCAGCCAGAGAGAGGCAAGGGTGGGGCCGTTGCCGCCCCCACCCCCTAACTTTTGATATTATTGTTAGATTTTTAATGTTTGTTTCAATTTTTTATTATTTGTTTTTAATGTTTGTGAGATTGTCCATTTACCTTAGCAAAAAAGCGCGAAAAGCGGACATCCATGAGATTTTTTAAAAAATAGTAAACCCAACCTAGCTAACCTAGCGTATCTAATAAAATATCTTTAGTTATGTTAACTATGATTCAAGCATTGATTGGTTTTTTTTTCCCGCTAGCTCAAAGTGGAAAAAGCTATGCTCAGTTCAATTTCCAGTTCTTGGCAATCAAAAGACGTAATATTTTAACCAATGTTATAGCTTACGGGAGTCAAATAACACCAGATTGAGAAACATAATTCATAATTCATAGTTAGAAAGTGTATCAACGGAAAATGTATATTTGAACTATTCATGATATGGGCCAAACCGCTCAATATTACCCCGCTGATCAATAATATCCCGTTTTACGGTACTGTAGTTTCGTATTATTGAGAATACATGTTAATCATATCTTACAGTTTGATTCAGTATTTTGAAATATTGTTTCTGTATCGAAGAGATATTAATGGAGCACATGCTACGATATAATCCAGGTGAAACGAGACGAATCGTATCCGATTTTCAGACCAGTAATTTGATATGCGTGTGAGAAAGCAAGAAAGCATGCTACTCAGTGCGAGAAGTTGCAATGGTCTTATCCTATTCAAAGATGTTATCCCTTTCTATGAGCATGAGCAAGGTAATGAGCATGATTGACCGCCCAAGGTTGCTAGTCCGTTGCTGCCAGATCAGTTGTTATAACACAGAGAACCAACAGATGATGGTTGAGACTAGCATACATCCTCAATGTGTAAAAACTGGTCGTCCAAAACTAAGGCAATACTTGGTAGGAATGTGTCGACGTGATACTCGTTTTATTGGAAGCCTAGACCGCCTCTGCACTTTCACTGGAATGTTGGATAACAGGATTTGGTGGCAGCAGGATTCTTTTTGGTAAACGATAAGCTGAATTAACGCGGCGTTTAGTGAAATATTTAAATATTAGTACCGATTTCTGATTTGAACCTATTTAAAGCAACAGTGAGGCTGCTATTGGGGCCACTCACAAAGTGTGGTGGTGGTTTTTCATTGGAAAAACAAAAAGATTCTCAATAATGCTGGAAATCCGATTTGAGCCAATTTAAACCAATAGTAAGGATGGTATTGGAGCCACTCACAAAAAGGTTTAGTGGCTTACTTTCTCCAAGTGACACGGCGAGTATGGCAAACCATTATTATGGATGAAAATTAATTGTGATCCTCACCACCGGTCCACCAGCCAGGCGAACCACCACATCTCACCGTGAAGCATTTTTGTAGTTTTTTTTTTCTGTGCTCACTCGATCACTCGCATCACTGAATTATAGATAACCGAAACAATACGAAACGCGCCATGCCCTATAGCAAAATAGTGCGTAATTAAGCATCGACACAACCTTTCACAGCCGATGCTCGAAGCATACTCTTTTTCATAGACTTCAAATTTTTACAACTGTATCAATCAAGTAGAGGCTTCTTAAGAACAATCTATGCTAATCCATTTAAATTTGCGATTGAGGTATTTGGTAAAAATAAAAGTGCGTAGATGCATTTCGTGCCTTCTGGCAACTTTATGATTCTATTGATGTCCAGGCTCATCCGTTTAGCACCAACCGGGGGAGACTGGTTCCTATACCTAATGATTTCCTTATCTCCAATCTGCTCAACCAATCCCAATATATTGTGATATAGTGGACGGATTATTATAATTTGAGATAACTCAATGTAGACGTCTTCCAAATTTGGCAGATCGACAGGCAGTGCACCATTGGAGACCCACCTGGTACTTCATAGCAAGATGCTTAGGGGCGGACCGGAAGATTCAAGAGCTACCCCCCCATTCAAAGATTTTATCCGTTTCTATGGGGAAAAACGCGCTGAATTTATGTGCGATGGTTCGGCGCGTGTTCATAAATGTTTGTAACAAAACGGATCACCGGATAGAATACATACATAAGCACTCGGTTAGCACTCAGTTTTAAAACAATACTAAGTTGAATAGGTTCATTGGTAGGAAATTCATCAATCAAATACATACCACAACAAGTCGAGAACACTCGCATGAACCCAGAAGAAAGCTACTATTAAAGTCGATGTTCATTACTTCTCAATCTAAATTTGATTTCGGAAAAGTGCTCTGCTGGTGAATTGTGTGAATTGCGCAATGATTTTTGTAAATTAGTTGCAGTTCTTTGATTCATTGTTATCTAGTATTACCATAAATGTTATTAAAAGAAACAAACGAACAAAACTCAATAAATGCCGCTGCAAGAACCACGAAGAGAAAATTATGCAAAATGATGGTTTTTCTCGAATTTGAACAACACTTTTAATAACTTTCAATAATACACCGTTTTGGTTTTATACTACTCAGATACATTCCACTTGATACGACGACGATACGATACGTGTTCCACTTGGATCATATAAGATAAATCGGTTCAAATTTCAAAACGCAGATGCACCAGTGTAGCTGAACTATTTTAAAAATATTGAGGAGTAGCAGATAGAACGTATATGAATTCCTTTCCGTCATTTAAGAATAAAACTTCCTAAATTATTTCTTTTTACTCGTGTATTAAGAATACAAGTAGCAACAATTTATCACAAAAATCACAGCTTGCTTACAATCGCAACTTACGTCGGTTTGTAAAGTTATGCATGATTTTCTTGTTTAGATAAAATACAGAGAAAATAATTAAACTGAAGGTAAGTTAATAGGACACAAACCATAAGCTATAAACCACCAAAACTCAAAATGTATGTTTGTTAAAAGCTTACCACTTATTATTTGAACAACTGTTAAAAAATATTCTTTTGAAACGGTGTGAGCACGGTGAGTAAAAAACGATGTTTTTGCGGTTTTGCTTTGTCAGTATATGCACTGAAAATTTATTTTCGTGAATTAGCTTTCCCTTTTTTCGTAAACATGGATTTTGTTCGTAGAATACATTCCTCGTAATTTGTTTGAAACAGTCCTTATGCTTGTCATCTGGTGAAATGCTGTCATTACACCTTTTTGTACAATGCGCGAAATGAATTTTGTGAAGACCAACCAAACATGTATAACATAAGTCCTGGGAATACTTTCAGGCGTTTATTTGACAGCATTAACAAGCACACAGATGTCAACCAATGTACTTGTCACGTTCATCTGTGTTCCTACTGAACTGTCAAACTCAAATTGCGCAGTAGTTTCCATTAAAAATGTCGTACAAGCTGGATTTACGAGCACAAGTCGCCAACTTTTTTGGACGGCTTAGTACAAGTGAAATTTTGAGCGTGTTCAAAGACGAGCCAATATCAAAATCAACAATATACCGTGATTTGAAAGATTGTCGTGATGGTAAAGAACCGGAAAATAAAAAGAAAATTGGTCGCCCAACAAAATTGAGTGCCAGAACAACGAAAAAAAACTGCTGTCAAGCGCTGAAAACAAGGTTGGCCAATCAACACGCAAATTAGCACGAAAATTTCAGGTTTCAAACATGACAGTCCATCGGATTTTGAGAAAACATAACGTAATCTATCGGAAACGTCAGCGTGCACCAAAATATACACAGCAACAAATCGAAAAAATACCAAAATGCTGCCGTGCACTTCGTGCATAATTTTGGATGATGAATCTTACTTCACGTGTTCGCACCATGAATTGAGTGGCAACGATGGTTTCTATACTGCTAACATTAAAACAACACCAGACAATATTAAATATGCCAGCAAATCGAAATATGAGCCAAAGGTGTTAGTGTGGGCAGCCATGTCATCGAAGGATATCTCGGCGCCTTTGATACGCCCAAACAAGGCCAAAGCTGTCAATTCTGACGTGTATATCAGCCAATGCTTGCCGAAATTGAAGCAATTCATCAACAAATATCACGCTGACGACGAAATCATTACGCGAAAAAAACATTAGATTGGCTAACTGAGCAAAACATACCATTTGTACCGATAAAGGACAATCCACCTAACGTGCCTCAGGTTCGTCCAATTGAAAATTTTTGGAGTGTTCTCAAACGAATGGTGTACGACAGTGGCTGGGAAGCTAACAATGAGCAACAATTGGTTAATCGAATCAAGCGGAAGATGAAAGAAATAGACAGAACCTGATTCAACATGTTCGCCGTACACTGCGTAAAATCGAAGATAACGGTCCATTGAGCGTACTGTAAATATATTTTTCAACAATTTATTAATAGAATAAAATACCCTGAAGAGCATTTTAAAATCCGATTGTTTGATTTCAAGTATCATGCTTTTGAATTTTTCCCAGGACTTATGTTACATATGTTATCACTGCTTTTCTTCAATCGTACTCATACATGTTGGTTTTGCTGCTTGGGTGGGCTGGAATCATTGATTTATCCCAAAATAAAAATTAAAGCGCTATCGAGAGTTATAAGTTCATACTCATTAATCAAGTAACTTCTAACAAGTTGGCTTAGTGAGATCAACCACGGATTCAATAACAAGTCTTCCCAAAAATACAGGTTCGAACCTCATGTCAGAAATATTTAAAAAAAAAATTTGAACAACTCCTCGTGGTTTGCGCTTTTTTTTCAATTACATACTGAGTCGATATAGAAGTTCTGTCAGTCAAACATATAACCATGCATTCTTATTGATAACAAAATAGCATTTTGTATTGTTTTCGTACAATGAACGAGTGTTCTTTCTGTGTCAACTAATGCTTCGTGCTTTTAACAGTTATGTAACAGCATTGTGGCATTGAATACGAAGGTAGTTTCTTGAAAAGTACAAATCAATTTCGGTGTAGAAAACAACGAATAGATTTGTTAGTTCTACATTTGATTTTGTAATAAAAACGAAACTTAATTTTCAATGTGGGCGAGCGGGTCGCGTGGAAAAGTACATTTTCAGTAAAAACTGTTAACAAACTCCGTGGTTTTTTTTTTTTTTAATCTTTATTTTACGTCGGCCTATTTCCTCACATGGTGACAATCACCGACGTCAGGAAGACGACTCCACCACCTGGACCCTACCTAACGACTCATGAATATGAACCGGGACCAACGGCTTTACTTCCCTTCCGAAGGAAGACAAACTCCGTGGTTATCGTATACAAAAATCCAACATGACTGTAAAATGAATATTTTGACACATTTTAGTACCCGTAAGATTTCATCATGGTTCCTATTTAAAATCTTTTTTTTTTCATTCCAAATCAAGTCTAGAATAGTTTAATCTTGTTGCCAAAATCGGACGGGTATTGTAAAATACTTTGGGTGTGAGCTGAAAAGTTAAACCACCCGCCGTTCAGGTGGATTGTCACAAAGTGAGGGTTCGATTCCCGCTCCATCCGACGGAACTCGATAATGTCCCTACTATATGGGTCCACCGGGCATTGTGTTGTCCGTTGTATAATGTTAAGTGTTCAGTCTGTGCAGCAACTGGTTGAAGACGGTGTAATTCTCTCTCTCTCTCTTTAACTCTCTCTCTCTCTCTTCTCTCTCCCTCTCTGTCTCTAAAAAAACTAAGATTGCCCCCCCCTATTCAAAATCCTGGCTACGCCTATGTCCTAACGTCGAAATTTGTGATGATTTTTCCAACATATGAGATATCCATCCCAAGTAACACCAGAAACATCTTCTTTGACAAGAATATAAGAAGTTTGTTGTAAAAAAGTCGTGAGGATGAAATACCAAACATGTCTGGTCTTGAAAAAGTTTTGAGGATGTTTTTCTACACATATTCGGTTGAAACGTGGTACCAGAACAGCGAACACATTTTTGTTCGATCAACTTAAATTTTACTTCTTAAAACATCGGTGACTGTTTGTCATCTTACCACTACGAACTATCTCTACTCACTTTTGAGTATCCATACTTTTGACTGATTTGAGTCAAACGTAATTCATTTTGGATTGTTTGGAAATAGCGCGTATGCTAGATGTTTGTAAATATGTTGATAGGTTGCATTCAAGATGAATTTTAAACATGTTTTCAACATCCTCATGCAATTGTGAAATGATTCAGAATAGATTGTGAATCCAATACAGTGATGGCTGAAAATATGTTTATTTGAAATACTGGAATAAAAAAAACCCTACCTAAATGTAAGATTGTGATGCCACTCACTGATGCAAATTGAAGCCAAATTGGGCATAGGGGTTTATTGAAATGTAACATAAAGCAACAGTTTGGTAGATTGTTTAGTATTTTTTATAAATTGTTACGCTTACTTTGTGGGGGAGTCTTTTGAGATGTAGCAATGCACAACATAATAGAAAAATAGTATTTGTATTTTCATTCATACTGTTATTACTCGGTTCAATTTCACAACAAAAAACGCAGAAAAGAAAAAACGAACATTTGAAAATCAAATGTGTTACTAATGTTTTAACCCGTACTGTAGACTTGTACTGTAGGACTGTAGACTTGGTAAATCGCCATGTTGGTTTTTGTGAATTCCATGAAGAAATCTCACTAAAATTCAATAATTTATTCAGGGTACCTTCTACGTTTTTTAATCGATGGCGCATGAAATTAGGGAAGGTAAAACGGAAAGTTGCACTGCCAACCTTGAGCCGCATATGCAATTTTGATACAACTTCCATGCGTAAAGCACTTTTACTTTCCTATTTGAAAAAGTTATAAACAATTATCGTTAACGCGTAAAATAACATTAGCTACGATATCGTTTCGCCATTAAAAAATCTTGTTTATATTTTTTTACTTTGTTCATACCGTGCTTGCTTTAACAAAACATATCATTATGTTATGAGCATGCTGTTGGAAGCATCCATAGAACATAATATTTGTCTTATGGATGTTCTACAAAACATCTGGTATGACCTAAAAGATGTTCAAAAATGCCACATTTATTGCGCTTTTTCGGTTATATGCGTGTATGAAATTAAGTTATTGACGTTAGAAAAAAAAACATGAGCATGGTCTAAAACGTGTATTATTAACATGAATATGACAAGTGGTGTTACTTGGGATTTGAATTCAACAAGTGACTCGTTGTTTATGGAATATAGAACGAGGCATAAAGTTCAAACGATTTTACCTAAAATATTAGAAAGTTTTGATATAATCAGGTATTTTGTTAGCCGTTAGACTAATCATTTGAAAAAAAGAATACAAAATTGTATCAATTGAACCAACATCTTCCCTGCACTTCCTCATTCTGAAAATACTGTTGATTATTATTATTTTTTTCGTCCTCCCACGGCTCGCAGCTCCCATAGCGTGGAACGTTTTAGGTTGTTTTTGGAATCCAAAAAGTATGCTATGAAATCTTGTTTTATGTAAATTTATTGGTACCATAAGATTGCAAGATTGCAAATATAACACAATTTTTTATATGAATTTCAAGTAATCCCGAGTGCAAGAGCGTAATGTTTTCATGCGCACTTCTACATATAAACGGATGCCAAGGGATGAATGCAGGAACAGAGTTGAGTTCACTTCGATGTTCAGACTGGGTCTTTGCCGTTTGAATGTTGTTTGGCTTGCAATCACATTCACTAATAATTGTGAATAATATTATATATAAAAATGTTTTATGGCCAAATTGTTCCTTGATGAGTTTGCTATCGATGCACTTTTTTCAATTTCCAAAAAAATGAACAATACGGAGTTTGGCACTTGAAAATGGAGACAATGTCTTATATTTTTTGCACTTTTTTCCAGTTGAAGCGGACTCGTGTATAAACTACAAAGATCTATCAACATGCCCAACAAACATCGGTGTTGAACTAGAGCTTGTTCAAACAAATTTGGAGAAGCTATTCAGCTATTCTAGAAGAAACAGCTGAATAGCTTCTCCAAATTTGCTTGAACAAGCTTCAATTCAACACCGATGTTTGTTGGGTGGTTTGTTCCCAAAAATTGTGCTTCTTTTAGTTTAGAAGAAACGGATGGAAATAAAATTTATCTTTCTTGAAATCAAATATGTTTAAAATTGCAAAACAATGCGCGACAAATCGAACGGGCGCGCGACTGACTTTGCCCCTAAATATCCACATAAGGTCTGTATCCACATTAATCCGGACACCTTCAAATCATTTTAACTTTTGAAATATTGCACGTAGGAATGAAAAATTTCACTGTGGTATAGCTGAGAGTCTATGATGAAAAAGACTATGATTGATGTTTACATTTCATGTTTAGTATTCAAGATGGCGACGAAAGAAAAACAAGTGCGCGAGCGAATTTTGTACGGGCGTACGGCAAATCCTGACTTGTCAATACGGGACCTTGCAAAAGCATTGGATTTGCCTAAATCCACTGTTCACGATGTGCTCAAATCATTTTCGGAACGTTTGACGGTGGAGAGGAAACCGAGAAGTGACAAAAACATTGGACGCGCTGATCCTGTCATGGACCGAAAGGTGAAAAGGATATTAACGAAAAACCCAAAGCTCTCTCCATTCGAACGGTGGCTCGTAA
>JAHHFK020005028.1:0-147500 GCA_024533555.2 Aedes koreicus | reverse complement strand
ACAGCGTGGCAATCTAGTCTCACCGCAAATATGACGCATTTTGCCGCAATTGCCATTAAATCGCACCACACAACACTCTTACTTTACGTGGATGGCTATCGAAGTTGAGCTATCTATCTTAAAGTTATTTAAAAAAAATACATTACCATATAGCAAACTCGCAACATGCGCCCATAGCGGCGACGGTAGCCATAGGGAAACCGAGTTCGAAAATGAAAAAACCCCGGCACACGCGCGCCTTGACTTGAGTATGTGCCTTTAAGGGACAAATCCACGAGCGGCACCGGTGTGTGTAGGCAATCATGTATTAAAAATAATAACAAAACACAGAAAAAAAAAACTCCTCGGCTTTGTTTCTGAAGCCTTGTGTGGTGTTTGCCCGGAGAAGGCAGGTACGCGATATTTTTCGCTGTTAGCAACAATGAGATTAAAACGCATTTTATAGGATGGAGCACAATGGAGCGAAACAGCACGCACCTCACGCTCGCGATCCGGCTGATGATAGCCGAAAAAGTGTAACAAACAGCCGAAGCCGAAGAAGGGCAAAAAATGCATCACCCGTGGCAACAGCAATTATCCTCTAGAATGTGAGCTAGGGCTATCATCGTGGTCGAGCGGCGAACGTGAGATCTGGCCAACTTCAGGTGCTGGCGACGTCGCAGCAACCATAATTGTTGTGCATTTTTGCAGTCGTCCAGGCAGCGGAAATGTTGCGTTTGTGATATGGAGTCGAGTTGCTTCCCCTTTGGTAATCCGTTTAACCGATGAATTATGGTTCCGTTTTGTCGATAAGATCATCGGTGTTCTTCTTTACTTCTTTTTTCGCCGGCTCGAGCTTGATCACCCAGCGTCATTCGTCTCACTTTCTGTCGCTTTTGGGCAATTAGTCAGTCGTTTTGTCTTCGCTCATGTTTCTCGTGAGTCGTTTCTGCATTGGACACGTAATGGCCTTGCAGGCGGAAATTTAAAACCCCCGAAAATGAATCACAATGTTGTGTGTTCGCAGCACCAAAGAGACCCCGGAGTCGTCATAATGGAATCAAGTTTTATGAGCCCAGCCGGCTAGCCGACCGCCCGTCGCTTCGTCGCAATTTCTCGTTCGGACCCGTCGATCGTTTCGGCTGATAAGATTCAAAATAAATACTCATTAGCCATCGCAGGTAGGCGCAATAAAATGGCAACGCAATTCAGTGTGCCAGTGACCTGTTTTGCGAAATGCTGATGGGATTGTTGGTTTTAAGAACGGTGTAAGAATATAAGTAGGGTTACTGTTCCCATATTAATCCTCTGTTCCTGAATTCATCCGACGCTGATTCAAGAGATTGGAGAGTAAACACGTTATTATTGGTTTCTTTTCGTGATGAGATTAATACAGGAGCATCTTCCCTGCACGCAAAGCATAAGTCTAGCCGCCAATTATCGATTCTCTGCCTTGAATGGACTTTATTTTACGATTTGCTTAGTTTTTAGCACGATCGTTTGACGATTGACGCAGTTTCGTTGTAGACATTTACTATCATGGGTGTGGCAAACGGAACGCTAGCGAAACTAATTGTTCGATGTGATGTATAATTAACACCCCCAAATCAGGTCAGGGATGGCACCTTTCGAGGTTTCTTGGTCGAACTCAGTCGTAGACAAACGAAAATATTTTGGATAAGTGTGCCAGTTATGTCACGAGTGTTCCCGTAATTTTGTTTAGTTCCGCGAACTACGCAGCCCAATGTTCAACGTTATGGAATTTTATACACGCCTGACTCCCAAACAAACAAGTTTAGTTGATCAAAAGCTGAATGAGTTATTATTTTTTAGATTGACTAATGCTTTGTTCATACTACAGCGTTGTAACATTATACAAGGCTATCTTGATGACATTATGTTATTGATAATTTTTAAAACACCCTTGTATTATGTTACATCTGACGAATTTCACGCCAACTCGTCTTCGTGGTTGGCAGCACCTTCTCGGAATCCAATGAAACTTTGTAGATGTGTAGACTACAGTATTGGACAAAACATATGCAACTGATTTCGCACATTGATAAAATGACTTGATAAACTTCAAAAATTCACAATGGAAACGAAGTAACATACTACAAATGACGGCTCAGGAGTCTAGTATAAGGCAACATAATTGAACGGTTAACCAGTTGTTCATCGACAGTACGCAGCCAGAGCTTTGTTCACAAGTGCCATTTTGAGTTGGACAAAACAAACGCAACCTTGCGATTTATCTTGTTCTTTACTGTCAGGGCGTTGATAAACACGCGGAAAAAGTTTCGGTTCATTGCAAAACTTGTGTTTACAACGTTAGTCGGCAACACCAAGGTAGGTTTTGTGCAGAATACATAAAGAACTTCAAAAACTTAAATCATCTTCATATTCGTAACATCAAGTGCAAAAATGGCTCGGGACAGCCTCGGATTGGAACTTAGAAAGAAAATAATCGATGATTACGTAGGCGGAATGTCACAAAAAGAAATTTGTGACAAATACCGCTTAAATAAATCGACCATATCGAGACTGTGAGCCAAATTTCGCTCTACAGGAAATTTTGCCGCGGATCACCGCGGTGGAAGACCACGGTCCACGACTTCCAGAGACGACTCGATGATTGCCAGATGCACAATGAAAGATCCTTTCAAGTCATCTTTCAAGATTCAGACAGAATTGGAGCTACACGTGTCGGACCGGACAATCAGACGACGTGCCGTTGCATCTGGACTATTTTCCCGTCGTCCTGCGAAGAAGCCTTTGATTTCGCTGAAGAGCCCGAAGAAACGGCTCCTGTTTGCACAATCTCATGTAACCTGGAGCATTCAGAAATGGCGTTCCGTACCGTTCAGCGATGAGTCAAAGTTTAACATCATCGGAAGTGATGGAATGAGCCACGTACGTCGACCAGTTGGTTGGATTCGCGATACTGTCAAAAGACTGTAAAGCATGGCGGAGGCAATGTAATGGTATGGGGATGCTTTTCTGCGAACGGTTTGGGTCCGATTCACCGAATTGATGGAATTATGGACATCCTCAAGGACGTGATGCTACCATATGCTGAATGGAATATGCCAATAAAATGGATATTCCAACAGGACAATGACCCCAAACATACCGCCAAAGTGGTTAAACAGTGGTTTAACGATAACAACATCTCGGTATTGGATTGGCCACCACAGTCTCCTGATCTCAACCCGATTGAGAACCTGTGGGAGATCGTTAACCGAAGAATCAATCGTGATGGTGTGCAAAATAAGGATCAAATGTTTGCGGAAATCCAAAAGGCTTGGGCAGCGAGTCCACAAAACATAATTGACAACCTGATCCAGTCCATAAATAAGGGATTTGCAACGAAGTATTGAAAATGGAGAAGAAGCTGGTGACCAGTATGTGAAGTTGCAATTGTTTTGTCCAGAAGAAAACTGGTTTGTTTTGATTATCTGATGATTTCAAACATATTTGTGTATTATTTCCGTATATTTTACACACAATAAACCAGAACTATGTTGTTTGATTATATACATGCATTTCTTGTAGAATAAGGTTTTTACAAAAATATTTTCCGAACCATTTCATTGATGTACTTGGTTGGTTGCATATGTTTTGTCCAATACTGTATTTCTTTATTTTTTTTTTTTTTATTTTTTTATATAAAATATTTTAAAAAAAGAAAATAAATTTTAATATTTTTTTTTTTAAAAAAAAAAAAAAAAAAAAAAAAAAAAAAAAAAAAAAAAAAAAAAAAAAAGGGTATATTTAAAA
Organism: Aedes koreicus; assembly: GCA_024533555.2. Lineage (NCBI taxonomy): Eukaryota > Metazoa > Arthropoda > Insecta > Diptera > Culicidae > Aedes > Aedes koreicus. Next base: position 143,741 of record JAHHFK020005028.1, on the reverse strand, counting down.
AAAAATTTTTATTTTTTTAAAAAAAAAAAAAAAAAAAAAAAAAAAAAAATTTTTTACACCATAAAAAAATATTTTAAAAAATAAAAACAAAGTGTGTCCCATCTTCCCCCCCCCCCCCCCCAATGGTATTATGGAAAAAATCTGTTTACAACAATCATTCAAGTGACCATTGAAAGCAGCTTTAATCCGGGAGCTAGAAAGTGATAGCTCTACTGCAGACCCAGCAACCCATTTCAGAATGTCTGGAGAGTCACGCCCATTCCGAGGTTACTTTCACATACAATAAGCCCCACATGTAAACATTACCGATATCATTTGGATAAGGGCACTGCAACACACTTCCAGATTTGGAAATTTTAAATTTCCAAACCAGGCACGTATTTAGTATTATTAGAAAATAAGAATATTGTTATATAGTTAAAATCAGATAGATCTCACCCATGTCCGCCACCTCAACCACACTATCTTGTTCACTCGTAAAAATAAAAAATTTCGACTTTAATTCGTAATTAATTTCATGCACTCCCGATTCAATATGCGCAATAATTAAACCGTTGCTAAACCACCTGTTAGATATGCAACCTGCATAACAAAACTCTGTACACCCCGTGTTGAATGCACCTAAAATTATGAGCAAGCTTTTCACCCGCCCATTCGCGTTGTTTTCGTTTGCTGTTTCTGACCAGCAAATGGCACGGCTTGCGGCGATCCATATTTTAAAATTTAAAGCCAATTTGAATAAAATTGCTATCTTAGAATTGGATGAAATTTTTTTTAATAAAGGCAATATAATTGTCTAAAAGTTTGCCATACATTAAAAGATGGGCACTTTTAAGGAAAAGTTTTTCTAACAACAAATTCTACATTTTTACCGTGATAGCATCAAATGCACTGTGGTGCATGGAGAAAAATTAAAGGGCGTACACGAAATTATTGTGACACATTCAACAGGGCATAACTTTTTTACCATTGGGTAAAAATCAACCAAATTTTGCACACTTTCTCATTGATGTGTATTGTTTACATGCTGTCAAACTCGAAGTCGTGTTTTTCGATTCAACGAAAATGGAGGTGAACCAACGCGAGTCGAGAGAACAAATTCTTTCCAAACACCTGGAATTTCCTGACCTGTCGCACCGGCAGTTGGGAAAAATGTTGAACATTCACCATTCAACCGTCTCCAGAGTGTTGAAGCGGTTCCAGGAGCGGTTGACGTTGGACCACGGCAAAGGAGCTGGAAGAAAACCGGGACCGGAGAACAAAAAGACGGAGGGAAAGGTGAAGCGGATGATTAAAGCAAATCCCAACGTCTCAAGCCGTGATTTGGCTAAAAAGATCGGCATGTCGCCAAGCTACGTCCAGAATGCAAAGAAGAGAGCTGGACTACATACATACAAGGTACAGAACTTCCCAAACCGCGATGAGCGGCAACAATCGACGGCTAAAACTCGGGCACGGAAGCTCTACGAAAAAATGCTGACAAAATACCTTGTGATCAAAAAGTTCCGGTAATTTGAAAAAAAAAACGCATTTATTTCAATTTTTAATTGATATCTTTATTATCGCCTTCAAAGTACTCGCCATTAGAGGCAACACACATATGCCAGCGCTTTATCCAATCATCCATACATTTTTTATAGGCCGATGAATGTATGGCTTTCAGTTCTTCCAGCGAATTCTTTTTTATCGCATCAATCGATTCAAAACGCCTACCTCTGAGCGGAATTTTCAGTTTTGGGAAGAGAAAGAAGTCGCACGGGGCAAGGTCTGGTGAATATGGTGCTTGTTTGATGGTATTGGTGGAGTTCTTGGCCAAAAATTCACAAATAGTGAGCGCGGTGTGTGATGGAGCGTTATCGTGGTGTAAAATCCACGAATTATTGCGCCACAATTCTGGCCTCTTCTTTCGAATTGCCTCACGCAAACGTCTCATAACTTGTAAATAATACTCTTTGTTAACCGTTCGACCTTCTGGAAGGAATTCAGAATGGACGACACCGCGAAAATCAAAGAAAACGGTCAGTAAAACTTTAATTTTGGAGCGACTTTGTCGTGATTTTTTTGGTTTCGGCTCATCTTCGGCGCGCCATTCGGACGATTGTTGACTTGTGAGCATATCAAATTCATATACCCACGTTTCATTACCAGTTATGATGCGTTCCATGAATGTGGGATCGCTATCTGCGTTCGCAATCATCTGTTTAGCGACCTCAACTCGATGCTGTTTTTGCAAAAAATTCAGCTCTTTTGGAACAAGTCGTGCTTCAATGCGTTTCATGCCCAGAATTTCCGTCAAAATGTGTTCGGTCGATCCAAATGAGATATCAAGGAGTGCAGCTATCTCCCGAATGCTAATTGAGCGGTTTTCCATAACTAAATTCTTCACGGAAGCGATGTTTTCATCGGTAGTTGAGGTCGATGGTCGTCCAGAACGCGGCATGTCACTCACGCTTTCACGGCCTTCTTTAAAGTCTTTGTGCCAAACAAATGTACGATTTTGTGACATAGAGTCCTCACCAAAGGCTTTTTGCAACATTCTGAGCGTTTCCGCTGCAGAAAATCCGTTTGCAACACAAAATTTCACACAAACGCGTTGTTCCAATTTTTTATCCATGGTAAAAATCGCCGAGCGTCTATTTTTCGACTAACAAAAGCAGTTGTCAAAACAAAACTAATGGATAATTTGCTCTCACACTTTGACAGAATATCAGAACTAGTGTTGCCATCTTACACTAAAAAGATTTTACCGAAAAAATAAAGGCGGCCTTTTTAAATTGAAAATTACCGGAACTTTTTGATCACAAGGTATGGCTGCTGTGTGATGGACGACGAAACGTATATAAAAGCCGATTCTAAGCAAATTCCGGGGTTGGAGTTTTTCACCGTCAAGAGCAAGTTCTATGTGGACGACAAATTTAAGAAGAAGAAAATGTCGAAGTTCGCCTCCAAATATCTCATTTGGCAGGCCATCTGCTCTTGCGGACTGAGGAGTGAGCCTTTCGTGACAAAGGGCACAGTAAATGGCGAGATCTACAAATCTGAGTGCCTCGAGAAGCGCCTTTTGCCGTTCTTGCAGCAGCACGACGAAGCTCCGCTATTTTGGCCTGATTTGGCATCATGCCACTATTCTAAAAGTGTCCTGGAGTGGTATGAGGCCAATTCTGTCCATTTTGTTCCAAAGGACATGAATCCGCCAAACTGTCCGGAGCTGCGCCCGGTGGAGCAGTACTGGGCAATGATGAAGCGGGAACTTCGGAAGAGCAAGAAGACAGTCAAAGACGAGAAGGACATGTTAAGAAAATGGAAAAAAAAAAAACTGAGAAACTGGTACCGGATGACACTGTAAAGACTTTGATGGAGGGCATCAAGCGAAAATGCGTTCAATTTTACACTCAAGGCTCCATCGATTAACTTTTCTTTTGATTTTTGAAGTAAATATATGTATAAAACTACCCTAAAATTTTGGTTTGATTCTAAACATTATAAGAAAATTGGCATGACATTTTCGGTGTCGCAATAATTTCGTGTTCGCCCTTTAGGTTGAATAAATTAATAACTCAAAGAATATAAGAGGGAGCGTATAGTTAGCTTATGCTACTTTGTTTGCAAAAAAGTCCTAAACGCCTAATTTCATCAATAAAGTAATTCATCGTCAAACTTTTTGTTTTGACAGATAGAAATACAAAATGTTGTACAAAGTTATGAAGTAAAAAATACATCAAAACTTTGTAGAAGATCATTTTTGTCTATCTTTTCTATTTTTTTAGATATAGCGCACTTAAAGAAACTAAAGCCAAAAGTCAGAATTTCTGTCATATTTTGAAAAAAATCTATTTTTCAGGCCTACTATATTCAAAGAGATTGTAGTTTATATAAAAATACACATATGTTCCCAAAATATCACACCCGTACAACTTTTCTGTGAAACCGATACTCATTCCAGTTGAATAAGTATATCCCAAAGTAGATTTAAGCAAAATTTGAAAAAGGTTTTTTTTTATTTTGCTTAACCTTCTTTAGGTATCGGGGTCAATATGAACCGGAACGGATTTTAAAAATGCTATAACTTTCTAGATTAAGCATCTAGTCGTCTGAATTTTCTTGACTTTTCCTAAATCATAGGAAATTACGTTTCTGCATCGAACCTAATTTTTTTTTGACATTTCTGAAGCGCTGCTAGAAAAAAGTTACGAATAAGGTGTTTCGGGTCATATTGACCCGGATTTCAAACGCACATTGTGGAAACTATATATGCCAAATTTTTAAGTTTTTGAAGTCAAATGCTTATTAAAGTCCCAAATTTAGGTTTTTGGTGAGTACTGCGCTTTTTGCCACTTTTGGCCATCAGGATTCTGTGCGGGAAGAGGGCATGTTTTGCCACGTTCCGTGAGACGGTGACAGATACAAATTTTCATCGGGACATGCATTTCGACGGTTCAAATTTCATGATTCTTCATGAATAGTCTACTCCTAGCCTTGAAATAGACCAATGACCATATTGGCCATTCCGGGACAGTTCGGATGCCCCGGGGGATCGGTTTCGGAGGGGACAAATACAAATTTTAGCCGAAACATGCCTTTCGACGACTCAAACTTCATATTTTTTTATAAGTAGTCTACTTCTAGCCTAGATATGGGTCAATGACCATATTGCCCTTTCCGGAACAATCCGGATGCCCCGGGGGATACCGTTTAGAAGGAGACAAATACAGGTTTTTGCCGAAACATGCCTTTCGACGGCTCAAACTTCATGATTTTTTATAAGTAGTCTACTTCTAGCCTAGAAATGGACCAATTTATTTATTTATTTATTTATTTCGTCAAGTAATGTAGACTACATACAATGACTATATTAACCATTTCAAAACAATCCAGATGCCCCGGAGGAACCGTTTAGGAGGGGACAAATACAAATTTTAGCCAAAACATGCCTTTCGACGGCTCAAACTTCATGATTTTTGTTGAGTAGTCTACTTCTAGCCTTGAAATTGATCAATGACTATATTGGCCATTCTGGGACAACCCGGATGCCCTAGAAGAACAAATATAGAGGGGATTAATACAGATTTTGACTGAAACATGACTTTCGACGGCTCAAACTTCATGATTTTTCATAAGTAGTATACTTTCAGCCTTGAAATGGACCAATGACCATTTAAGTGATTCTGGGACAATCCAGATGGCCCGGGGGAACCTTTTATGCCTTTCAACGGCTCAAACTTCATATTTTTTTGTAAACAATCTACTTATAGTAATTAAATGGTCGAATGGCGATATTGACCATTTTTGGACAGCCCAGATACTCCGAGGGAACCCTTCAGGAGGAGACAATTACGGTTTTTCGTCGAAACATGCTGATACTACTAAATTTCCACCATGCATGAAGATATTGACAAAGCAGCTATGGTCATTCATTCGAGCTTAGAGTCATTGTCAAAGGAAACCATTACAATTTCACATTTACTATGTTTTCAATGTCCAACGTGTGCTGTTTTTATTATTTGCTAAATTGGTAACAAAATTGAACAAATTCTGTTAAATACATCCACGGAGCCGGCAAAGTAAATACTCATTCACTTCCTCAACTGTCTGGATAACAACCGGCGTGGATCGCCCCAACCCCCCTTGCCTGACCACACTACGCCACTGCTCATAAATGAGTAAAAATGATAAACTAAGAAAGCTATGTCAATTGGATCAGTTTTTCTTTGATATTGGTAACTCACGAATTCTATTACCGTGCTGTTTACCGAATTAGCCAGGTTTCGGTAATTTCGGTAACCAGGTCGGTAATCAAGTTCCTGAGCTTTCAGAATCAGCAAAACTGGTCCAATTGACAGGGCTTTCTTTGTTTACTATTATTACTCATTTATAAGCACGATGGGACGTTTAAGAATATTTCAATGTGATTTGAGAACAACAATAGAAAATCAATCAAATTTACCAGTAATCAGCCCTAGCTTCTCATCTTGGCCCATTACTGTTGATTTTTGAATCGAAAACCGACATCAAAAGGATCGATCTCGTAAAGGTCAATACAAGATCACCCAATCCTAGTTCGTATGTAAAAAAAAGGCAACTGTCATGAATCCATTTCAAGGGTAGAAGTAGACGACTTATAAAAAATCATGAAGTTCGAGCAGTCAAAAGGCATGTGTCGGTGAAAATCCGCCTTTGTCCCCTCCTCAAGGGTTTTACCGGGGTATCCAGGTTGTCTCATAATTTCCAATATGGTTATTGGTCCATTTTAAGGCTAGAAGTAGACTAATCAACAAAACTCATGAAGTTTGAGCCATCAAAAGGCATGTTTCGGCAAAAATCTTTATATGTCCCTTCCCAAATGGTTCCCCCAGGGCATCCGGATTGTCCCATAATGGTCAATATATTCATGGGCCCATTTCGAGGCTAGAAGTAGACTACTTACAAGAAATCATGAAGTTCGAGTCGTCAAAAGCCATGTTTCGGTGAAAGTCCGAATTTGTCCCCTCCTAAATGGTTCCCCCAGAGCATCTGGATTGTCCCAGAATGGCCAATAAGATCATTGGTCTATTTCAAGACTAGAAGTAGACTTTTCATGAAAAATCGTGAAGTTTGAACCGTCGAAAAGCATGTTTCGATGAAAATTTGAGGCTGATCGTGGCATAACATGCTTTTTTCCGGCACACATTCCTCATAGCCAATCAGGTTGAAAAGGGCAGTACTCACCAGAAACTGAAAATTGAGAATCTAATAAGCATTTTACTGCAAAAACTTTAAATTCGGTTCCACAATTTGAATTTGAAATCCGGGTCAATATGGGTCGAAGCACCTTATTCGTTACAAAATGTTAACACCCAAGGAAGGTTAATAGCAGCACTTTGAAAATATCGTATTTCATGCCGCAAATCTACAACCGCATTCCACTGGGGATCAAATCAAAGCAAGCTTTGCTTTTCTTGGCTCAAAATTGTCGTGTTACGTGCTTTCAACATCAAACAAGGTGGGTAAATTGGGTTGTTGGAGCATTGTTATGTCAATAACGCGAATTTTAATTCATCAGCAATTCCCCTGTCCGTTCTCATCTCTCTTCTAATGAAGGGAGCTAAAGAAAAAGATTTGTTGGAATTTGTAAAGAAACGGTATTCCGGAGAAAAAACTTAACGTTAATTTGGTACATAAGAAGTTTCAGAAACTGTGGCGTGCAGCTGGAACGGTTATTGAAAATCAACAATACTTGGCTTGATGGAGAATTTATTATCGATGTTACGTCTTCCTCAAAACAATCCGCCGACCGTCTATCAAAGCCGTTCAAAGACGCAAAACGAAAAAAAAAGAAAAAAAAAAGGTTGAACCTCTTCCCAGCCAATATTCCGTACATGAAACTTCGTTTGCTGCAGCAGCTTCCGTAGCGTGGGCTGGGTTCTGGGAAGCTGGTAAATTGATCGAAAAATTAGCACAAAATCCTGAGACAGCAGCAGCCATTCTACAATTTTCGGCAGATAAACGGAAAGAAAAATTTGATGCACTTACAGCTGAGGAAGATCTTGCATTCTTATGCAAGAACGGGTTTTCAAAAGCTCAATACATGGATATTCGGCAGGTGAATTTGAGTAGAGGAGCAGATAAGGCTTGCTTCATTTAGAATTGGAACAAACTTTTGCTCATATTGTGGCGCTCCTGGTGGACGGATTTGGAAGTTCTTGGCGCCCACGTGTTCAGCTTCACGTATGTATTTTTGACATTCCGCAAATCGACTGTACTTTGTAAACAATCAACATGGAAGCCGAAAGAAGGGAAAAAATTGTGCACAGTTATTTGGAAAATCCATTGTGGTCTGCATCTAGGCTAGCTAAACAGCTGAAATTGCCCAGAAATACCGTATAGCGCATTATCGAACGGTATAAGGAAACAGTGACGACGATTCGGAAGCCTCAAGCCAATCGTCGGAGTGGAACTGTCGACCGGAAACTGCGTGGTAAGATTTTGAAGACGATTAAGAGGAATCCCAATCTGTCGGACCGTGATTTGGCCAGAAAATTCGGTGCTGCCCATAGTACCGTGAGGAGAACTCGACTCCGGGAAGGAATCAAGTCGTATCGAGCTAGCAAACAGCCAAATCGGACCATAAAACGGAACAGTGTGGCCAAAATCCGTGCTCGGAAGCTATACGACCAGGTGCTGACCAAGTTCGACGGGTGTCTTCTGATGGACGATGAAACCTATGTCAAGGCTGACTTCGGGCAAATCTCAGGTTAAAAATTTTACTTGGCAACGGCTCGGGGGGATGTTCCAGCCAAATTTAAATATTTTTTTGCCGACAAATTTGCACGAAAATTCATGTTCTGGCAGGGCATTTGCAGCTGTGGCAAAAAAACGAAAGTTTTCGTTACAAATAAGACAATGACGTCGGAACTATACCAAAAAGAGTGTCTCCAAAAACGAATTTTGCCGTTCATTCGATCCCACGACCATCCCGTAATGTTTTGGCCAGATTTGGCAAGCTGTCATTACAGCAAAGTCGTTCAAGAATGGTATGCAGAGAAAGGGGTCCAGGTTGTTCCGAAAAACCTTAACCCACCCAACTGCCCCCAGTTCCGCCCTATTGAGAAATACTGGGCAATCATGAAGAGGAGACTCAAGGCAAAGGGAAAGGTTGTCAAAGACATCAATCAGATGAAGACCTGGTGGAATAAGATAGCTAAAACGATGCACGAAGAAGGTGTGCGCCGCCTAATGAGCCGTGTTACAGGAAAAATTCGAGAATTCCTTCGAAACCGTGACGAATAATTTTATCCGTATTTTTTCTTAAAAGTATGAAGAAAACGCTACATTTGTATAAAAAAAAGATCTTGAATTCAATAATAAATAACTGAAATACAGGCAATTGTTTTTGTTCCAATTCTATCTGAAGCAAGCTTTATATACCCATCGTATAATAAATTAGTCGAAGCTAAGAAACTGTGATATCTTACAGGTATTTAAACATTTACTTAGAAATATGGGTTACATTAGATCTGTTGCTGAAGTATCGTTACAGAACCTTGTTGAGCATACCACAAAGCGCCTTTTCCAAAGCTTGATGAGCCGAGTCATGTCTCAAGACATGGTGCTATACGACGAGTATACAGTTATATACAAATGGGGTTGTGATGGCAGTAGCAATCACGCAAGATATAAACAGTGTTTTATCGACGAGGACGAGGACCACAAACTGCAAGAATATATAGATTCGCACATATTCGCATTCTCGTTAGTTCCTCTTCGGTTGATTGGGCATCGTAGATCTGAGGGTACTGAAGAAATTGTTTGCAACAATGATCTTCCTTCATTAATGCAGACAAAAAAAACTGGTATTTGCTAAAGAATGCTCAGAGCTAACTAAACGCGAGGTTCTTTTAATGAATGCGCAAATTCAAAATTTGTAGAATGTTATGGTAACGTTGTCCAACCAAGCTATTTCTGTTAAACCAGTGACCAAAGTCGTCAACGATTTGACTGGAACCAACTCGCAAGCGTGCTATATTTTCGGAACTTCTGGCAAACACCTTAACAATTCCAGAAGTGGTCTAGACTCTGATGATCCTGGCAAATATAAGTATGGATTTTCTCCTCTTCATGCGTACATAAGAACATGGAAATGTTATTGAAAGTGTCGTATAGGCTGGTGCTTGATAAACCTACATGACGTGTTAGCAAGTCAAAAAAAAAAACGGTAAAAGCTAAGGAAACGGAAATTCTAAAAAAGATGCGCGAGGAATTGGGTAAGAATAGTATGATGTAGAAGGAGATGTTTCGCTCATCACCATGAGGCACCAAGAGTGGACAGTTATGTTTGCTAGAATGAAAGATATGAAGAGAAAGTTGAAAGTTCCATCAATGTACGGTAGGTTGGAAATAGAATAGAAGTATTGAAGAATTGAGCGAAAGGGCATGGGTAAACTAGTACTCGAACCATGGACGTTATCATTGCCTAACATCCCACTGCGGAGTACCGTGACTCTCGGTGTGCGAAATATTTGAGGCAATCGGAAAATTTCGATCAAAATTTTAAGCGTATGTTGCATTTGAACATTTGACTTCATCCGAACATCACATGCTCTAGTGACGGGACAAGAAATAGACGACTAAGAGGAACATTAAAATGTCCACTCTTGGTGCCTCATGGTGATGAGCGAAACATCTCCTTCTACATCATAATCGTTACTCCACGCACGGAGAATACAAAAATAACAATTAGAGTAAGAATAGTATATTTCTCAATATTTTTTATTGTATTTTTAAATTTTTTAATTTCATCTAACTAATTGTTGTGATTTTTTTTTTGTATTAGTAAGCCGGTTCCAGGACACGGAAGTTTTTCCGTGATTGGAAAATTACGGCAAAACCTACTGGACTAAATGAAAATTTGTTGGAGCGGTTCCACATACTTCTTACAGTGATTAACTGTAAAGCAAGAATCGATTATAATTCTTTTGAGGACTATGGCGAAGAGACTAGAGCATTGTACGAGAAATTATATGGTTGGTAACTATTTGCTACTGGATGCTGATTTTATAACAGCAATCTGCTTTTATTTTTGCTGACCTAATAGTTATTGCTACCGAGTTAGAAATGGGAAGATTTAACTGGAAGGGAGTTAAAGTTAAATCATCTATGAAGTAAAATCAATAAAACAATATTGCCGAATATAATGATAATGTAAGTTATGATGAAGTAATGATAAAGATTGAAATGTAAAATTAAACACTAGCCAAATGGCACACAGCGCTGCATGAATCAGATCAGCTCAGAATTGGTAAAAAGTCCATTTGCAAACCGGAAATGAAAAATACATTCAGCAATAAGTGCAACAGCCTATCATTGGTTCCGTAATTTTCAAAAGCCTACCACAGCTGTAATTTTCTGCGTTATATACTGGACATTAGGGTGCCAATCCAATGTAAGGGAAAAATTTGACCATCGAATTTCAAAAAAAGAGTAGTGCTCAAAAGTTTTGTCTCCTCAAAGGAAGCCCCCATGCAAAATTTGAGCTCAATCGGATTTCGCTAAGAGTAATTCTCGCTGGAACCAGGCCGCCATTGGCACATATCTTTTGATTTCAAATTTTTCATCGCTATTAGTTAGAATATATTGAAACAAGATAAAAAACGCTTTGGTTGAGCCAAATTGATGGACCCCTCGTTTTCTATATCACAAAATTTTACATTGAAACATCTTCAAAACTCGTTGCTGTTGTATAGAGGATAAATAAAGCTTTCAATTGATGTAAAAAAAAATGTGGCGGCCATATTGGATTTGGCCGCCATCTTGAATTTTATCAATAATATTGATTTTTCACTATGAGCGCACCGCTCAATCCGAATTCTGAGCACACCATCTGAAAGCTGAGAAAAAAATACATAAGATGCAGTCGAGAAACTAGGTGTGCATTGACATTTACCCGATAAAAAAATATTTTTTCTTAAAAGAGTTTGACGTTTTTTTGCGTGTATTGCGCAATATCAATATGTATCATATTTCTATACGCAACAAAGCATAATTTTGCAATCACTGTTTTTTTTTGTGTTCTGTAGAGTAAAGAACAATCATTTTAACAATTTAACAATTTAATTTTAACAATCAATTCGGTGCATAAGTATGAAAATTCCGAGGAAAAAATGATTCTATTCATGGCTGTCAATGCGCAACAGGGAATATAGTTTCATTCACTGGCTCACCATGACAATTTGATGTTTCGAGCCAAATAGAAGAAGAAGACTCGTTTACGATAGCGGAAGTTTGTTTGTTTTGTACATCCGATTAGTTCAAAGTTCTTGAAAATGGCGAAGAACCGTACTGTACGGGTACCCAAAAAGGAATTTTGTTGCAACCCGTTTGCCAAAGCTGATCATAAAAGCTGGAGAAAATCTTCGAAACTGACAAGTGTAACACAAAAAATCGTGAATTTTTTAGAATCTATTGGATCCACGACCATTCCGGAACTTCATGAGAAAATATGTACGACATGCCGCTTGCAAGTGACCCGTCAGCAGTCAAACCGTACTTTTCAGTCGATGGAAGTTGTTGAAAACGGAGATGAGGTTTACGTTGAAGAGGTTGGAAACATTAGTGAGCATGATTTCCAAAACATGACGGAAATTCTATCCCGAATTGGGATCCGGAATGTCAACAGAAGAGAGCTGCGACGGGAAACCTTCCGCTGCGAAATGCTCAAACAAGCCGTGATTGCAATAAAACAAATTTTGAAGGTTGATTGCGAAGTGTACTATGTCGATACTAACGTGCCAGTTGTCAAAGATATGCTTGACAACTGTAAGATCGCTTCAAAACCGGTCAAATTCCAAATTTTAACATTGCTCACTCCTTCGTGGAGCAGGCAGAAAATGATGGATGAAACAGGATGCAGTAAGTATGGTAAATGTCATCAACATGCGGAAGCTAATCTTCCACAATTCTGCGGGTAAATGGTTCGTCGAAAAGGCTCAACAAGTTCGTGCTTCGAAGGGAATTCTTAAACTTCCAGATGCGGGTACATCGGTAACAGAATTGGAAAAGGTCGCTCAGGAAGAGGCAAAACAGTACTATTTGGACTGTAGTACGTTAATGCCAGGTATTCGGGATAAAATCAGTGTAAAGACACCCGCCGGTCGAGAAAGTAGGCAAAAACGTTTGCTTCTTGGGTCACTAAACGAAATTTTTGCAAACTTTAAAGAACTTTTCCCAAATTTGAAAATCGGATTTTCTACGTTCGCTAAGCTGCGACCTTCGGAATGCATACTTACCGGAAGCTCCGGTACGCATACAGTGTGCGTATGCATGAGGCATGAAAATATTGAATTGTCATTGCGTGCGGTGAAAGCCTTACCGATAATACGAGACAGCTGCTTGAGCGAGCTGATTCAGGAATATTTACCCAACAAACATCGGTGTTAGTTAAATTAGAGCTTGTTCAAACAAATTTGGAGAAGCTATTCAGCTATTCTAGAAGAAACAGCTGAATAGCTTCTCCAAATTTGCTTGAACAAGCTCTAATTCAACACCGATGTTTGTTTGGGTAGTATGTAAAAACCCTTCTCCTCAATGCTACTTTTTGGAATGCACAGAATGTCCTGACTTGAGTGATTTTAGTAGAAAATTACTGGATGAAATTGAAAAATTTCCTCTAGAAATCATCAAGTTTAAAAATTGGATTCCGATAGAAAACCACTATCAACTTGTTGATAACACGACAAGCGCACCTGAAGAGTTTGTAGATAACTTCAGCAATCTGCTCAACGGCTTCTTGCCACATTTCTTCATCACAAAGGTACACAACTGACAAAAAAATGACCCATTAATACTCATTTTATGTTTATATTCTTAGGCACAAAAAGACTATCTATTTGAGCTGAAGTCCAATCTGAAGTCAAATGAAGCTATCGTTTACGCAGACTTTTCAGAAAACTACAAAGTAACCATTCAGAACGAGATACAATCGCACCATTTCGCAAGGCAGATGATTACAATTCATCCATTCGTGATTGATTATAGAATCGAAGGAGAGATTCTTCATAAAACATTAATTATTATTTCACCTGTTCTTGAGCATAACTATGTTTTGGTTCACTGCTGTTTTGTTAAGCTGTTTGAGTTCATGAAGATCAATCTTACGCAGATAACAAAGACCCACGTGTTCACCGATGGAGCTGGGAGTCAGTACAAGAACAAATATAACTTCACCAACATCACATTTATGAAGAAAGATTTTCAAATGGATGTAGAATGGAATTTTCACGCCAGTTCTCACGGAAAATGTCCATGTGATGGAGTGGCGGGAACACTTAAACGTGCTGCGCACAAATACAGCTTAACGCCAAATAGAGACAAGCTGATAACAGATGCTTCCTCATTCTATGCATGGGCTGTAGAGCAACAAGGACAAACAATGTCTTTCAGTTACGTGGGACAGCTCGATTACGATACATCGTTGGCTAAACTGCAAATTCGAATGGATAATGTTCAAACCATCAAAGGGACTCAAAACTACCATTATTTTTTGCCACAAAACGAGTACATAATCATATCTAAAAAATATTCGAAGAGCTCTGAGATAAAATTCCACAACCTTAGATTTAAAACATGAATATGAACTTTAGGAATCTAAAAACGATTGCATTATATTTATTTTCATTTGAAACAACTAAATTATATTGTATTTAATACTATTCTAACTCATATCGGAATTTGAAAAATAAAAAAAAGGAAAAACACGCTAAACTGCTAATAATGAAAATGGCGTCTTAAACTAATAGCGATGAAAAATTTGAAATCAAAAGATATGTGCCAATGGCGGCCTGGTTCCAGCGAGAATTACTCTAAGTGGACCCCCAAAGCGGTCAAAGTTTGACTTTTTTGACCTATGAAAATTTTCCCAAGGTACATGAAATTTCCGAAATCAAAATTTTTGTTTTGATGCCAAAGGTCTTAGAAATGCATAAAACGTCGAGAACTGGTGTTGCTCGAAAAATATGTTTTCTAAAATAAATCGACTTTCTGGGACTTGGCCAATTTTTGAGTTGGGAGAGTGAATTTAATTTTATTTAAATAATTTGAATTCAACTGCTGAGATATTCATGGCAATAGTATTGAAACATATCCTATATCATCGTTGGTAACTGCTAACATATTATATGTGATATTTCATTAGGCTGGCTCACTTAATTTCCATTAGGGTGGTCCTCTTTGATGAAAAATTAAAAAAAAATTAAAAAAAAAAATTGAATTTGAAAGAAACGTAGAAGATAATAGTCTTGAAACATCTCTTAAATCATCATTAGCCGCTGTAATATGTGATATTGCGTTAAGATGGCTCACTTATTTTCCATAAGAGTGGTCCCTTTTGTCGAAAATTTAAAAAAAAAATCTGAACAATCTGAATTTGAATGGGATATTGAACGCAATATTATTTCAACACCTGTTTCATAATCGTAGGCCATTTTATAAACTAGATTCATGGTATTTCATAAGGGTTTGCTCATTTTTATTCCATTAGGGTGGTCTTTTGAAAAATAATTGAGAATTTGAATGGAATAGTGAAGACAATAGTATTTACACAGCTCTTGTGTCATCGTAGATCATTGTTAACGTTTAATATGTGATATTTTATAAGGGTGGATAAATTGTTTTCCATAATGAAAGTCTTTTTTGTTGAAAAATTAAAAACAAAAACAAAAAAATTAGAACTTTAATGGGATGTTAAGGACATAGGTATTTAAACATCTCGTATACTATCATAGGATACTGTTAACATATAATATGTGATATTTCATTAAAGCAATTTCCTCATTTTGCATCAGGGTGGCCCCTTAAGTTAGAAATTTGAAATAAAAAATTGACATGCAACAATTCGTTAAGATATTTTCATTAATGTTTTCTGCTGAATAGTCAAAAGAGAACGTACCAATACGATAACATACAACACAAACTGCCGTGATCAAAATATGGATGAAAATAAAATATTTTTTTACGTAACTAAATTATGAAAATTGCTTGATTCCGGGATAGGCGACAAGGAAGTGCTACTCAAGTTTTTTGAACATATTTTTTTCATTTCCGAGTAGCGCGGTTTAGCAACGTTAATTTTTGCGCATATTTATTTAATCGCAAGTGCATGAAATTAATTACGAATCAACGTCGAAAATTTTTATTTTTACGAATGAACAAGATAGTGTGATTAAGAAGGCGGCCATGGGTGAGATCTATCTGATTATAACTATATAACAATAATCTTGTTTTCAAATAATACTAAATGCGTGCCTGGTTTGGAAATTTAAAATTTCCAAATCTGGAAGTGTGTTGCAGTGCCCTTATCCAAATGATATCGGTAATGTTTACATGCGGGGCTTATTGTATGTGAAAGTAACCTCGGAACGGGCGTGACTCTCCAGACATTCTGAAATGGGTTGCTGGATCTGCAGTAGAGCTATCACTTTCTAGCTCCCGGATTAAAGCTGCTTCCAATGGTCACATGAATGATTGTTATAAACAGATTTCTTCCATAATAACATTGCCGGCCGATGGGTGTTAGATTGGACATACACACACACACATATTTTTTTTCATTTTCGAGTAATAAAAGTATCTTGTTATCTGTTTACTGTGGTACATACGCTTCGATCGTGATAGAAAAAAGTACGTTCATATATAAAACTAACACAACTTTGCTTGGATGAAATTTGGTCAGTTTGTATTGTTAAGTTTGTAAAGTCGATAAAACATTACAGGTTTCGTTTTTATTGTATTGTTTACATTTCATCTGTGATATTTCATTGGAGTTTCTTTTATGATAGTTCTTTTTACTAAAAAGAGATTAAAATAAATTCAAAATTGTTGACATTTGATATGTGATATTTCATCAGGGTGGCTCACTCCTCTATTATCGTTAGGCACTGTTAACACATTGTATGTGATATTTAATTTGGCAGATTACTTCATTTTCGATTGGGGTGACCCTTTAATTTGGAAATTAAAAACAAATAAATAGTATTTCCAGCAAATTTAACCAGCAACATTTTTCGTAAAGTTTGAGACCATGATTTACCGCAAAACTTTCGTTCTTTTTCGATTATTACGGTGTCATTATAATAATTTCAACCGATTTATATTCACTGATCGAAAGACAACCATATTATCCTTGCATAATGTTCGACGAAAAATGTAGGAATAACTTTGTTACTAACGAAAGAGAATTGTTTCGTAGAGAGCCACTCATTGTTAGATAGCTCCTTTTGAAAAGTTTTGCGGGATTTTCATCCGGAATGCAACACTTGAATAAGCTAAAACATTTCGGTGTCCTCGTCTCATACAAAATCCGCTTATCGAGCATCAGTGAGGTTCTCATTTCTGGTTTGCACCATCTGTGCAAGCTCAGATTAAAAAATTCAAAGTTATCGGTCCGAGACTTACCGACAATTGTGCTCCATAAACGTGAAGTGAGAAGCCTACGAACTGTAACCCCGGGGGCCCTTACGATGGAGAACTGTTAAATTTTGCAATGGTCTCAGTAGCAATAAGCTAGTTACGAAAGGGAGAGGATAGTTAAAATTAGTTCTATTCTAGTCGCTATTTGCCTCTTCCGCAGCGATGTTAGATGATTGAAACTCTAAAATAGCGAAAATTCCAACGTGATATTATGAAATAAAGTTGATCACCTGGCAGCCTAGCAAAATAGCAATGAAAATTTAAGCAAACAATTAAGGTCTGTATCCGCAATAATCCGAACACCTCAAAACATGAATAAAACATAAATTTCGAGAAAATAAGAAGAATGATTAGTAGTTTCCATTTAATTCCAACTACCTTTATTGCTTATCTTGACAGATACGCGTATTTCGTCTACAATGTGCAGACTTCTTCAGTGTCGTGTACTAATACTCGGTCGATTATTAGTACACGACACTGAAGAAGTCTGCACATTGTAGACGAAATACGCGTATCTGTTAAGATAAGCAATAAAGGTAGTTGGAATTAAATGGAAATTACTAATCATTCTTCTTATTTTCTAGTTACAGGTATTCCACTAAACAGCTCACACTCTCCATAATTCATAAATTTCGAATTATATTTCCGTCGTAGTTGTTTATTTCAGATTCATGGGATGTGTTTTAGCAATTCGTGAAGACAAAACATAGTTATTCGGTATTTGCATAAAATTTTCGAACTTTGCGCTTAACTTCGTCCATTAGGGTTTGTACAGACTCTTTAGAAATCGTAGAAGCCGTCTTTGTCCAAATTTGCTGGAACTGTTTGATGTCTTTGATTCCTTGCTTCTTTCCAGAAAGCTTCCGCTTCAGTTGAGCCCAATATCTCTCGATTGGTCGTAGCTCCGGGCAATTTGGCTGGTTTGAGGTTTTTGGTACAATGTTCACTTGATTTGCTTGGTACCACTCCATCACAGTTTTAGCATAGTGGCATGATGCCAAATCGGGCCAGAACAAAGGTTTTTCTTTGTGACTTTTGATGAAGGGTAGTAATCGCTTTGGCAGACACTCTTTCTGGTAGAGCTCCTTGTTGATTGTGTCTGTAGTGACGAAAGATTTACTTTTTTTTGCCACACGTGCCACACAAGGCATTTTTTTTTGGAAATTTCGATGCCTTCTTCGTTCTGAAATGCTCAGCTGTAGCATTTATGGCCATAGCCGAATAAAAAGCCAGCCCTGGAAGCTGCTTGAAATCCTCCAGGACATAAGTTTCATCGTCCAAAACAACGCATGAAAACTTCGTCAAATATTCGCAGTACAAACGTCGAGCCCGTGATTTTGCTGCCAAGTTCTGTTTGTCGTTGCGATTTGGAACTGTTTTTACTTTATACGACTTAAGTCCCAAACGTTGTTTTGATTTTTGGACAAAACCAGGCGACATCCCTATTTTACGAGCCACCGTTCGAATGGAGAGATTTGGGTTTTTAGTTAATATCCTTTTCACCTTTCGGTCCATGACAGGATCAGCGCGTCCAATGTTGTTGTCACTTCTCGGTTTCCTCTCCACCGTCAAACGTTCCGAAAATGTTTTGAGCACATCGTGAACAGTGGATTTAGGCAAATCCAATGTTTTTGCAAGGTCCCGTATTGACAAGTCAGGATTTGCCGTACGCCCGTACAAAATTCGCTCGCGCACTTGTTTTTCTTTCGTCGCCATCTTGAATACTAAACATGAAATGTAAACATCAATCATAGTCTTTTTCATCATAGACTCTCAGCTATACCACAGTGAAATTTTTCATTCGTACGTGCAATATTTCAAAAGTTACAATGATTTGAAGGTGTCCGAATTAATTTGGATACAGACCTTATGCGAAATCAATTTCATATGAGTATGATTACAGCCCAAAAACGGAAACTCAATAAATCCAAAACGAAAAAAATTAAAAATAAATGACAAGAAGTTCTTCGATTACTCTATTTTCCTACTGGGCCCATAAATCATTCTGTATGTCTGTAAAATAGAAAATGAAGGATGGTAAACAATGTTAAACGGGGGAATAAAACAATTAAAAAATTACTATACAATACTTGGGAATTCCATGGATGATCTGAAATTATATACCGTATAAAGAATACTTCCATTTTTCGTGGTAGGGTAAGATTTCAGCATGCTACTTTACCAAAGTCACGCTGCCTACATCGCTTTGGTGCGGCTGCCACCTAATGTATAGTTGACGCGATACAGCGTTTCTTACACAACCGCTGGATGCCAGGACAGACGCTGTTTGAGCCGCACCTCCTTGGTTGGCAGACGCTCAGCACGCACCTCCCCAATCTAGCCAAAGTCAGAAGGACAACAGTGCACAGGCTGCACTACCAGCTAAGTACGCAACCCTTAGCTGGCGGTCTTTGTCATCTCTTGACCCGTGGAAGCATGAGGTAGGAACTTGTGGGGACCATAGCTATGTTGCCGGGACGCACGCTCCATCCCAGGTGTCTACTCACCATCTTACAGCCCTTTTCCAACAAAATGAATATTATGCACAAATTATTAAGCAGCTTCTTCTGTGGGGATTGCTAGCGAACGAATGTTCCGTTGTATATACAAACAAAGCACCACAGTGTTGCCAGAAAAAGTCTTGAATTTCGTAGTAAATACAATGTTACCACTTTACAGAGTTGCCAAAACGCCTCATATTTGTTCCACGTGGTTATATTCACCATAAAATGTGGAACAAATTGGAGCTTTCAAAAATTTGTAACAAAATGAGGAGTGCATAGAAAAAAAAATTATTTACCCTAACGTTAAAAGAAGTTCATTGCCTTTAAAGAAAAAATATAAAAAAATGGGGGTTAGGTCTGACGAGAAAAGTCTATTGTCAACAAAACTCTAGCAGCCTGCTGTCAATCAATACTAGATTCCTCCAGCAATCATGTAGGTTATGCTAGACTCCTGGGCCATCAATTGTAGCATGTTACTTCATTTCGTTAATGCAATTACAAGGTTTAATTAAAAATTGCAAAAATTGCATGTTATGTCCAAGACTATACATACATACTGGGTTGAGAGGGAGCATCAGGGTATCATTGAAGCTGAAATGCAGACGATGGAGTGGTATGACAACCGGAGTCTAGGAGGAAATGAACAGTATCATTTTCTGTATCCTGCCGATTCGAATGTGATGCTGTGAATTCTACTCCAACAGTTTTAGTGAGAGTGACGCGCCATCCTGTAGGAAGCTTACTAAGTATTGCGAATTGGGTTATTCGATTTGTTGAATCGTATCCTTGGAAAGAGATTTAATTTCCCGTGGATTTCGCGTAATTGACAATCCTTACGGGTCCACTCCACCGTTTTTGGCCCTTCATACAACGTTACTGTGAATTCAGACCGGTAACTGTTAAGTGGAGCTGCATACAAGACAAGATCTTAAAAGGGATGGTGGCTATCTTACAAACAAACATCGGAATGCGTTTTCAAGCCGACGGCAATCTATTTTATAGACGTCACGAATGCAATCAGTTCAGCAAGCTACACAGTGCTAGTACCTGTTGATTTATGTTATTTTAAATTCCTCGCAGACAAATAAAACCCACCTGAGCCCGACTAATTGACCAATTCCCACTGGTGCATAAATCATAGCAACAAGCAACAAGCCTAAATATGATCTGCAGTAAATTCGCGCACTCGGTCCCATTTTTTGTCTATTTCTGCAGTGTAGAAATCCTTGACATGATTTGCCCTCACCTCCAGGCCAAACCAAATCCACTTGTATTCTATCGTTTTACCCTGCAGAACCCTCCTCTTGCCCCTCGCCCACATCAACGGCGGCCTAAGCCTTTTTTTTATGCTGCCCAAAACGAGTGCGAGTGCGAGGGAAATAGCAGCAAATCAATGCCTCCGCTGAGGCTGCTGTTAAGGTCTCCGTGTAAAAATTGGTGAGTTGCGATGAGCGTAGCATTTTTGTTTTCGCGCAAACATTCGACGAAGGGAAAGGTAGAGAGTGCTTAGAAGCAGCAGCAACGTTGGCCGGCTGTGGAAGGGCGCAAAGCGAAGGGAACCAGCAAGTGTTGACAGAGGAGAACCGGTATTCGCTGATGCCTCTTGCGTGCTGGAATGGAAAACACTGATACTGAGTGGTCCGGTTGTTGTCGTTGTCGTCGTTGCCGCCCGAAGAGCACACATACAGTCAGAGCCAGCAAACAGTTGGTAGAGTCAATGCAATTGTAACGAAAGTCCAGGTCGTCAATGAGCATACAGGCATCCGTGTGTGACAAGGAAGGGGGAGCAGCACAACATAATACGCCAGCAAAGCCATCCAACTGCGCAACAGGGTGAAACCGAAACATATGATTCCGTTGTGATGTGTGCTGACTCTTCTCCTCATCGTCGTCGTCGTCTTTCAGTTATGCTCAGCTGTGGCAAAGCAGGGATTTATTTACACGGCCAGCCATTTTAACTCAGTTTTGAGTCGATTTTGACTCACATTCGTCATTAGTGGAGTCACTCAAATTTGAGTAAATGTTGAACTGGTTTTGAAAAGTCGTCAAATCCAAAACATCGACTCAAATCAGATGAATGTTTTTGATTTGTCGACTTGTCAATCCCAGTTACATTTACTCAAATTTGAGTGACTCTACTTTTGACGAAAGTGAGTCAAAAATGACTCAAAACTGATTAAAATGGCTGGCCGTGTACCTTTTAGCGTTTAGCATTTTCACTCTACAACGGAGAGCGGGGTTTATGAGCTATAGTAAAATCAGCTAAGAGATTTTAAAACAAATGAATGGTTTTTAGTACCGATTTCCTGATGGAATCAATGTTCAGAATCATTATTGTCAAGCAAGTTTACAGATTTGAAATAACCTCAATGCTGAAAACCCCAGCTAAGTTTTGAAATTCGGCGGAGCCATTCTTCTTCTCTACAATTAATCAGTCTACTCTAGAGATTCCATTTTCCGACCAATTTGCTTATCTCGGGATTCGGGATAAAATTTGTTGCTTGTCCCGAGAAATCCCGGGATCCCGGGAAATTTTTCAATGTGCTTAAAAACGCAATTTTGTGGTTAGGAATATGTTTTATTCATCAATAAAAACATCAATGGTTCGTATCAAGTAACTGGTCTTATCAATTTGAATTCGTTCTCTGAAAATACGACTTCAAGAAGCAAATGTTATCAATCCTTTCATCGGACAGTGAGGTTCGCTTTTTAGAACAGATATTTCCGGAGTTCGAAAAGATGCGCTCGCTATCGGCTGACGTCGGTTTGATTGATTTTAAGCCGCCGAAAATGATTTCAAGATTCGGGCTCAACTTACCATGTAGCTCAAAAAGTGACAGCTCTTTCGCAATTACTTTTGAAAAATCAATCATTGCCGAATCAGTCTGGGACGGGTTGGCATATTCCTTTATAGCCGATTCCAGTTCTTCACGCATTTGTATATTTGTAAAAATCCATCTGACCAATTGGGGTCTTAATGAATAAAATTAACTAAGACAACTTAAAACTTAAACTCTACGTAACACGTTCCTTTGGCGAAGCAGAAATGCCCTGGCAGGCTCGTTGAAGTCGAATTGTTCAGCAACCTCGTTAAATCGTGACGACATAAACCTTACCGGATCGTGTTGTCCATAACGACTATTTCTCGACTCAAGATGAAGAAAGCGACGTCTTCTGAGATGCCTTACTGGTGCATACAGGCTGAGATCAGAGAGAATGGCAGGAGAATCAATTTCATTAGTCAGCACCTTGGTCACAAAATATATTTGATTTTATGCTCATTTATCCAAGGTTTCGATTCCCAGCAACATGC
This sequence comes from Aedes koreicus, assembly GCA_024533555.2. Taxonomy (NCBI): domain Eukaryota; kingdom Metazoa; phylum Arthropoda; class Insecta; order Diptera; family Culicidae; genus Aedes; species Aedes koreicus. Next base: position 120,986 of record JAHHFK020005028.1, on the reverse strand, counting down.
AACGGTGCTCATATGGTGGCAAATTTACCGCGTCACGCCAGGGAAGACGCCCCAAGGCCCGACGAACGAATCTTTTTTGAACTGCCTCGATGCGGTCGATCCAAATACTGCTATACGGGCACCAGACAACAACAGCGGATTCCAGGATCAAACGTACTAGTACGCAGTACAGAGATTTCATGCACATCGGGTCTCGAAATCCATCGGCGATTTTGAAGATGAACCCCAGGTGCTTGTTCGCCCTAGAAATTACATCCTCGTAATGCATCCGAAACGTAAGTCCGCTATCCAGTATTACGCCCAAATCTTTGACTTTGCAGACGCGTGCAAGGGTTTGACCAGACAAACTGTAGCGAAAGTTGATAGGCTGAAGTTTTCTACAAAACGTAATGGTATTACATTTAGCAACGCACAAAGGTAAAAGCTTTCGGTTGCTCCAATCGTCAAATAAATCCAGCAAATGCTGCAACTTCTGGCAATCCTCGAGACATGATATTATCATGAATATTTTCACGTCTTCCGCAAAGAAGAGCCGCGTACCAGGTGGCAGAATAGTCGCAACGTCGTTAATGAAGAGTGAGAACAATATCGGACCAAGGTTGCTTCCTTGTGGCACACCAGTGCATGCAGTGAAAGGTTCGGACTGCGATGTCCCAATCCTAACGCACACAGATCTGTCAGTAAGATACGATTTGAACCATCTCGCAAAGGCTGCAGATACTCCCATTTTCTCTAGGTTATCAAGAAGAATATCATGGTTCACACGATCAAAGGCGGCTTTAAAGTCAGTATACACAGCATCCACTTGCAGGCCAGCGTCCATCGAGCGAATACACAGGGAAGCAAACTGAGTTAAATTAGTTGCGACAGATCTTTTCGGGTAGAATCCATGCTGGTCACAAGATATGTAATTCTTACAGGATGCGAAGAGTGCGTTTTTCACAACTATCTCAAGTATTTTAGAGCAGGCACTTAACGACGTTATTCCGCGGTAATTGGCAATGTTGCATTTGTCCCCTTTTTTGTGAATTGGCGTGAGACTCGAGGTTTTCCATCTAGCAGGGAACGTTCCATATTGCAAAGAAAGATTAAACAGCTTGACTAAAGGCTCCACCAGTCCGTCCGAACAGTTTTTCACCAAGGTCGGCGGGATTCCGTCAGGTCCGGGACAAGCAGAATGCTTTAATTTGCGAAAAGCATCACGAACATGTTCAGCAGTAATCTCAAACATTCCAAAGTCAAAGCTATCTAACGGAGTGTCACGTAAGGCAGCATCGATGTGTTTTGGTGTGGTGATTCTAGGGGAGAACGCACTTTTAAAGTGCTCGGCAAAAAGCTCGCATTTGGAAGAGGCTGTATTGGCAGAATAGTCCACAAAATACATAGAGCTTGGCAATCCATCTTCTTTACGTTTTGAGCGGACAAAAGACCAGAACTTCCGAGGATTCCTACGCAAACTTGTTTGGGTACGATCTATATAGCGCCCATACAGGAAGCGATTACATCGCTTATATTCGTTGCTAGCTAGCACGAATCGACGCCTCGACGTGTTCGAGCGGTGTTGATTGTATTTTCGGAGAGCAGCTCGTCTGTGACGCTTCAGTAACTGCAGTCTAAAAACTGCCAATCAATCGATGATAATGCTTCATTTAACACATTGTAGTCAACCCGTCGAAAATCAAACTTAGGGATTTCCTCAACTACCTCAAAGCATAATGGAACGATTTCGGACACGGAAATGTCAATGGCTGGATGTGCCGGGTCTATTGCAACGAGAGAATCGGCTGCCTCCTCTACGCAGCAATTTGGCAGGGCTGCCTCGTTGGTCAGGATTAAATCAAGGATGCGGGAGTTCACATTCTCTACGCCATTCACTTGTACCAAAGAATGGAAACAGAATGCATCATACAGTGCACAACCAGATGTAAAGGGCGATACGGTCAAAATTTGGTCAATATCAACTTGACGTATTTCTTTCAATTTTGCATTTAAAAAACCTGAACACCCCTCATTTTGAAGGTGTGTGTGTGTAGAATGTTGCTCCTATTTTGATTTTGGAATTCACTCTTCAGTTGTCAAAATGCCGTCCAAGCAAGAAGAGCAGCGTATCCAAATTTTGCTCGCGCATCGCGAAAATCCGAGCTACTCGCACGCAAAGTTGGCAAAATCGCTAAAAGTTGCCAAATCAACCGTTACAAATGTAATTAAAGTGTTTGGGGAACGTTTGTCAACAGCCAGGAAGTCTGGATCGGGGGGAAATCGAAAACCGGAAGCCACTGAGACGACAAAGAGAGTTGCCGGTAGTTTCAAGCGAAACCCTAACCTATCTCTCCGAGATGCCGCAAATAAGCTGGGTGTATCGTCTACAACCGTGCATCGAGCCAAAAAACGAGCCGGACTATCGACTTACAAGAAGGTAGTGACTCCAAATCGCGATGATAAACAAAATACGACCGCCAAAGCGCGATCCCGGAGGCTGTACACGACGATGCTGACGAAGTTTGACTGCGTGGTAATGGACGACGAAACCTACGTCAAAGCCGACTACAAGCAGCTTCCGGGACAGGAGTTTTATACGGCAAAAGGAAGGGGAAAGGTAGCAGATATTTTCAAGCACACGAAACTGTCAAAGTTCGCAAAGAAATATCTGGTTTGGCAAGCCATCTGTACCTGTGGCTTGAAAAGCAGCATTTTCATAGCTTCCGGGACTGTCAACCAAGAAATTTACGTGAAAGAGTGTTTGAATAAACGTCTGCTGCCTTTCCTGAAGAAACACGGTTGTTCCGTACTGTTTTGGCCGGATTTGGCATCTTGCCATTACGGTAAAAAGGCCATGGAGTGGTACGCCGCCAACAACGTGCAGGTGGTTCCCAAGGACAAGAACGCCAGAGCTCCACCCAATTGAGAAATACTGGGCTATTGTCAAGCGGAACCTAAAGAAGACCAAAAAAACTGCTAAGGACGAGCAGCAGTTCAAGGCAAACTGGCTTTCTGCGGCGAAGAAGGTGGACAAGGTGGCTGTACAAAATCTGATGGCAGGGGTCAAGCGTAAGGCCCGGCAATTCGGATTTGGAAAAGCGGAAGCCTAACTGAATATTTTTCCTGAATTTTATACTAATTGAACTTGAAAAAGAAATTTAATTTGATTTTTTAAATAAACGATTTCACCGATTTACACGCGTTTTCCCTTGACCAAATTTTGACCGTATCACCCTTTAGTCAACCGCGATCTGCTTGTGTCGATGTCAAGAGAGGAGCCGTTCTCCGATATAACCCATTGCAACTCCGGATGGTTATAGTCCCCGAACTGGGGAGCTATATCATTAGGTTTTAAGAACGATAGCACGGAACCAATGGAATCAACATGTTGCTGAATGAGGTTTACATTGTCTCGACGATCAGGTGGCAAATACAACACCCCGATACTAGCAGATGATCTTTCGAATTTAACTTTTACCCAAAGCTGCTCAAGGGCATCGCTTCCGGGAGACGGCAATCAAAACTCCTCCACCACGCGATTTCCGACTATTTAATCTGCTTCGGTCTGTTCTGAATACCGTGAATGAGCTTCCAAACAACTGCGTTGACAAAATGCTATCTTCAAGCCACGTCTCCGTTAGCACTATTACGTCATACTCCGAACCAACAGTAGCAAGAAATAACGAATCGATCTTCGTACGCAGGCCACGGACGTTCTGGTAGTAGATGCGTAACTTTCGTGTATTCAGGCGCCTTGTTTCACCAGTCGCTGTGCTGCTGGATGATAAACGCTGACGTACGGTGTTCGGAACCAAAAGTAGCCTGGAATCGGAGGGCGGATCAGGTCCTGTCTGGGGGTTAACGGAATTGTACTCGCCTGAATTTGCGTTCTGGAAGACCCTTTCCCCACACCCACACGTAGGGCCGGGACGGCTGCAGGTCGCTGGCGGGAATGTCTCGACTACGGTGGGGGGATCGAGGGCTTCCATAATACAAGCTTCGGTGCGTCCCGGTGTTGGAATAGATGATAGCGTGCTCACTACGTCGTGTCGCCATTCGAATGATTCTGGTGGCTGGGTGTGAATTTGATTGGAAACGCCATTAGTGAGAGGCGAATCCGAAGATTCCGTGTAGCTTGGGGTTTGTCCTTGTGCTTGGAAAGAGGGTATGCAGTTCGACATCCTTGCTGATAGACTGGAAACGAGATGCATATCAGGGCACGCACGGTTCGGTAAAACAGTATACTTGCCTGCACGGGGTTTTTGGAAGACCACCTCACCGACACCATACACAGGCCCGGGACGGCTGCAGGTCGCTGGCAGGAGGGGCTCGACTGTGATGGGCAGGTCGGAGGCTTCCAAAAGGCTTGCGGCAGATGTGCCTCCCGGCGTTATCGAAGAAGTTGCATATGTTCCTATGAGCCCGTCATTGACGAATTCGTTGTTTCCATTGCTGAAGACAGAATATTGTCCGAAGTTTCCATCGACGATAGAGTAACCACTCACGGTGCGTTTTTTGCTCGGTAATCCTCGAATTCACGATAACGAATGTTTTCTGGCCATGAGTCACTGGAGACGGCATTATCCTTCAGCTCGACCTTTATTCCTACTTTGAAGGACACAAACTGGAGCGAATCTAAATCTCTTCCCTTTGGCACCAATTTAACCACTTTAGGTTGCATGTTACTCAAATCGAGGCACTCAGATACAAGTGTGGCAATTTGGTTGTCTGTGGTTGTTGGATGGAAAGCAAATAAATGAATCCAGAACAGATCGTCAGTGGGGCGACCAGCAAGACGAACAGTTTTAATCGCGTTGACTTTTTTCGTTCCCATGTTACTCGTAACGCTGGGAGTTGCAACCGAAATTCCATCCATACCTCTGCGGCGCTTTGGTGTATTTTTCATCGAATCAAGCCGGTTCCCATTGGCTCCAAGGTTGGGCCAACCGTTCGGGGTAGCAAAAGAAGTCGGAGTGTTATGCTTAGCGTCTACCTTGTCCGATAATACATTTAACGCAGAGTGCAGCTTCTTTATTTCTATTTGCATAGTTTGCATCGCTTTCGGCAGATCATCAGTTTTGTTGTCGAAGCCGGTCATCATAGTGCAAAAATGCGCATTAGTATAAAGATTGACACAGCCATTACACATCCAGAAAACATTGGTGCCGTTTATGCCTAGCTGCTCTCGGAGAGGCTCATCGACATTCACACAAACTGCATGGAAGGTAGCACCACAATAACCCTGACATACAATTCGGTCAGAGTCGCACACTTTTTTTCTGACAACGTAGGCACACCATGATATATCACGTATCGGCGCGATGAATAGCCAAACAAACAATAAACGAATTATCGACACGAAAGATGTCTGATGAGAAACGGTTTTCACTGATATCACAACACGAAATTTGCTTCAAGCGGATATTAACCACTGCGAACTGCACTTTCCTCCAACAGTCAATATTATTTCGCGGGACTAGAAAACGGAAAAAATAAGGAACGATAGCTTCAACGGCAAAAAATCAACAAATATTGCGCTGCTAAAACACGACGATGTGAATACAATACAATCACAAAAAAACAAAATGGTGCGTCACTCGAGACCCACCCGCAAAGACAAACCAACAATCCACCCCGCCGCCACACCCACCACCCCCCTCTTTGGCTTTTCCGCAACACCAAAACCCCACCCCCCTTGACAAAATAAACTTTATGCTTTTTGGATGAGCTTTCACTTCTGGTCCGGCCTTCGGTTGCGAAGAAAAGACATGGAAGGAACTTAACCGTTTTTTTATTTTTATTTCCGCCTTTCTCCCTGGTTTTTTTCTGTGCTTGCCTCGAAGGGGGCGGTTCCCCCTTTGGAGTTACTTTTTTTAAGCTTCGAATACAAGAAACTCAAGATGCCTTCAGCAGACAGCAATGTAGCATCTCGTCTTCCCAATGCTTCCAAAGCGAGTCTGATTGGCTGAAGAGCTTTCTGAAGGTTTTCTGCAACCTCGAAATCACTGTCCAACATAAGACCTGAAAGGCCTATTTCGGAAAGTGTCTCTTTGATGCAATCAAAACCGCGAATGAAGTGCTCCAGCATCGTTTCATTCGAGTTCCAACGAGTTTTGACGTCCACACACAGTTGAAGTGGTTTATGTAACATTTTCGTGATTTTTTCTTGAAGCAGTGCATTCTTAACAGGCGATTTTCGAAAAAATTTCACGACTTTTCGAATACGTTTCAGAGACTCTCCAAATCACGTGGTGTACATGTCTATAATTGAAATAAATTAGCTGTTTTCTTTATTATGAACATGAACATTCCAATATATTTACCCGAAGAACCAACTTCATCATCGTAGTTATCACTATCCGAATCGTCGCTATCTGAATCCTCATTTTCAATTGCTACCGGTGGCTGATCCTTGTACAGGACATCGCAAACCCCCAAGTGAATCACATGGTTGTAACACTGCTGATGAAGGTAATCCGACAATCTTCCAAACTTCGTCATCACTCGAGCTCCGTCAGTCGTTGATGCTACAATGTTTCCACCCTTCGAATTTCCTTGACCATTTCCAAAACCTTTTCAGCAGGTAGTGATCCACGAATTTTGCCGAGACCCAGGTTATAGAATGATCCGTCAGCGAAATGGGCATTCACGTTTAAGTAGCGCTTGTTGCTTAGACTTGTCCACTCGTCCAAAGTGAGACTAACCAGTTCACCGCTATCGATACGCTTCACTATTTCATCCCGCGTTTGCTGCTGAGCGTATCCATAGCATTCGGCGACCAGCTTCATGACGGATGTATTCGACGTTGGCAGAGAATATCCTCGATCTGCGATCGATTGTCTGATGAACTTGCTGTTGGTGATTGCATTGATCGAAAATCCGTCCTCTGCTGCCAGCCGAGCTACAATTTCCGCCAGTGACTGCACGACAAAATTTGCTCGCACTTCCGACATCGTGCTTTTTCTTTGTCATCCGCAATTCTATCGAAGTGTTTCAGCCATGCCTTTAACATAATTGGATGTAAGGCTACATTAGTACAAATTTTGTATTACTACTTACTTTGATGTAACGGCAATCCGAAATTATTCAATGAACACAGAAGCAGTAATCAGAGAATGAAAACAATGTTTTGAATGTAAATGACAGCTTGCGTCGTATTGGCGCGCGCGCGTGTGTGTGTTAAATGTGTACACGCTAAGAAAAAAGTACCCAAAATTAAGTTTTTTTCACCCATCTCACATGTTTTGTGCATTAAGTTAAAATTAGGTATAAGATGAAAACTCAATTTTGGGTTATTACATTTCAAATAGCAATGGGTAAAATTTACCTAATTTTGGGTACTCACATTTCAAGTGCCAATGGGTAAAATTTACCTAATGAATTATCGAAATAAATGGGAGAAATTTATACATAAACATAGATATCTAATGATCATTTTTTTCGAACAGAATATTAAAACACACGGACAAATAGTTAAATCGATCATTTTTATTTGTCAATATTGGTGCAATAAAACAATAAAACACCTCATAAATACGTTGGCAATCCATAAGTAATAGCGTTGCTAACAATGCTACCATTTCGTGGATTTGAAAGGTTATCCGATAACCTAAGATAATTGCGACGAACAAATAATGCGTTCGTAGTCGACCAGACTAACAAATAAATGACAATCGTCAACACCGCCGACGGGTGCTACGATTTTCAACCAAAATTAAGTTGAAAATACTCAACCGTTTAATGCGCGAAGAGAACGGGATGGTTGAGTAGCTTCAACTTAAAATTGAGTTGTTTTGGTCTTCAAATTAAAATATAAACAAATTAGGTTTGGAAATACCAGTTTACAATAGTTAATGGTCCTGATTAAATTTTCAAACATGGTTGATAATATACATAGATCTATAAGCATAAAACCAACAATATAACGAATGACGATGTTGTAATTCACGACACGACGGCAGGTGTGTGTCAATTAAAATTTTTAAAATTGGAATAAAATATCGAACATAAAGAAAACTTAAATTTGAGTATATCTATCATTACTGACAAGATGGGTGAATTATACCTACTTCAATTCTTTAATTCACCCAACTGGTAACCTCACTTGACAGAACTCAACGTTGAGTTTATTTTTCTTAATTTTGGGTACTTTTTTCTTAGCGTGTAGACAAAAATGCGAATGCCTACTGAACCAACACAAAAAGAATGATGCATTTTCATGAATGATGTATAACATCGATGTAGGTACAGTAAATATGTATGTTGGCGTTGTATGGGTTATATTGAATGCGCGTAAACGGTACACTGAAATTTATTGGGAAGTATCAAAGCGAAAAAATATGTAAGAAATGTGTATCCCGGGAATCCCGGGATTTTCGGGACGGTGAAAAATCCCGAATTTTACAAGATCCCGGGATTTTTTGTCCCGGGATATCCCGGGTTGGAACCTCTAGTCTACTCTAAGTGGCCGAAGCATTAAGTTATTTCGATTAAATCTGAACACTGAAACGTCGGAGTAGTAAATCGATATCTATTGAATGCTTCAAAAGCGCACTAAAATGTTTAAAAAAAAAACCTCATAGGACTTCTATCGTGCTAGAGTGGTAAGAAGTGATGACGAAGAATTACTAGAAAGATATTTTCTTCAGGATATCAAAGATTTTAAAGAAGCCCTATAAATTTTTTTTTCAAGACTTCAGGATGCTCAGGAAAGATCTTAAGGAAGTCCTATGCATATTTTAAGACTTGAAGATGAACTGCGATTTGATACAGTATTCTCACCATCAAAGTCCTCCCTTGGTTCAGCTGGCAACAAAGCAACACCAATCTGGAGGTGGCTTGTACTTGCCATACAATCATACTAATGCAAAAATGGTTCCTGGCATTGAGAGTTCTCCATAAAAGGATGTACTCGAAAGAATTGCAATACTTTCTTTTGTGTGTAACTTTTTATTGCATGCAATGTCAAGAGGTTATCGATTATGGGGCCAATTATTGAAGTCGAGTCTACCGTCACTTTGATCAACATTTCTATTTTTCTATTACAGATGTCGAGATCGACGAAATTTTTTCGAGTTGGTCGACTCAATCGACAGCTCGGAAACTAGTGACTGATTTGTCACATTTTGTCGAGTAAGAGTTACCCAAGTAACATGTGTAGAAAGCCCATAATGGGGGTATCCATTAAATCATACTGGTGGGGATCAGTATTTGCACCACTCACCGTCGTTCTCTCCGAGATCTATAAGTAATAGTATGACGAGAAGAACAAATGTGTGAAATACGCGGTGCATGCTAAAAATAAACCCAACAGCGGGAGATAATTTCTCACCCGTGTTAGGCAGTATTGGGAGAGGGACAAATCGCTAGAACTAGAAAAAAGCAATAGGGTAGCATAAGAGCCCGACCGGTTGCATAACCTTTTGCCAGTCAAGGGGATTTCCTCCTCTTGCCTATCCTGCATGGGGTAGTATGGTAAAGGGTTATTTGCCTGATCGGATACTACCGTTCAATAATGCCATGCGCTCGTTTTCAAACTTGATCTTTCAATTTTCAAAGCCTACCGTTGCCCTATACGGAACTATCAATACACTTTCTCTTCATGTCTATTCGTTCTAGCAATAAATTACCGTCCACTCCTAGCGCTTCGCATGGAGATGATAAATTATCTGCTTCTGACGAACTTCATCAATGTTATACTATTATTTAGTAATAAAATGGATAAACTTTTTTTTGCGTCTTTTTCTATCGTTTTATTGATCATAGGGTACATGTCCCTTGATTCAGCCTAATATGCAGCTTAGATAAGTTTAATAAGTCATTTGGTAGTATAGACTGTTCCAGAAAGTATAAGCACACTTTCAAAATAACAAAATAGCCATGTTTTTTTTTAGTTTTAATAATTTTATTTCGCAAATCATATTTGTGTTTGTGTTTTATATGATATTTTACTCTCGTTTAATCAAAATATTTAATCATAGCCAAGACTCCTAACTTTTCCACGAACATGACAGCACAGTGGTACTTCCCACTATTTTGACCACTTTTGGCCAATCTTTTTTAAATTTTTGTATGTCGTCCGCTGGTCTTATGAATTTTCGAAGCTTCGCTTTGGTTAAAGCCCAAAAAGTCTCGATTGGCCGTGCCTTCGGGCAGTTCGGCGGATTCATGTCTTTTGGCACGAAACATACATTTTGACTTTTGTACCATTCTAAAGTGTCCTTTGCGTAATGACATGACGCCAAATCGGGCCAAAACACTACTTGACCTTCGTGCTGTTCATCGGCAATAATCGCTTCTGGAGACATTCCTTAACGTATTTCTGAGTGTTCATCGTCTCCGTTGTGATGTACGGACTAGATGTTTTACCACACTCGCATATTGCCTGCCAAATCATAACCTTCTTACCGAATTTTTAGATAAAAATTGCCTTCTCCGTTTCGGGGATGTCTTTGTCTTCGCCTACAGTATAGAATTGTGGTCCGGGAAGCGTTTTGTAATCTAGTTTCACATACGTTTCATCGTCCATTATTATATACCCAAAATTTCTACACAATAATGAATCGTAGAGTTTGTGGGCCCGTGGTTTCACGGACACGGCCTGTTTTGGGTTCCTTTTGGGTTTTTTCTGCTTTCGGTATGTTTTTAGCCCAAGTCTTTCTTTGGCACGCATGACGTTACTCGACGAGGTCCCTATTTTTTCGCAACATCCCGAACGGAAGTCGCTGGTTTTTGCTTGTAGGCATCTCTGATCTTTTTATCGATATCCGGACTAACAGGATCGGATTTCCGACCACTCTTCGGCGCATCTTCAAACGTACACTGTTCTCTATATTTTCGAATCGCAGATCGTACCACTCCGACGCTTACACCCTCTTCCTTGGTCAATTTTCTCAAGGAGAGCCCGCTCACAGTGCACCATTTGTGCACGATACTTTTTCGTTGTTCCGGAGTAAGACCGCGCATTTTGATAGGTAACACAAAACTGAGCACTTCTTTGATGCTATGTAATTCAGAAATGTGCAAACAAAAGGACGCAGCCAAAACATGTTGAAATATTTCATTATATTCAAAGTGACCGTTAAAATAAGGTGTGCTTATACTTTCTGGAACAGTCGTAATTTGGTACATAAGCCGAAGGGGCGGGTAGGTAATTTCGTTTTTCTTAGACTAAAAATAATAATTTTTAATTATTATAGGTGTATCTTTCGCGTTTTTTTACCCCCAGGCGGGAGGAGCCAACAAAGTTATTATTTATAATTATTCTTCGCCCCAAAACAGACAGAGGATATTTTTAAAAAAAAGGGGTTGATTTAGGCGTTTTGTGGCGTTAACATTCATTAAATATATTATTTTTTTCTTACTAATTTTGCCTTTTCTGTATGTGCTTTAGATTACGCTGATAATTTAATGTTTTTTTTTTGTGTGTGGTTTTTCAGAGGAGGAAAAAATAAATTGTATTTTTAAGGCAAAATGACAAACTATTAAAAATTAAAAATTAAAAAAAAAAAATTCATAGAAGCAACTTTTTTTTCTACTGAAGAACAGGAAAATTGCGAATTGGCGGCAGGGGTAATACATACTGTATTTATTATATACACAGATAAAAAGAAACAATGAATTTTCTGCGTTATCTAATACACATAAAGGGAATGCTAGATTTGGCATAAAATAATGCGGTATTTCATGTTAATTTAAGCCAGATAACGCCTGAATCTAGCCTGTTGTATGAAAGATTGCAAAAAATTTCGTTGATTACGCCTCCTTTGGCCAGGCGCCCACTGATATGGCGGAGGTGTGGCATCTGCTAGTATGTCAAAACACCTTTTCGACGTTCGCCTCACGCCACAAAACTTTGACTCGATGTTTTGACATGTTATGAGAAACCACACCTCCGCCACATCAGTGGGCGCCTCGACATAGGCTTGGAATTAAACGAGGGGAAATCTTACGCGCTTGTTAAAATCAAATCAATTATTTTTTTCTGTGTATGTTCCGGTTTGTTCCATTAGCGAATAAAATATTATCATTGAGTTTCGAACCATACTCTTCACCTTCCGGATTTCCTTAACCTTATGAACAACTGTACTGAAAGATCGAACTCTCTAGGTGATCCGGACCACGATATAAACTCGTTCAAAACTGCTCTCCTTTCCAAGTCCCTCTGCACCACGTAGTGACTGAATTCTTAAACATAATCTCCACCTTGATATTCTGAACAACTTTGCTGAATGTTTGAACCTTCTAGGTTATCAGCATTTAGAGATATAATATTATGAATTTAGGTTTTAGGAGAGTCGATACTTTTTTAGGGTGATTCAATATTCAAGTGTGTGTTGCAATGCTTTCCGAGGTGAGTCGACAGTTTCGCGTTTCGCGGGAGAGTCCCGCTTTTCCAAAAAATGTCCCGCGTCCAAATGCGTCCCGCGAAATGTCCCGCGATTTGGTATTCATTAAAATGCTTTTCGCTTTATCAAGGTCATGTCAAAGCTTCAACATGAGCAATGTTAGTTCAAAGCACTGTTCACATCTTTTTTATATTTTCAAAATCTTGTGACATCTCTATATGCGTTTGACAGCTACTGTGATGGATTGACCACACGAACACTATCGTGTCATCAAGAAATCCATCTTCCTATTCTTCATGAGATGAAACAGCAGTTGTCTTTTTTCAACCTGCATAAGCGATGTGTTTGTGAAAAAGAGCTCGTGAGGATGATTAGTAAGTGTGTTTAATTTTTCAACGGACGCAAATCTGTCAAAAGTTATCCTTGTTTGTATCAAGTGCAGCAAGACTGTGGCAACAGTTTAAGTAATTTCAGTGCAATATTACGAATTCAGCAAGGAAAACTTGAGAAATTATTATTGATTGTGCAAGGTATGTACATAAAACTTGATATTGTGATATTTCGTTAAGAATACGGTTCTGTAAGCAATCTCTCAGCGACTTCAACTATGTCGAAAAAACGCCATTGCTTGTTTTCGGATGACCTGAAAAAGGAATTTCCTTTCCTGAAAAAGGCGAAGACCGTCGGCAGCGATTACTGTGAAACCTGCAGCAGCGAGTTTTCCATCGGATCAGGAGGTAAACATAAGCGCGCCCTAGGAGCGGCTGCCACATCGTCAAAAGTAAGCAACTTTTTTTTCGAAAAGGAGAATTCGGTTTTAAGGAACAGCAGCTTGCTCATGCTGAGGTTGTTTTTATCTATCACACCGTCATGCACAGTCAGTCATTCCGATCAATGGATTGCACATCCAAGCTTTTTCGTGCGCTTTTCGAGCCAAAATTCTCTTGCGGTCGCACCAAAAAGAAGCGATTGCTAAAAATTGCATATTCTGTTGATCAGATTTCAACATGTATGGACTACATCAATTTTCTAACAATCTTCTCCGACGCTTCAAATCACAAGGAAACAAAGTTGTTCCCCTCTGTAATTAGATATTTTGACTACAAACGTGGAATTCAGGTTAAGTTGTTGGATTTTGTATCGCTTCCTGGCGAAACATCGGGCATTATTGCGGAATCATTTTACGAAATTTTGTGCAAATACAAAATGCAGGGAAAGGTAGCGGCGATTTGTGCAGACAACGCCAACACAAATTTTGGTGGTCTCCATAGAAAGGGTACGGACAACGTTTATTGTAAGCTAAAGGATCAGCTACAGAGATCGATTTTGGGTGTAGGATGCGCTGCACATATCGTTCACAACACAATTCAGGCGGCGGCAGATCAACTTCCCGTGGATATTGAGGGTATTATTGTTAAGATCTACAGTGATTTCTATATTTTCACGATCAGGGTCGAGAAACTGAAAGGTTTTTGCGAGGAAGCAGAAGTAGAATACATGAGGATTTTGGGCTACAGTAAGACTCACAGGCTAGCGTTGATGCCAGCTATTGAACGAGTGTTAAACTGTTCTCACCACTGAAATCTTACTTTTTGTCGATCGATCACAGTCCAAGAATTCTTCGCGAATTTTTTGAAGATGAGAGCTCTGAAATGTGGTTGTATTTCATGCATAGTCAGGCGTCGGTGTTTGACAATACGGTGAAAAAAATTGAAGGTGACAACATCACACTAACAGAGGTTGCAGCTGAACTTGATGACCTCAAGTTCAAACCTCGTGAGAAAATCAGTAATCAGTTTTTACCACTAAGTGTCCGAAGTCAGTTGACCCAAGTCAACATTGTACAAGTCGAATATGGTTAGTTTCTATCAAAAATGTATTGACTATCTTGAGGCTCGAGTTTCTCAGTTTGACGCGGTTATTTGTTTTAAGTGGGTGAACCTTAAAACCACCATTGCTTGGCAGGCAGTACAAACGTGTTTCGCGTATGTCCGTAAATTTGATGATTCGGGCAAATCGGTTGATGCCGACAAAGAAGAAGCTGAGCTATTCGACGAAGTATCCTATGCAAAAAAATATGTAAGTAATAAAAAAATTCTCCGTGGAATGAAAATAAGACTGAAATCGAGGATAGGTTGATTGAGATCTTTAAACATTTTGAAGTGAATAGCATTCCGTTTCAAAACTTAAAAAAAGTTGTAGACTTTGCGTTATGTTTGCCTGCTACAAATGCTGTAAAGGAGAGGGTATTTTAAGTCGTTAACAAAGTTTGGACTACGGAAAAATCTCAGTTGAGCGTCGATACACTGAAAACGTTGTTGCAGGTTAGGTTTATTTTTCAGGACACATGCGAGGAATTCAACAAACATGTTGCCGAAGATGTTTCATTCCTACGTAAGGTACACAGCGCAGAAAAGTATGTTTGACACGTACAGCATTGAATTAGATTTGTGATTCCTAAGGATGAATAAATGGATGTAAATAAAACCGGTGAAAAACTATGTTGACCGTGTACTTTTATAATTCCTTGAAATATCTATTTAAGAAACACACACCCCTCACCCCCTAAATCAACTCCCCTCCCGCTTCTATAAATTAATAAAATGTCCCGCGTTGAAGCGCGAGCCATCTGGTCACTTTACTGGTAATGTCTATTAGACACGGTGTATTCTTCCTGGAAACCTTGCAGATTTCACCAGAATGTTCACTATCATTTCAATCTACATAAGTTCAATTACATTTAAAACCTAAGAATTGCATCACACCGATACCAACAGCCATTGCGATTCGACTAGGTATGATTTGAAGTATCCAAAATCGGTCACTTTCGGCAGTGTAGCAGCAGCAAATCACCGAGCATCAGTTTCTCACATCATACCATCTGCTGCCACAACCGGCCCCGTTATGGCAGATCCAACTGTTTCACCTCCCCGCTTTCCCCCTCCCCTGCCCTTCCCCCTCGATACACATCAAGAGCCTATCCTCAACATAAGTGCACTGTAAACAACACAGCTGGAGCGAGTCGGTCCAAGTCACTGCTCAAGCCTCCGTCCGTTTCTATTTCTCCTAGCTAAAGGCAGTACCTCCGCAACTCATCCAAGCCACATTTGTTTTGCTGGCTAACTAGTGAAAACTCGCCCCATTCCCGCTCCCCCTTGTACTCCCATGACCACACCAACCTGCGCCTATCGAGCAGCAACATAATGAAACGGGGAAAAACCGGCACCAGCGAAAATTATGCTCCAAGAAAAATGCACACCATCTCGGCTCGCACACATGGCCACAGCCTTTGCGGACTCTGTACATACAGTGTGAAGCTCTGGGGGAGCCAAGTACTCATATTTAGGTATGCGAACATGTTAGGACAAGGAGTTTAGCTTCTGCCACTTGGTTGCCGACTTTAATAGTAGAGCTAGGAAAAGCTCCCCGGCTCTATTAGCACCACTATAGATTGCAATGAGCGATTCAGAAGCGAGGAGGAGAAGGAGGCCATGCCAGTAAACAAAACAACGAGAAAACCGGGCCGGGCTTTGGCGAAACGATGGCGATGACGACGACATAAGAGGCCACTATTATGAAAGGAGGAGGGAAAAAAAAACTTTACACGCTTTGAGTGACTAGCTGTAGCTGCCCATTACAGTTATTCCTAACTCTTGCTTCTTCTTCTTGTTGTTCGATTCGAATTGGTTGCACTTCTTGGTCGACCCTTTTCCCTTTTCGTGCGGTTAGTTTGTTATTTTTGCTATGCTCTAGCGCGGTCTGCGAGGGGGCGAGGAAACTTGCGAGTTTTGCTTCTAAATTAAGCGAAACTAGTAATCGTACTAAATTACTCAAAAGAAACTCTTTAAATGGGCGACGAAGGCATTGCCGTTTGTGTACGGCGCGAGGCAACTATTCGAGGCGCGATCCGAACGAGCGAGCGAACCCCGACGAGATTGATATCGTCGGTGAAGATCTCGAGGAAAACTTGTCCCCAACTGGCGGAGGCCACTCGTGCTCGCTTCTACGCCATGGCCGGCGGGCGCAACTATGTTGAGCGGTGTGCAGAGTTGCAATTATGCTGGAATCATGAAATGACGACGGCCCGGCGACGGTTGGCTAAATTATCGGTTGTAATGCGATCCGAGCTATTCAAACTCCTGGCCGGGTTTGATGCGAACGTTTTGTGGAATTTTTATAGGTTATATATGTTGTTTGCGAAATGATGGGTCTTGAAATCAGATGTGCAGCGCCCGCGTAGTCGAACAATTAACTCGTAAACTAGGATTGAGGTTGAACAACCCGGCTCTTACTCAATTGCGTTTCACTAACTAATTTTATGGTATAGCTGGAAGGTTCGAAATGCTACATTCGGCTCATGAATAGCAAAATTTGAATTTGTGTCGATACGGGACTTAATGTTGCAAAACAAATGGGTAAAGTTAAATCCATTAACGCCCAAGGTGCTTCACAATGGAAACTTGATCATGTTGGAGGTCTCAATCTAAAATAAGTACTGTTTAACCGAAAATAGTGACAAAATGTGTCGCCGATTTCTGGTTGATTTAACAAGCAGTTCTGGTATACCTCGATTATATGTACGCTTATGAAGATTACACGCAAATGGCAAACCAATTCAACAAAGATCGTTTATAAAAAACAATTGTATAGAAAACAAACTGGCAACACATTTTTTTCTCACAACTTGGAATACAAAAATATTTAAATTAAAAACAACTGTATCATTTATTTCAAGCCTTGGTATCTTAATTAAATAAAAAAACAAATGAATGAAAAACTACAAGGACAGCTCAATGGGGTTGTGCGCAACCCAAGTAACATTGCTAATACCGTCCTGCTTTATTATTAGGTGCGCAACTAATTTCTCGCTGTTTTTTGGTGAAAAAGGAACTTTATTTTGAAAACAAAGGTTACAAACGAATTATTCAAAGTATTGCCCATCACTAGCTACGACTTTTTCCCATCTTTCTGGTAGAACGTGAATACCATTTCGATAGAACTATTTGTCTTTTGATGCTATCCAAGAATCAAGCCATTTTGAGATGTCATCATATGAGTGGAATTGCTGACCAGTGAGACCATGTGCCATCGAACGGAACAAGTAATAATCGGACGGTGCAATATCAGGATAATATGGCGGGTGGGGTAGGACTTCCCATTTGAGCGTTTCCAAGTAGGTTTTCACGGGTTTCGCCACGTGAGGACGATCGTTGTCATGCTGAAGAATCACTTTTTCGTGTTTGTGCTCGTATTGTGGCCGTTTTTCGTGCAGTGCTCGGCTCAATCGCACCACTTGAGTTTGATACCGTTCCCCGGTAATGGTTTCGTTTGGTTTCAACAGCTCATAATAAATAACACCAACTTGGTCCCACCAAATACACAGCGTAACCTTCGCAGCGTGAATATTCGGCCTAGGCGACGATGTTGAAGCATGCCCGGGCAGTCCCCATGAATGTTTCCGTTTTGGGTTACTGTAATGAATCCATTTTTCGTCACCCGTCACAATGCGATGTAGAAAACTCTTCCTTTTTTGCCGCTGGAGCAGTTGTTCACAGACGAAAAAACGACGCTCAACATCTCTTGGCTTCAAATCGTAAGGAACCCAAGTTCCTTGCTTTTGAGTCATTCCCAACGCATGCAATCGCTTAGAAACGGCTTGGCGGGAAACTCCTAATCCTGAACCAAGCTCTTCTTGCGTTTGACACGGATCCTCATCGAGCAATGCCTCCATCAGAGTCTTCGAAGTTTTTTGGCCTTCCTTCAACACTGAAATCACCGTTTTTGAAGCGACGAAACCAATCACGACACGTTGTTTCACTCAGAGCAGCATCACCGTAAACTTTTTGGAGCTCTCGATGTGCTTCAGCCGCCGTTTTCTTCGAATGAAAGAAGAAAATCAACACTTCCCGCAAATGACGATTATTTGGCACGAAATCAGACATCTTCAAACAACCAAAATATATAACACTAAACCAAAATCACTGATTTGGCAAAGCGGTTTGTTTACAATATTTCTGAGCTTGGTTTATGACGCTTGAGATGTACAACATTCGACCAGCACTTGCTACTGGCGCCGTCTATTGCTAAACAGCGGGAACTTAGTTGCGCACCTAATACATGTTAATTATACTAAAAAATGCATTAAAATCATTCCATTTAGCTTTTTTTTTGTAATCCACAAACCGACGTATTCTTCCAATTCAAAATCAAAACTGGTGTATCTGTTGTGGCGTATCTGATTGGTTAGCTGTAAAACTGACGAATCAAACAAGGTGTATGTAGCAGTAAGGAGTAGTACCGACGAATCAATGATGGTGTATGTGAGCAGTACAGAAGCAAAAGGTGTATTTGAAAACTTTATCAAATATGTGCATAGTAAGATATCATAAAAAAAACACCTATCATTCATGCTGATACAAAACTTAAGACCTTAATCAAACTCAGAGCAGTCACAGACAAAAGAAAATTGCAAAACCCTTCAAATAGGATTTTATAAAAATTGTTGCAAGTCGATACCCAGTTTTCTCATTTTTCTCCAAATGTTACTTACGTCCTTTTGAAAAGTTATGCTTGAATTGGTTCCAATACTCCTCAATTCTGTACTCTGTACTCAAGGTATAGGTATAAGGAATAAGAAGCTCATAAAGGGCGATACGGTCAAAATTTGGTCAATATCAACTTGACGTATTTCTTTCAATTTTGCATTTAAAAAACCTGAACACCCCTCATTTTGAAGGTGTGTGTGTGTAGAATGTTGCTCCTATTTTGATTTTGGAATTCACTCTTCAGTTGTCAAAATGCCGTCCAAGCAAGAAGAGCAGCGTATCAAAATTTTGCTCGCGCATCGCGAAAATCCGAGCTACTCGCACGCAAAGTTGGCAAAATCGCTAAAAGTTGCCAAATCAACCGTTAAAAATGTAATTAAAGTGTTTGGGGAACGTTTGTCGACAGCCAGGAAGTCTGGATCGGGGGGAAATCGAAAACCGGAAGCCGCTGAGACGACAAAGAGAGTTGCCGGTAGTTTCAAGCGAAACCCTAACCTATCTCTCCGAGATGCCGCAAATAAGCTGGGTGTATCGTCTACAACCGTGCATCGAGCCAAAAAACGAGCCGGACTATCGACTTACAAAAAGGTAGTGACTCCAAATCGCGATGATAAACAAAATACGACGGCCAAAGCGCGATCCCGGAGGCTGTACACGACGATGCTGACGAAGTTTGACTGCGTGGTAATGAACGACGAAATCTACGTCAAAGCCGACTACAAGCAGCTTCCGGGACAGGAGTTTTATACGGCAAAAGGAAGGGGAAAGGTAGCAGATATTTTCAAGCACACGAAACTGTCAAAGTTCGCAAAGAAATATCTGGTTTGGCAAGCCATCTGTACCTGTGGCTTGAAAAGCAGCATTTTCATAGCTTCCGGGACTGTCAACCAAGAAATTTACGTGAAAGAGTGTTTGAATAAACGTCTGCTGCCTTTCCTGAAGAAACACGGTTGTTCCGTACTGTTTTGGCCGGATTTGGCATCTTGCCATTACGGTAAAAAGGCCATGGATTGGTACGCCGCCAACAACGTGCAGGTGGTTCTCAAGGACAAGAACCCTCCCAACACGCCAGAGCTCCGCCCAATTGAGAAATACTGGGCTATTGTCAAGCGGAACCTAAAGAAGACCAAAAAAACTGCTAAGGACGAGCAGCAGTTCAAGGCAAACTGGCTTTCTGCGGCGAAGAAGGTGGACAAGGTGGCTGTACAAAATCTGATGGCAGGGGTCAAGCGTAAGGCCCGGCAATTCGGATTTGGAAAAGCGGAATCCTAACTGAATATTTTTCCAGAATTTTATACTAATTGAACATGAAAAAGAAATTTAATTTGATTTTTTAAATAAACGATTTCACCGATTTACACGCGTTTTCCCTTGACCAAATTTTGACCGTATCACCCTTTAGTTGACCTGAATCGGAAGAAACTTGGCGATTTTCACAACATATTTGCAGCTTTCACTGGATGCAACGGCTGGTAGGTTGAGGCATTGGCAATATTTCCCAAGTAACAATTTTAGTTTTATTCCAGCCGTATAGCACTCCTCTCAGCTCTGTTGATAAAGCTACACTGTCAAAACTGTTTTGTCCACCAACGACTCCTCTATGCTTCTTGTAAGCCGAAATCTGTAAAAAGTGGCCCACTCCATAGACGGCTGTGCAAACAAGTTACTAAAACCTTTAGAAGACCATCAAGATTTTGAAAATGTTCCAGTGAAAGATGTTTTGACCACTTGAAAACCTTCGTACAACCAATAGGCTGCCATGAAAACCAGAATACGGCCAGTTGGCCACAGCTGTCAAACTTCACTGTGATATCGTGGTTGGTTTTTGTGGTTTTGCTTTGTTCGATTCTATGGCTCTTCTGATTTATTTCGCAGTAAATAATATCTAAGTAAAAAGTTCTAGTGTTGCAGGAAATTTTGTTCGATAGCAAAGTATCCAAAACAAATTGAGTTTCTTACAGCGTATCATGCTCCAAATCATTTAACTTAATGGTTATAAGAGCCGAAAATTAATGCGCCTCAGAAATTATGTGAGTTAACGACTACAAAAACAAAATTACAACATATATATTCGATAAATTAATCATGAATTTCGTGAAAAATGCTGGAATTCAATTAGGTTATCTAAACGAATGCCGAAATTGGTGTCTGATCTACAGTTCATTTGCATTACATTTAAAATAAGGTGGATTTATTTTTCTACATTTCAATTATTTCTTATATTCCAATATGGCGATTGGAAAAATTCACAGTTTTGCCAAAAAGCCAATTTATTTTCGCAATGACTATTAGAAAACCAATTTGCCATTTAAAGCCTTTACTGAAGGCAAAATGGTTTTAAAATGCTTTTTAAACTGACCATAATAAGATAATTTGAATGAGATAATCTGAGTTCATAGAGTCGAAATTAAACCTTTGATAGGAGTAAAAGGAATTTGAGAAAACAAGGTATTAATATCGCTGTAAACAAGCTGTGTAGGTTTTCATAAACCCGACTAAAATATGATACCAATTGGCTCCTCTTGGTGCTATAATAAAACCATATTAATTTCTAGTGGCTTTCATAAAACTATAATAAAACTTAATAAAGCTGGATGGTTTTGGCAATGCTACTTGGGTTTTATCAAATATACTGTATTAGCAATATAAATCACTTCACATTTTTTCGAGCGACCCTTTTTTCGCGCTTGTGGCACCATAAGTGAGAAACGTGGCAACTACTAAATGCACACGTTCAAACTAAGCTATCCAGCTTTCGTTTTACCTAGCGTAATATTCCAAAAGTACTCAACAGACAAACTGAAACGAATCACAAATTGTTAAACTAAGGCCCTAACTAAGAAAACGATTTCCGAACAACTCGCCGCAAATTCGACTTGTTGCCAGTTGCGAATGTTATGACAAAAGCAACTATGATTTGCTGCAACTTGAGCAGGATAAGAAAAAGATCGTCTGTTGGAAAGAAAGTGAGATTTACGGCTTGCAAATATTATTTTTGATTATCATAGAATGATTTTCAAATATTACGAAGTAGAGATACTTTGATACATTAAGATCAAATTTTGGCTTGAAAATGATCCTCAATTCACGCACTGAAAAAAAAAACACAATATTATCAACGTACATAAGTTGTATGAGTGGTTCTTCCCTCTAGAAGAAACCTTAGAAAATAGCATTGAAATAGTTTAGTATGCTTATTAATAGCTCATAAACCTTCTCAAAAAATTTTAGATCAAATTCTACTTAACAAGTTTGGCAACTTTGCCAAAAAATATTCGGTTTAACAGCAGTCAAGCAAAGTCAAAACAAACTTGCACAATAGGTACAAGTGATTTTTTCAAACTTTTCACAATAGGCAGTGCGAGAATTGTTACTTTAGTGACCATTTTCCGAACAATAGCGACTTTAGTGACTTTTGGATGCAAATAGTGACGTTTTAGTGGCTAGACTCAAAATAGTGACCAAGTCACTAAAAAGTGACCTGCTACCAGCCCTGTCAAAATTATTTGATTCCTATCGAATGGTAGGGGCTCTATACAAAGCACTAGAACGTAAGAAACACTTTCAAGCACTGATTGGAATTTGAAGAGAACATTACCAGCATTGAACAACTAGTTATAAGAGAATGATGACTGTGATAGGGAGATCATCACATGCCAGCAAACAGCGGGCAACGATTGCAAAAAAGCAAACTTTAAACACGTTTTTTAGTTATTGGTTATGTTCAATACTGAATCATTTTATGAAATATTTATTATATACCGCCAGCAACTAATCCGCTATGCACAACTAGGAACTACAACCTACCCTCTATCTTTACTATAGATCTGTACACATGGTTGGTCTGCGGTGTTGCAGTTCGGCTCGAATTATCCGTTGTAGAATTTCGTTCGTTGGTTGTTCGACGCGCTTTGTCATTTACTCCGGGACGTGGCGTTTAAAGCAATGCCATGTTCAGCAGGGGCGCGGTAATGGAAATTTCAAACATTACAAGATTCAACCAAACAAACTCTTTAGTTGGCACACTGATTTGATCGGATTTTTTTTCCCTTATTGGGGACGTATTGCCACTGCAACCATTGATTTGATTTATTGTGGCGTGTCCTCCTTTTAATTTTTGCCATGTTATCGCAATAGTAAGCTACTGTTTGGAGTAACTACAACTACGGCAGTAGGCAATTTTCCCAAGCAGGTACTGCATTTCTTATGAAACATACTACTTGATTGGGAGCGGCGTTCCAGACCTCACAGGGTTCAATGAGCCCCTTGTCAACAAATCTGCACCGTTTATTAAATAGTGCAACACAGTCGCACATTAAATGCTTAGAGCATTTACTCTCTAATCCACAAAAGCGGCATTTATCTTCGTGAAGTTTACCGATGATTTTCAGGTGATATTTACTTGGACAATGTTATCAAACCAGTGTATGTACTCAATTCGTGTTTTGAAAGTTTAAGTAACTTTTGCGTACATATGAGAGGCGTTGGGCTTAATGAATAGTTTGGACTGCCGGGCATTGGAGATACTGTTCCAGTTTGCCTGTACTTTTTCCTTTTCCCAGTTCCTTAGTTCCATTTTTAAGGCGCAAGTAGATAATCCAACAAATGGTTCGGGCCCTATGAATTGCATGGATGACCCTATTCTTGCCAACTGATCAGCTTTTTCATTTCCTTCAACTCCGCAATGACCAGGAACCCAATAGAGGTTAACTATGTTGCGACAGGACAATTGCTGTAAAAGTTGTGCGCATTCCCACACCAGTTTAGATGTGTATGTTTTTGATTTTAAAGAATTCAGAGCTGCTTGGCTATCTGAACAAATGCATATGTTTGAATTTTTATAATTTCTTTTAATGCAGATTGATGCACATTCCAGTATGGCATATATTTCAGCTTGAAACACTGTGGGATATTTTCCCATTGCGACATACAAGTTTATCTCAGGACCAGTTATACCAGCCCCTACCAAATTATTTTGCTTTGAACCATCTGTATAGAAGACTGTTGAGCCCAGACGAAACCCCGGTTCTCTTTTGTCCCAGTCAGAACGAGTAGCTTCGTGGACTGTGAATTTATGGTTGAAGTAGTTTCTCCTGAGCATACAATCTTCACTTATCAATATTAAAGGATTTATCGAAAACTCTTTTAGGATACTCAAGTGTCCAACAAGATCTCCATCGAAGAAATTCATGGACCGTTTGAGCCGTAGTGCATTTTTTCCGCATCCTGTAGTATAAATTGATGTAAAGGAAGAATGTTGATTAGAGCATCTAGTGCTTTTGAAGGAGTACTATGCATTGCCCCAGTTATAGAGATAGCAGCAAGCCTCTGCAGCTTGTTCAGTTTTTCTTGTGCCTTTATCTGTTTAGTCTTCGGCCACCAGATAAGCGAGGCATACGTGATTCTGGGCTTGACTATAGTTGAATATATCCAGTGAATCATATAAGGCTTAAGGCCCCATTTCTTTCCAAAAGTTCTTTTACAGATCCAGAAGGCATTGGTTGCCTCTCCTATTTGTTGGTCAATATGACTGTTCCAGCAAAGATGCTTATCGAGAGTTACACCTAAATACTTGACCTCTGAAGATAAAGACAGTTTAACGCCTCCTAGTTTAAGGTCAGTGAAGGAGATTTTCCGTTTTTTAGTAAAAGGTACGATTGTCGTTTGTTTGGGATTGATATTTAATCCCTCGGTTTTGCACCACAATAGTGTGTATGATAATGCTATTGGCATTCTCTCAAACATGATAGTGTCGTATTTACCACGGACTATAATGACTATGTCGTCCGCAAAGCCAATTATTTCAAATCCTTTAAACTTAAGTTTTATAAGGAGATCATCAACAACAAGAGACCATAGAAGGGGAGACAAGACGCCCCCTTGAGGACAGCCCTTCACAGCTGTTACTTTCACCTCTGAGCCTCCAAGATTTGCTGATATTTTGGATAGCATTTCAACAATCCAATTAATTATTTTATTGTTGAAGCCACGATTTCTCATAGCTCTTATCTTCGAGTGGAAAGAGGCATTATCAAAAGCACCTTCGATGTCAAGAAACGCTGCCAACAGAATTTCCTTAGCAGTTAAGGACTTTTCTATTTTTTCAACTAGAATGTGAAGGGCTGTTACGGTTGATTTGATAATGGATTATTGGTTAGTATATCAGATTTAACATGTTCATCAATAAGGACGGATTTAGTTGACGGCTCCCCCACAACCCACTTTTCTCCCCCCCCCCCCCCCAAACAAAAAAAAAACCACCCCACCAAAATTCACAAAAACTCACCCCCGAACCACTCCCCTATTATCCCTCTCCCCCCCCCCCCCCACCACACCATCCAAATTTTTCTCCCCCCAACCCCTTCCCTGAACAATTTTTCCCCCCCGTCCGCACACACACTCTTCAAAAAACCCACACCCCACCCCCCAAAATTTCCATCCCAACTGAACAAACAATACAAATCAGTCTGCATTGTGCTCTCATGCCGTGCGGTTCTATTTTCTATTTGCTGAAGGAAGTGCTATTGCTACCTAACGCTACACCAAATCTTAAACAGCACTTTTCAGTGCTAAATAATACCTACAATTTTTAGATTTCCTCTTATTCCTTTTCGATCCTTGTTAGGCCCTTCGGGTAACCCGGCTTGGATATCGCATTGGAAAATTCCTCTTCGGTCCCTCGGATTCTTATAGTTATCTGCTTGGACGTCGATTTGGAGCAAATTACTCTGCCACTATGGCAAATAAGCGCAAACGAAAAGGGCAATCTATTGATTCGCCTGCAAATCAAATAAATGTGAGTAATCAATTTGATATGCTCACAGATGATGAGAGTGATCCATCATCTAATCAAAATTTGAACAAACTTTCTCGATTGAGAAAGGAAAAAGTTCCCCCTATTGTGGTGGCAATTTCGGATTTCCATGCTTTTCGCAAGGAAATCTTAACATTTGTTGAAGGTGTGAAATATTCCCTTCAAATCTCCAGACGAGGTGAATGCCGTTTGCATGCTGAAACCTTGGACGGATTCAAACGTCTTCTTGAGTATCTTACTCAGAAGAACCACAATTTCTTCACTTACGACACCAAAGCTGAGCGTCTTTTCAAGGTTGTCTTGAAAGGACTGCCCAGTGGTGAATCTCTCGATGAAATTAAAAACGAGTTAATAAAATTACTTGGAATTAGCCCAGTCCAAGTAATTAAGATGAAAATGAAATCCCGGCCTGGCGATTCTCGCAAAGGGATTTCAAACGATCTCTACTTAGTTCACTTCAAGGCAAGTGAACTTAACAACCTTAAGGCTTTAGAAAAAGCAAGCCTTTTGCTCCATGTCAGAGTGAAGTGGGAACATTTCAGGAAGACTGGAGCCAATTTCCAAAGCCTCACCCAATGCCGTAAGTGCCAGGGATGGGGTCACGGAACAAAGCATTGCCATATGGTTGGTAAATGCATGAATTGTGGTGATTCCTCACACACTAAGGACGACTGTCCTGTGAAGGAAGATCCTCAAAAATTCAAATGTTCAAATTGTGGTGAAAACCATAAATCAAATTTTTGGGAGTGCAAGACTCGCAAAGCAATTTTGCAGTCACGCTCTAAACGCCAGGTAGGAAACAATATACGTTCCCGACCAGCTACTACCCATTCTGCTGCTGTTAACAACGATCAGCAAAGAACTAATTCCTACCAAACCGTCGGTAGAAACAGCGGACAGGTTTTTCCATCCGCAACTGTAACTTCAAACGCTCAACGAGGAGTAAATACTATTTCGATACCTGCAGGTACCAACAGGGTTCAATCTTCAAACCCTACATTCTTACCCAACCGTGTTGTTAACAATGTTCAACATGTAAATGGACCTACCTACGCTGCCGTTGCAGCGGGTAGAAACCAAAACCAAAATTCCCACGGGACTTCTGATGAATTTGATTTAGGTAACATATCCGCTCCTAAATTAGAATTTTTACAGCAATCGTTAATCGACATGATAACCGATATGCTAAAAACTAATTCCATGTTTGAAGCTATCCAAACTGGTATTAAATTTGCCAATAATATTGTCATGACATTGAAGTTCAGTAATGGATTTTAAGTCATTAAACATTTTGAATTGGAACGCTCGATCCATCAGAGATAACGAGGATGAGCTATTTAATTTTTTAAGAGTTCATAACGTGCATATTGCTGTTATAACTGAGACTTATCTCAAACCTGCCCATAAGGTCAAAAGAGATCCAAATTATTTTGTTTATCGAAATGATCGTCTCAATGGAGCTGGTGGTGGCGTTGCCATCATTGTCCATAGGCGTATCAAACATCACATTCTTCATTTGAAACCAAAGTTTTTGAAACTTTGGGGGTTTCAGTTGAAACAAAATTTGGCAAATTTACTTTTATAGCTGCCTACTTGCCTTTCCAATGCACTGGTCAGCAAAAGAACTGGCTCAAGGGTGACCTCCAGAAACTTACCCGTCATAGGTCTAAATTCTTCGTTATTGGTGATTTCAATGCAAAACACCGCTCATGGAATAATTCGCAAAGCAATGCCAATGGTAATATACTTTTTGATCATTGTTCCGCAGGCTACTACACTATTCAATACCCAAACCGCCCAACTTGCTTTTCTTCAGCCAGAAATCCCTCAACTATTGATTTGGTCCTAACTGATTCATGTCAACTTTGTAGTCAATTGATTACCCATGCTGACTTTGGTTCTGATCACCTTCCAGTTACATTTGAAATATCTCAAGAAATCATTTCTAATTCCATCAGTTCTACTTTCAACTACCATAGAGCTAATTGGGATCAATATCGAACATCTATGGAACACAACTTTGATCCTAATGTTCCATTGCAAACAAAAAATGAAATTAATAATGCTCTTGAATCTCTGGCTTTCTCAATAAATAGAGCAAGAGCTGCTTCAGTGCCAAAATGCGAGGTTAAATTCGATTCAGTTATAATTGATGACAATCTTCAGCTCTTGATTCGTCTGAAAAATGTACGTAGGCGTCAATATCAAAGAACACGTGATCCCGCTATGAAAGTCATATGGCGAGATTTACAAAAACAAATTAAAAAACGCTTCTCTGCCCTGAGGAACAAACATTTTGAAAATAATGTGTCAAAATTAGATCCGAGTTCCAAACCATTCTGGAAACTCTCTAAAATATTGAAAAAACCTCAAAAGCCTATACCAGCGCTTAAGGAAGGTGATAAAATTTTGCTCACAAATGCGGAAAAAGCTCAAAAACTTGTTAAGCAGTTTGAGAACTCCCATAGTTTCAGTTTGGGTCTTACAAGTCCTATTGAGGATCAAGTTTCCAGGGAGTATCTGAATATTTTCTCACAAGAAAATATTTTTGATGATTCTTGGGGAACTGATTTGGATGAAGTAAAAACTATAACTAAAAAATTTCAAAATATGAAAGCACCAGGTGATGATGGAATTTTCTATATCCTAATCAAAAAACTCCCCGAGAGTACTTTGTCTTTCTTGGTGGAACTATTTAACAGATGTTTTCATCTGGCATACTTTCCAGATAAATGGAAAAATGCAAAAGTCGTACCTATTTTGAAGCCAGACAAAAATCCGGCTGAAGCTTCTAGCTACCGACCAATCAGTTTGCTTTCTTCAATAAGTAAGCTTTTTGAGTAATAATTTTGAACAGAATGATGCTTCACATCAATACAAACTCAATTTTTGCTGATGAACAGTTTGGATTTCGCCATGGGCATTCAACTACGCATCAACTTTTGAGAGTTACAAATTTAATTCGTTCAAACAAAGCTGAAGGCTGCTCCACTGGAGTTGCTCTTCTAGACATAGAAAAAGCATTCGACAGTGTTTGGCATGAAGGTTTGATTGCGAAACTGAAAAAGTTCAATTTTCCGCTTTATATCATGAAATTAGTTCAAAACTACTTAACTGATAGAACTTTGCAAGTAAATTATCAGAATTCTAAATCTGATCAATTGCCTGTCAGAGCTGGTGTTCCTCAAGGTAGTATTCTTGGGCCAATACTTTATAACATTTTCACTTCAGATCTCCCTGATTTACCTCAGGGCTGTCAAAAATCTTGCTTTGCTGATGACACAGGCATTTCCGCTAAAGGAAAAAGTCTTCGTGTTATATCCAGGAGGCTACAAAAAAGCTTGGACATTTTTACAGATTATTTTCAAAAATGGAAGATTTCTCCTAATGCTTCCAAAACTCAACTTATAATATTCCCACACAAGCCTAGAGCTGCATTTTTGAAACCAAGTAATAGTCATATGGTCACTATGAACGGAGTTCCAATTTCTTGGTCAAATCAAGTAAAATATCTTGGACTGATACTTGATCAAAAATTAACTTTTAAAGATCACATTGAGGGCATTCAAGCCAAATGTAATAAATATATAAAATGTTTATATCCTCTTATAAACAGAAAATCCAAACTTTGTTTGAAGAACAAACTTCTAATATTCAAACAAATCTTTAGACCGGCCATGCTTTATGCTGTGCCAATATGGTCTAGTTGTTGTGCTACTAGGAAAAAAGCACTTCAAAGGATTCAGAACAAAGTTCTGAAAATGATTTTGAAGCTGCCACCCTGGTTCAGTACTATTGAATTACATAGAATTTCAAACGTTGAGACTCTAGAAGAAATGTCCAACAAGATAATTCATAATTTTAGACAAAAATCATTGCAGTCTTCAATTGCAATGATCAATTCTCTCTATAGATAAGAACTAGTTTTAAGAAATCAATAATTATTCTTACACGCAGGCAAAAGCAACCCTGTTAAAAATACTGAATAGACAAAGTAAAAATAATATTAACACAATTAGATATAAATGATAGCATATAAGGTTGAAATGTTTATTACTTAGCAGGATCACCTAGGTTAATATATGAATGTAAAATAATGTAAAAATTTAGAATAAATAAAGAGTTAAAATAAAAAAAAAAAAAAAAAAAAAAAAAAAAAAAAAAAAAAAAAAAGGGGGAGCCCTCTTCCGTTCTTCTTTATATAAAATTTTTTGGGGGGCCCTCTTGCGATTGGTCGATCCGGCTTGATTCCTTTTTGGAGGTAATCCGTTCGGCAGTCAATAAATGCCACATAAATATTCTCATTGTACTGATTGATTGACCCAACCCATTCGACATTGGCTGCGACTGTGGTAAGCATTGCTGATGTAGTGACGCATATTCGATTTGTGGGAAGTTGCATACTTAGAGTTTAAAGTTGCATACTTAGAGGGGGTGGGGGGGGGTGGGGCTGGAAATGAGCTGTGCTTGGACTGGGGGGCCAACACAAGTTCCATTCAAGCTAAAACGACGCAACACGATGTACTAAAATTATTATTAATTATATTTTAATTTTAATGACTAGCGGATGAGGATAACCACAACAACCCTACACGACAAAACTTTCTTGTTTTGATAATGCAATTTCACTGTCAAAACCAAGCTTTACAAAAGGTAGGAAGGTTCAATATCACAATATGAATCCAGTGAATAAGAGATGTTCATAATTGCTCAGAGTTACTCAGGATTGCTCAGTGTCTTGCCCCAAGTCACGGGCGGCATCTCCCGCCAACTTGTTGGCTTCAGCAGCGAGGTTGACGGGAGCATCGGCACCAACAGCCAACTGCACCAACGCCTATCTGGACAACGACTGCTACCGCCAAATGCCTTCCTACAGCAGACCTTACTCTGCACAGCAAAAAATAATGAAAATTACATGTGATGTAAAACATTCAAATGGTAAACATATAGCAATGTAATCCATCGCTTAGTTGAATTTTAAATTAAAAATTATGCACATATTTGGAGCATTAAGGCCGTTTTCAGCGGTCGCGGTCTATTCTAAATTTTGACATTTAAATAGACCAAACCAAATTTTCCATTTTCACCGGTGCGTTCTAATTTTTATTTTCGAACAGTTTTGGTGTAAAAAAAGTAAAACTGTCATACGCTTTGTTTTATTTTGTGCCGTATTTGGAACGGAATCCAGCGCGTTCTAAATGTGTTAAAACAGTTGTAAAAACGGCGTAAAACAACAACAAGGGCAAGGTGCACAAACGCGTCGATCGCTCGCTCGTTTTTTGGTAACGCTGTTTTCAGCGGTGTACGTTGTGTTAAACTATTGTTGTGAATGCGACAATTAGCCATAAATTTGATAAAATAATTTCTCGATCAATTAAATCCGAAAGTTACGTGCCGTTATCAATAGTAGGGGAAAGTGCTCTAATGTGGGTCTATAGAGCTAGAATTTGGCACATATTGGCACTGACATAAAAGGTTGTTTAAACAAGCCTAAAATGCTTTTACAGCTTTGTCTATTTTTATCATGCATGATTTTTGTAACAAATATTTTTTACACTTTACTTGAGTCTTCCCCAAAAAGATGTATTTCCCATATATTGAGTTCTGTGCACTAGGGAAGCATATGAAGGCTAGTAAGAGAGAGATGCTTTAGAAAATTCCAGTCACAAATATGATTTTTCAAAGTATTTGAAGCATTTCAAATAGCAACACTCCTGGAAGTAAGTACACAAAAGGAAGAGTGACACAAGTTTTGCCAAGCTGAAAATCCCAAACATCTCGCACCTTGCGCAATCAGCTAATAAGCCAAAAAAAGGCTTTTGAAATTTATGCGACCTTTAAGGAGTTGAGCGAGCTTAGATGCGGGATATTTGAAATTTTTCAGCTCCGCAAAACGTGTATCACTTCCTCTGCTGAGAAATTACTTCCAGAACCGGGTGTTGATTCACGAGACAGTTATGGGTCAAACAACGTTGAAGATCAAGACGGAAGTTTTGCAAGGTTCCATCCTCTGGATCGGAATGTTCAATAGCGCTAATGTTGGCGTAGTGATCGTTAGTTTTGCGGATGACATCGTATTGTCGATAACAGGCTAGTGGAAAACGGAGGTACTGTTGGTCGGCAAATGAAAAGTGTCATTGCTCCGAAAGGATTGATGACGAACTGAACTTCTATAGCTATGTGAGCTATGCCCAGGAGAAGGCGGCGAAGGCAATCAACGGGGTGGGTAAGACCATGCCAAACAACGGTGGACAAGTTCGTTTCCGTTTAATACTTTCTTCCAGGACAAATGTAGTGTAGAAAGCAGAGCTTGAAAAAATTGAAATTTGCCAATAATATTGTCATGACATTGAAGTTCAGTAATGGATTTTAAGTCATTAAATATTTTGAATTGGAATGCTCGATCCATCAGAGATAGCGAGGATGAGCTATTTAATTTTTTAAGAGTTCATAACGTGCATATTGCTGTTATAACTGAGACTTATCTCAAACCTGCCCATAAGGTCAAAAGAGATCCAAATTATTTTGTTTATCGAAATGATCGTCTCAATGGAGCTGGTGGTGGCGTTGCCATCATTGTCCATAGGCGTATCAAACATCACATTCTTTCTTCATTTGAAACCAAAGTTTTTGAAACTTTGGGGGTTTCAGTTGAAACAAAATTTGGCCAATTTACTTTTATAGCTGCCTACTTGCCTTTCCAATGCACTGGTCAGCAAAAAAACTGGCTCAAGGGTGACCTCCAGAAACTTACCCGTCATAGGTCTAAATTCTTCGTTATTGGTGATTTCAATGCAAAACACCGCTCATGGAATAATTCGCAAAGCAATGCCAATGGTAATATACTTTTTGATCATTGTTCCGCAGGCTACTACACTATTCAATACCCAAACAGCCCAACTTGCTTTTCTTCAGCCAGAAATCCCTCAACTATTGATTTGGTCTTAACTGATTCATGTCAACTTTGTAGTCAATTGATTACCCATGCTGACTTTGGTTCTGATCACCTTCCAGTTACATTTGAAATATCTCAAGAAATCATTTCTAATTCCATCAGTTCTACTTTCAACTACCATAGAGCTAATTGGGATCAATATCGAACATCTATGGAACACAACTTTGATCCTAATGTTCCATTGCAAACAAAAAATGAAATTAATAATGCTCTTGAATCTCTGGCTTTCTCAATAAATAGAGCAAGAGCTGCTTCAATGCCAAAATGCGAGGTTATAAAATGCGATTCAGTTATAATTGATGACGATCTTCAGCTTTTGATTCGTCTGAAAAATGTACGTAGGCGTCAATATCAAAGAACACGTGATCCCGCTATGAAAGTCATATGGCGAGATTTACAAAAACAAATTAAAAAACGCTTCTCTGCCCTGAGGAACAAAAATTTTGAAAATAATGTGTCAAATTTAGATCCGAGTTCCAAACCTTTCTGGAAACTCTCTAAAATATTAAAAAAACCTCAAAAGCCTATACCAGCGCTTAAGGAAGGTGATAAAATTTTGCTCACAAATGCGGAAAAAGCTCAAAAACTTGTTAAGCAGTTTGAGAGCTCCCATAATTTCAGTTTGGGTCTTACAAGTCCTATTGAGGATCAAGTTTCCAGGGAGTATCTGAATATTTTCTCACAAGAAAATATTTTTGATGATTCTTGGGGAACTGATTTGGATGAAGTAAAAACTATAACTAAAAAATTTGAAAATATGAAAGCACCAGGTGATGATGGAATTTTCTATATCCTCATCAAAAAACTCCCCGAGAGTACTTTGTCTTTCTTGGTGAAACTATTTAACAGATGTTTTCATCTGGCATACTTTCCAGATAAATGGAAAAATGCAAAAGTCGTACCTATCTTGAAGCCAGACAAAAATCCGGCTGAAGCTTCTAGCTACCGACCAATCAGTTTGCTTTCTTCAATAAGTAAGCTTTTTGAAAAAATAATTTTGAATAGAATGATGCTTCACATCAATACAAACTCAATTTTTGCTGATGAACAGTTTGGATTCCGCCATGGGCATTCAACTACGCATCAACTTTTGAGAGTTACAAATTTAATTCGTTCAAACAAAGCTGAAGGCTGCTCCACTGGAGTTGCTCTTCTAGACATAGAAAAAGCATTCGACAGTGTTTGGCATGAAGGTTTGATTGCGAAACTGAAAAAGTTCAATTTTCCGCTTTATATCATGAAATTAATTCAAAACTACTTAACTGATAGAACTTTGCAAGTAAATTATCAGAATTCTAAATCTGATCAATTGCCTGTCAGAGCTGGTGTTCCTCAAGGTAGCATTCTGGGGCCAATACTTTATAACATTTTCACTTCAGATCTCCCTGATTTACCTCAGGGCTGTCAAAAATCTTGCTTTGCTGATGACACAGGCATTTCCGCTAAAGGAAAAAGTCTTCGTGTTATATCCAGGAGGCTACAAAAAAGCTTGGACATTTTTACAGATTATTTTCAAAAATGGAAGATTTCTCCTAATGCTTCCAAAACTCAACTTATAATATTCCCACACAAGCCTAGAGCTGCATTTTTGAAACCAAGTAATAGTCATATGGTCACTATGAACGGAGTTCCAATTTCTTGGTCAAATCAAGTAAAATATCTTGGACTGATACTTGATCAAAAATTAACTTTTAAAGATCACATTGAGGGCATTCAAGCCAAATGTAATAAATATATAAAATGTTTATATCCTCTTATAAACAGAAAATCCAAACTTTGTTTGAAGAACAAACTTCTAATATTTAAACAAATCTTTAGACCGGCCATGCTTTATGCTGTGCCAATATGGTCTATTTTGAAAAAAAAAAAAAACAAAACAAAATACACAAAAAATAATGAAAAAAAAATTATTGCACCCCCCCCGCACCCTCCACACTAATTCAACACAAAATATTCACACAGAAACACTAAAAAAAAAATCCCCCAAAAAAAAACACAAAATATTACAAAAAAAATTTTACCCTTCTCAATTACCAATCATAACTCTCTCAACAAAAAAAAATAATTAAAAAAAAATAAATAAATTTACACACACACACACAAAGGAAACCAAAATAAAAAAAAAAAAAAAAAAAAAAAAAAAAAAAAATAAAAAAAAAAAAAAAAAAAAAAAAGAAAAAAAATTAAATAGTAAATTAAAATACCTAAGTAGATTAATTAAAAAAAAAAAAAAAAAAAAAAAAAAAAAAAAAAAAAAAAAAAAAAAAAAAAAAAAAAAAAAAATTGACTCCCGTCTTGAACGATGATTAAAAAAAATATTCAGTGTGTTCAATTTTCTCTACCATCATTTCGTCCCATCAGTCAAACAACACATTCTTGTTGACTTATTTTGCCGTGTTCAGTCATTCCGTTTTCCCTGAATTCTACACAACTCATTCACACCACAGCAAAGCACATATCTGGCTATTCAAGCGTCAACAGGTTTTGATTGCTTGACTGAATGCTCTGGTTACCAGTCATTCATTTTCGCGTTCGTGAGTGATTTTTTCTGTTACAGGATTTTTTTTTTCAAATATACCCGAACATGGCTGGAGGCGAAGGAAATTCCTCAACGTCAAAGGAAGCCAAAAGACGACGTGGGAGCAAACGATCGATGGCTGAAATCGGTACAGAGTTTGTGGTTCGAGATGGAGAAAAGGCGTTTTGCAGGATCGATTCGAGAAGTGGCTGCAAATACGTGCAAGCAAAATACGACATCGGGAATTTTGTACGTCATTTTCGATCGCAACATGCAGAAAAAGCCTACGAATGTTGTTTATTAAAAGATTACATTCCAGTTACCAAGAAATCGAGGAATATCCCAAAATGTTCGGTTCCTATAGATAAACCGCTACTCCTCGATTCAGCAATCAAACTGGTATCATATCACCAGTTACCGATGTCTTGTTTTGAGTGGGAAGGATTGCGGCAACTCCTGAATCCTATAGCTGCTGCTGTCGGTTGCAAAATAAATCCGACTAATATGAAGCTCCACATGACAAATATCGCTGGTAAAATTCGGAAACTTCTGGAAGAAGAAATGCAGAACAAGCATATTTCAATAAAAATTGATTCTGCATCTCGTTTTTACCGACACATCCTTGGCATCAATGCCCAATACGTAGTACACGGCAAGGTTGTGATCAGAACGCTAGGTATGTTTTTTTGATCGGTAGTTATAACAAACAAGTTGTTACATTTTTATGGTCTTTTTACAGCTATGCTAGAAGTTAAGGAAAGTCAAACTGCAGCATTCCTAAAAGGAAAAAATTTGGAAGTCATGGACAGTTTCTCAGTTACCATCCATCAAATATTTTCAATCACATCGGACAATGGCGCCAATATGTTGGCAGCTGTACAAAAGTTGAAGGAAGAGTTGGAGCATAGTCTTCTGGCAAGATTCGATGAAGAAGAAGAACTCGATGACACGGAACAAAGGGATTTGACGGACGAGCTCTGTACAGAATTCAACGAAAGGTTGAACCTTATTCGATGTGCAGTTCACTCTCTTCAACTGGCAATTTTAGATGTCGTCAAACGAAGCGACCAATCGGTGAAAGTGGTAACCGAGGTGGCAAAAAAATGCAAGCTGACTCGATACAAAACGCATTTTGAATTCCGGAACGCCACTCTTCCACCAGTTTGGTGTCAAACACGATGGGGTGGGATATTCAAAATGATGCAGAGCTTCATGTCCCAGAAAGAATTCTTCGAGGAACTTGCACTGCAGTTCCCAGAGCTTGGTACGTGGTTTTGAAAAATCTTGTTTGAAAACGCCTCCTTTAAATAATGTTAGAAATTTAATTGATTTTCAAAAAATTAACTTGCCTGGTTATTTTAAAATCTCCGATCGTTGTCAAGCAACTCCCACTTCTCATAGTTTTCTTAAAATATGTTTTTTTGCAGATCTGGCGAATAGTTGGGAATTTATAGAGAACTACGTTAACGCTTTCAGACCTGTCTATGTCTGTACAAAAAACATGCAAGCTGCACACGTTTCGTTACCTGACTTCTACATGGCATGGCTGATGGCTATCAGTGAGGTACAAAAAATCGATAGTAACCCTTTTGTACCCCAGCTGGCCGAAGCTTTGACAAACAGGTTGCTTAACCTCCGAAATTCCAGGGCATTTAAGATGGCCCTCTTTCTAGATCCTAGATTCAATTATTTAGGATCAAAGGTGCTCACATGTGATGAGAAAGAACAAGTTCAAGTATGTATATCAGAAATAGCTTTATGTTTTACATTTTCTTTTCAAAAGTTTTATATTTTTTATTTTTTAGGAATTCATCGTCGATACTTGGAACCGTATCAAGGATCTTGAGCCAGGTACAAGTTCAAACCACTGCGCTGAACCAAAACTCGTAACCAAAAATGACGACTTTGACCAATATTTTACGGACCTGTTTGGAGGAACATTATCTGCTGCCACTAGCTCAAAGCATGCCACTTTTTTGCAGCAGCTGAAGGCACTGGAAGTTGAACCTCGACAGAGCTATTCTTACGATTCGTTTCAACATTGGCAGAATCGAATGCAGACCCATCCAGAACTCTACAGAGTAGCAATGGTGGTACTAGCTGTTCCGTCAAATCAAGTTTCGGTGGAAAGATCTTTCAGTGCCCTTGGATTGGTCTTATCTAACCGTCGAACCGGACTTGCAGAAGAAACTCTGGCTAACATACTCCTGGTTAAACTTAACAGGGAGCTATTTGAGCAAGCCATGCCTAACTTGTACAACTGGAAAGAACTAGATAGTTCTGTATAGTTGTTCATTAGTATTTGTTTTCGAAGGACATGAATTTGAGTTTTACCTTTATTATTTTATTCATTAAGTTTCTTTTCTTTTTTTTCTATTACTTCATTGCGAAATCGTCATGTTAAAATAACAATAAATGTAATTCACTTCATTGCTTGACAAAGCAGTTTTCATTTCTTGAACATCTTTCCATTTTTTCCCTATGCCAATCGAATGAATTATTCAACTGAGTAAAAACAGTCTAATAACAGGAAGCAACTGAAAAAAGGGAACTATATGTTTCAAAACCGTTCACAGATGACACATTTCTGAATCAATATTGTTAAACATTTTATGCACTTGAAATATACTGTTTGAATTAGTTGAAACTTCAAATTGTATGTCACAGGCATTTTACACTTTTAATTATTACAAATTGTTAGGTGCTTGACCATTGCTTACCAGACAACCATTGTGGTAATACCATTCGGCAGGAGAACTATGCTATTAGCGCGAGGTATTTTTAGACCACTGGAGCTGGCGCGTTCTTTGTGATAAATTAAAAGTGCAAATGATCATTCTTACTCCAGTTTTTGAAAAAATAAGATACATCATAAAAACGTATGTTTTCCATGACTTATCTTATCGATCCAAAATTAGAAGAAGGCGAATGAGTCTGTTATATACTTTGTAGCTAACAATAATCAATTCAGAATTACTTCAATTTTGCAACCAATATGTTTAAAATGTTTCTGAATTATTCTAATTTTGCTCATTCGGCTTACGTAACTCAAAGAGTATGCGTAATTCAGAAAATCAGAATTCAGCCCCCTCTCAGTTATGGAACCTGGAAAAGTTTATGAATTACCCACATACAACTGCTTCACGGAGCACTGTACGGAAAACTCACGATCACAGAAGTCCAAAACCATTTATTGTTCAGTCAGGCTACCTATTACACTCTGAGTGGTCCGTCTACCTACCGTTATTTCTCGAGTACTTTTTCAAACAGACGGATCTGGTTTTGCAAACAAAGAGGGGAAGTAAGATTCAATTGTATATTTCTCAAAACTCTCAGCATCCTCACGGAAAGTAACCTCACCATTATGTCGGCGAAATGTTATTCCTTGTGTTGGTGGACCTACTTTGCATGAAAGTGCTAAGATTTTCAAGAATAAACCGTTTGAACTTTGTTAACAAAATAAGATACGTCTGCTTGAAAAAGAGATTTCTCGACCAGCTTCGTACCAAATTAGCTTATTTTCAAGAGGCGAAAGCTTATGAGGTCCTACTATCATACAAAAAAACTGCTCATTTGAATGCAAGACGAATCGAAAAACTGCAGTGGGTGAACTGCACCTATCACCGTGGAATAAGATACCCGATAGTAATTATAAGCTGCTTTTTTAGGACATACCTTCTCCTTCCTTCCTGGAATGCACGGGAATTTGTTTCGATAGTTCGATTAAAATATTTTAAGCTTCCTATTTATGCTTTTCATCAATTCCGTCACCTAAAATAATGTTAATGGTAGATATAAGCAGATATGATATAGGTAATACATTTTTTTTTTCATTTCCCAGCTTCGTACGATGCTGCTATGCCCATCTAAGGCTGAACCCGTGGTTATTAACTGGTTATGGTGCTACGATTCACAAAATTTGACTTGACTAACACTCCATAAACGGGAACAGATCAAGCTTCAACTTTGCTTTCCTCGAACGAGGGATTACAGAATTGACAAGTCAATAAACCGATGCCTGCTGGGTTTGAAAAGCACAAGAAAATTCATCATCACACGAAACTGTATCCGATGACCAACGAAAATTAGATCAACTTGCAAATGAGAAAAGGTTTCGATTTTGCTGTTACATTCAATTATTTTAATTGCTTCTGTTGGATTTTATTAGGAGACACTTAATAAATAAGTTAGTAATAAAGGTAAACTACTAAGTGATTTCATAGAAGTAGAAGATGAGTTCTCACATAAGATCGAGCGGTTCTTGGGTACCGACTCAATTACCGGCTAGCAACCAATCAAGTATTAAAAGACAAATCATTTGGTTTGAACACGGCTAAGGCATAGCGATGGGAGTTGGGAATTTCGTCAGCGCCCAAGCGGCGCTCCATCGTATATCTTATTTACGTATGCGATGGATAAGATCTTTAACTATTTGATTTTAGTGTCGGTATCAACGGTACTACTGTTATTAGGATTATTTCATACTAAGGGGGCTATAATAACTTTTAGATCACCATGTCTTCTAATAGAGCAGTCTCTTCCTCAAATTTTGTTCGTTCACCGTTGCACGAATAAAACATGATCAGTTATGTTGTACAAATAATTGATTAAACATTGTTTTATTTTCAAGATCATAAAACTTTATCACGTGTCTAATGGGTCATACTTTGTGCGGTAAACCAAAATATGATTAATGTTTGCTTTGGATTTATTCCCAAAGCGTTGGTGTTTCCACTTCATTGATTCTTCATATGAAGGACTGTTCGTTCTTCTTCACGGTAGTACGATGGAATTGAATGAGTTGTCAACGCCTGTTTTCATTCACTGCTTTCTGGAACGAATGAATGATAAAAGTAAAACAACACAAAACAAGGTGATTCACCTTGCACTAGAGATTCATGCAGGCAAATTTGTGTTTACTT
Organism: Aedes koreicus; assembly: GCA_024533555.2. Classification (NCBI taxonomy): domain Eukaryota; kingdom Metazoa; phylum Arthropoda; class Insecta; order Diptera; family Culicidae; genus Aedes; species Aedes koreicus. The sequence goes on along the minus strand of JAHHFK020005028.1, from coordinate 80,906 downwards.
CATGTTCGCTGGGGGCAGTACGTAATGAATAATATTTTGTCTCAGTAAGGGTGCATTATGGGAATTGAATATGATATTTTCAGGCACTGGCGGTGTGAGTGTTTATGTCAAACCACACAACACACAGAACTCACAGCCAGCCCCCACGGCGGAGAGAAAGAAAGAATCAACTCACGGCTTTCGACCCGCCCGAATTCCTATTCCCACCCCCAACCGCAATCACAAACCAGAGGAACGGAGAAAGCAGACCACCCACCCCCCCACCAACCGCCGGTCAGTTAGCGCTTTTCCTCCCCCCCCCAACCCAAACAAAAAAGTAACACACATACAAACTCCCCCCTACAAAAAAATTTTTTTTTTTCTGTTTTAACAAAAAAGGAAATCCTTCACATCGTTTACCATAAAACGGCACTTAACTGCCGCTCATCTTAATATTCGCCCAGCACCAACAAGTATTGGGAGGAATAGATCGCGATAAACTGGCACCTTTTGACTCGGAAAACTTGGAAATTAGAATCATTTTGAAAAGTCGAACGAGCTTAACACCAACCAAATTCAAACAAAGCAGGCGAAGTTCCAAAACAAAACAAACGAACGGCATCACATAAAATTTAGAACAATGGCGGTGTAACTGGAAAACAGTTGATCTATTTTTGGTGGTCTACATTTTTGGAACTGTTATAAAACTAGACCAAAATAATAGAACACCGCTGAAAACGGCCTAATAAACATTGAAAAAATACGTGTAAATACTTCCATCGGATCATACATTAGTACACGTTGCAAGGATAATAAATCTCACGGAACACGTTTTCCAATGCATATTCATTTTAATTTACATGATCGTGTAAATATAAACCTTCTTACATTGAAATTTTTTCGCATGAGCTTCCGTGCTGCTATTCTCGTTTACCTGTCACTCAGCGTTCAAGAGCGGAGGACAAAAGAGGACATTTTTGACATTTCAAGCAGTTTACTCTCGTTACTAATAGTAAATAGTATACGAAGTAGTAATTGTCGAGTCGCGTGAAGCAGATTTAATTGCTGTTTCAGAATTCATTGTGTTTTGAGCTGTTCACTGATACTTATCCAGATTCGCCCATCGCTGCAACCTGAATCTTTTCATAATATGAAGATAAATGTAATACCATTTTGAATGAAACTTACCAGTGTTTAGGAACACATTTGATTAAACTTTTGTCATGTTGGAAACATGAACCGCACTCACCGCCTAAATGTTTTTGTTTTTCAAAGAAGTGACTGCTACTTAGCACCCCAGTGGGTCTGGGTTCAATCCCAGTCGACGTCGGTGGTTTTTTCTGAGGCGAAAAAATCTGGTCACGTCTTCCTTCGGAGGGGATATAAAGCCGTTGGTCCCGGCTCATAATCATGAGTCGATAGGTAGGGTCCAGGTGGTGGAGTCGTTTCCCTGGCGTCGGTGATTGTCACCATGCGAGGAAGTAGGCCGACGGAAAAAAAAAAGTAGAATAAGCACATATAAAGGGTGTATTCGATAAAAATGGCACACACATATATACTCATCAAAATTAAAGTGATTATCGGATTTTCTTGAAATTTTCAGGGAATGAAGAACTACTAATGAGTTTTGATTTACAATATTTGTTTTATTCAATTTCGTCTCCCATCCCGAATGCCCGCACCTTCCTTTTCACTCCACCCATCAAATTTTGTACAACCGATTTTCCCAGTGTTTTTGTTGTTTTTACCCAAATTTTCTTCAATTCTAGCTCTGTTTTTAGAGTTTTGGGATGTTTGCGAAGTTCCGTTTTCATAATTGCCCAGAATTTTTCAATTGGACGAAGTTCCGGTGAATTTGGTGGGTTCATATCCTTTGGCACAAAATTGACTCCGTTGGCTCGGTACCACTCCAATACGTTTCGAGCGTAGTGGCAGGATGCTAGATCAGGCCAAAACAGAGTTGATCCTTTGTGCTTCTTAATGAATGGCAAGAGACGCTTCGTAAGGCACTCTTCCGTGTAAATCGCACCGTTTATTGTTCCGGAAGTGATGAAGGGAGCACTTATTTCACCACATCCGCAAATCGCCTGCCAGATTAGAAACTTCTTTGCAAATTTCGATAGTTTCTTCTTTCGAACATCCTCCGGAACATCGAACTTCGACTTGGCAACGAAATATTCTTGCCCAGGAAGTTGACGGAAGTCGGCCTTGACGTATGTTTCGTCATCCATCACGATGCAACCGGATTTGGTGAGCAGCTTCGTGTAAAGTTTCCGGGCGCGGGTTTTCGCAGTGATGTTTTGTTTTTCATTCCGGTTTGGGGCTTTTTGCACTTTGTAAACATGTAACCCAGCACGCTTCATGGTTTTCTGCACAAAACCGACTGACACCTTAGACTTTTTAGCGACATCTCGAATTGACATGTTTGGACGGTTCTTGAATTGTTGTACGACTTTCCTGGCCATTTTACTGTCCATTGGACCACTTTTACGACCACTCCCTTCCTTCCTTTGGACACTCAGACGGTCCTTGAAGGTTCTTATTACACGAGACACAGTTGTATTTGCAATTCCAAGCCTTTTAGCAATCCACCGGTAGGACGCCCCTGGATTTTGATTGTGAGTGCACACAATTTTCTCACGGACAATTTCTTGTTTCGACGACATGACTGGAACTACTGAATGTATAACTATGAAACTTGGCAGATGTAAATAATACACTATGGATAAGATCTACTCAAATTTCTAGGTTTTTTACTCATACGATTCAAAAGTTACAGAAGATTTTCTGTGTGCCATTTTTATCGAATACACCCATTGACGTCCATTGACGATGATTTCCCTTGGCGATTGCAAGCGTGTGTATTAGCCAGAGGAATGACTAAAAAAGTGAACACGGATAAAATTTTCTCACCCTGTAGATTTCCAGTATATCTGAGTCAACCTCTGGTTTTCTCATCCAAAACATGACAGAGCTTTCCAAAATAAGTTTTCTGTTTTTAGAGAGTGAGTAAGGGCGCTATAACCATAAGCCATAGAGCGCTAGGACTACAGCCTCATTTTTTTCTGACTTTCCAATTTTCCTTTTCCTTTGAAGACTCCGTGGATTCCCTGCGACTTCTTAAGGTAGATACCAAATCCTCCCGATCTTCAACGTTTGCATGGACGTGGCCATGTGAGCGATTGAGGAGTGATCGTTGATTTTCTCAACGAATTAAAGTTCTCACCTTAGTGCTAACGTCAATGCTATGCTGTGCTATGCTAAGCCCTTCAAAAACATTCAAAAGTCCTTAAACTAACACCGTTGCATGGTTTAAATTAACCCTCGGAAAAACCAAATTTGCTGTAGTGATTCATCAAAGTTTTGCAACCGTGACGTGAGGTTGACGCTAACACAGTCCCTTGTATGCGTGACTAGTATGTTTGGTGTCAACCAAGCTATAAATGACGCTCTTCCGTTATCGAGTGATTCGGAATCTTTATGTTATAACACAACGCAAACTCATAGCATAGTTTTCGCAAGAACCGAATATTTAAGCAAATAACAACCCTACTAAATTCAAATATCAACACCGACCTACGACTAGTAGCTTACAAATCATTGGAGGTTCAGTAAACAAAGGGAGTGGTCCCTAAGTTGGCCCAACTTGATTCCGCGGTTCAGCAGTAGCCGTCGTATTTTCCTTGTCTCCATTTTACCATAAAGGCATTCGGAGCCGTGTTAGCTGCACGTGCATATCATTTAAATATGAGCCTCTCTTCGTCGTTCCTTCGCTTTCCCCACCGGCGACTGAATTAACCGCCGGCGCACTGCCAGTAGGGGAGCTACAAGTTGTCCCTCACCGAACCGGTCAACTATTAGGCACTGCACTATCTAGCATATGTAGGAAGAAAGAAACACCGGCACCGGCAATGAGAGATCACGTAGACGTTGGGAAGGGGTATTTTGTTTGCAAGTGTGACAACCATCGGCTTCCAGCCCTAAAGAGTAGAGTTTTCCGCGCTAAACGACGTAAAGTCAAATTGAGTATCTAGAAACGACGACGGCAGAGCGATAGATGCGAATGCCACGGAAAGAGAGAAAGATGCCGGCTTGCGCTGCAAAAGTGCTAAGTAAGCAGTTAATTGACACAAACTGCAGTCACTAGTAGTAATCATCATTGTTCATTCTTGACTAATTGAGACAGTGTGCTATCGTTGGCTCGGAACGAAGATTGATATAAAGTTTTCGAACATAACCAACTCGACAAGCGCATGTATTCTTAAAGTTGGTTAACGTTTATTATTATGTTTATAGTTAATTGTTCCAGTATACTTAACTTTGATCATACCACCTGAATGTAATTGAAAATTTAAAATACTATTCTATTTTAAGCTAAGTAGGAAAATGTTCACTCAACGTTCACGCCTGATGGTTGTGCATTGCTCGATGCAGTAGGAGATTCGGCTAGCGTCAGTGAGGTGGCAGTGCCTCGCAGTGAACGCAGCGCCTGCTTGCTCACAGGCGGTGAACGAACGAAACAGTTAGAAAACAGTGGGAACGTGATAAACATGGACTTGAAACATGAAATTAATAGATGGAATCCGATTTCGTTCGTGGTCACACGGATGGTTTGTTTTATTTTTTTAACAGAAACCTTTTGAGCAACATTTGTTTCCTAATCAGGCTGAGGGTAAACCTACTTTCAAATATGTTGTGGCCTTGATGTGATGTAATCCTTGTTGCACGTAAACACAAAAAGACTCAGAGATAAATATGACTCAATTGTATGTTCTATTTGACGTATAGTTGAATTCAAACTTGGATCCAAAAATAATAAAAACTGTCACACTCACAATCACATAAACCACAGCTTCTAGAAAATATTTGATAGCCTCAAATCTAAGTCCGTAATGCGTTGAAAAATAGCCACTAGACTTAATGCTGGGGTTTGAAACGAAAGCAGCATCTACTTCGATAAGGTATCATGCGCTCGTCTATGGTAAAATCCAAGCAACCACCGGCCACTCGTGGCGCTGTTGTCGAAGCGGTGATAAAAATGCAAGCATCTGTCAAAACGTACGCAAAACAAACCATTTAATATTTTAAATTAAGTTTTTGTATTGTTTTGGACGTTGGCCAAGCTGTAAAAGTAGTTAAATTGTAGGAAAAGTGGTCTTGCACAAAATGGTAAGTAGTTTTAATGATTTCGCTGCTTGCAATCAAAAATAATGTGGATTTCTCAGATTAGTTAACAGGAAGCTCCACCGATAACACTTTTATTTTTGTTTCAGAATCGTTGCATTATGCCGGGATGCAAGCAGATCAAGTCCCAGCTTTTTCGAGTCCCGAACTCGGGTAGCAACAGATTTGCGCAGTGGAGAAAGGTAGCCACTGTTTACGGATTGGGCATAGAGCGGATATGCTCGCAGCATTTTGTGGAAGCAGAAGCAATCCCAAAAAAGAAAGGTTGCTGCATTGCAGGATGCCGAACGAAAAATCCGAGTAAGATGGAAAAGTTTCCCTTTTCGAAATCGCAGCACTGGAAGAAGTGGGACAAACTGCTTGGCTGCTCAGACCAAAATACAGCTGCTTGGAAAATTTGCCAGAAGCATTTTCAGGATGCTTCTGGCAAATTTTCCAAGCAGCTGTATTTTGGTTCAGGATTTTTCCACAGGTTAGTAATCATATTTGTTATTGTGTTCGAAGTACATATAATCAATTCGGTAGAAGGCTGAAATAGCCCAGGGAATTATGTTACCGAAGTTGCATTATGTATGGAAAACATAACGCCGGAGGAAGTGCCCTGTATAGCACATCTGAATCGCAATACATCCCAATACTTCCGGCGTTATGTTTTCCGTACAATCAGCGAGTAAAATCGAACTTTGATAGTCATTCTTGCTTACTATTTCAGTTACTGTTGGAAAACTCAAAGACCCACTCCGTTCAACGCATAATTGTTACCATGCACAATTGTTACCATGTTACCATTCACAAAAAAATCAAAACTTAGGTCTGTTTGTCCCTTGATTATTAGAAATGCTTCGTTACCCATTATTTATATGGTTTTTATAGAAATAATGAATCCTAGTATATCCTATCTATATTTTATGATGGAAAATATATTATTGGAAGGAGTTTTGCAGCAGCTACTAATGTTCCCTGACACCTTTATGTTTGCTGTGGGACAAATTGACCTGAGTTTTGAATTTTTCGTAGATAGCACTATGGGAACATTATGCGTAGAACGGCTGGTGACTGGTGCCAATCGATTTTACTCCCGGTCTAAATCGATTGTCGACAGTGAGTCATTGAGTTTTTCAACCGATAGTGCAATACCGAATTGAATACCCAGCCGGATGGCAGTCTCATATGAAAATTTGAAGAAACGTGGTGTTACTTGTTCTGATGTTCTGATGCGTTTCTTGCAATCAACGAGATTGCTTTCCATGAGATGGCTACCAACAGCGGAGAGTATGCGGTGCACTTGGAAGTATGAACAGTTATGACTAAGCGTTTTGTTGAACGTTGAGCCCTACATTTGTAAACGACTTGAGGATGATCTGCCCTTATCAGATGTACGAAGAACAAAGGATTGATCGTGAAGACGACCGCTAATGACTGGAGCAGGCAGATTTACTATTGGTCTGAATGAATGAGATTGGCCCCTTTGATATTGACTGCTTTTTCGACGAAGCAGTGCCGAACCAGCCAGGCTGAAAGACCCCCAAGTAGAGATTGTCAAAGCCTGGGTGCCTGAAGGAAAAGTAGTGAGTCCGTGATACACGCTGAGGGCAGGACCATAGCAAAATTATTTCGGGTTCGTTATGGTAACAGTGCAATAAATAGAGGGGTATTTGGAATGTCAACAAAGCGACCGTCATCAAAACTTTCTTTCGCACTTATTTTAAACGATAGCTTTCCTCAATGCAGTGTAATTTTCTCCTCCAGTCATCCAATACAATAACTCCCCGCTTGCCTGTACTTGTCTAGTTATTCAAATTACTCCCCCTTTTGTAAGAAAATGCCCTCGGGTTGTCGATATGGAATCTTTATACCAAAAACTGTGGGCCACATTGAGCATCTCAAAACGAAGATGCATGCTTATAAGATTGAATTTTTCGTTTCGAGATACTCAATGCGACCTCGGATTTGAGTCACTTTGTGACCATTGTTATTTTTTAAGAGATTTGTGAACTTGATGTTTGATATGTCTGGGCTAACAAATTGAGTTTGCAGTTTGGTTCAGAAAATTGGTGGCCGACAAAAGATATAAATATCAGAATGACCATGAAATACTATTAATGGTAAAACACCTAGAACGGTCTATTAATTCGACTTCTGGGAGGTAAAAATACAAAATTAATAGAACCACATCGAGTTAGGGGTGTATTGAAGCTTAGAAGCTCCAGTAAGAGAAAATATCCTGATAAAGGATATCGAGTAAGGGAGAGGTGTTTCTACTAAGAGGGTACAAATATAATATCATCAATTAACATTAAAAAATTACGGCTCAGTTTATCCTAAACAAAAAATATGCAATACACAATCTCTTTTATTGTTTATTATTTGCAGTAACATCTCGATATCTGAAGAGTAGCGCAGTACCTTCTAAAACGCTCAGCAGACCCGTAAAGAAGGTTTCGGTTCATCGGAGAAGGATCACGCAGAATCCGATTCCACCGTGTCTCGTGGATCATAATTATTATAAGAAAGAAGATGTACGTCCAAAAAGCAACAGAATGTTCTCTGTGTACAGTTGCACAACAAAGGCCAGCAAAGGCGTGTTTCTACACAGGTTTCCGAAAGATGTTAACATGGCGAACAACTGGATTCAGGCTGTAAAATCGGGGAAAAATGCGACAAAAAACTCTTTCGTTTGCAGTAAACATTTTCACAATAGTGACTATTATGCAGGTAATCATCTTTATCATAAATTATAGTTTGTTTACAATAACATGGTGTATACTACTAGTAAAAAAAGAACTCCTGAACCCTCAGGGAATTAGAATTTTACTGAAAAAACCTGGAATTCTCTTAATTTTCTTAGTAGTGATTTTCTTTAACCCTACGATTGAGGCCTACGTGGTCATATATGACCCGAAAAAAATGACTGCATAAAATCACACACTAAATAAAAGTGTACACTATTTTTCGCTAACTAATTTTAAATTAAATCCTCTATCAGGAAAAAAATTAAAACTATATGCGTTTAAGGCCTTATTGACAACCCAAAGCATCCTGAACATTAAAAAGTTCAAATATTACATATTAGTAGTGTACACGTACTTTATAATATGGTACATATTACTTCGTGTTCGTAGAGTCTCGTTCATATGCTTCAAACATTTGTGTAACTTTCTGGGATGTTCTAGATCGTCCGAACTGTCATGGAGTTCAGAACTTAAGGTGAATTGCTGCTCCATGTATTTTTTCTTATCTTTTATCTCACTCTCGCCAACTTACCTCGCTACTTCAAATTGATAAATCTCGATTGTTAGTGAATGAACATCAAATCGAACTCCATCAGATTGTTCAGAACAAGTAAGCTTACAAACTGATGTGATTAAATATTCAATATCTAGTACAAATTCTAAGTTATATCAATTTTAAATTATGAAGTAATGGCTGCCGCCGAGAATGCTTCAGCATAAGCCCTTAGCATCTTTAGCTGTAGCAGTAATTATTTTCGCTATATAAAGTTACGGTATGCTTTCAACCATATACATTGAATCTTCGGGAAAACAAACAAACATTATGAAATAATCTACTATGTTCTAAATCATCCAAATTGTTCTGGAGATCAGAACTTAGGATCGTCTGCTGTAACAGTAGATTGTTTTGCTATATAGAGTTACGTTGCAGAGCTACCATTTTTATTGCATCTTCAGGATCGGTTGTTCCGTACCTTTACCGACTAGTCTATCTGAGGCCCTTTCGGATTCTCTTGAAGTTTTCCTACAAACCTGCTCAGAGAACTTGCTCTTAGATATTAGATACAGACACTTCTTGAAACTATCCTTGGAATCTCCTTGGATTTCTCCATCTTTTTTTACAAAAAAAAAAAATGTTACTAGCTTCGCTCCCGATTGTTGAATTATTTTTTTTAGACACATCTTTGTAACTGTTGGACACTATCTAGTTTTTTTTTTTAAACTATGGTTTCTTCTATTGGTCAGTTTTTGGGGCCAGATTACTACACAAATTTCACTACACCATCAACAGGGTTGTTGATCATTGTCATGGTAACCATGTTAGAGCGTAAATGAATTTAACTATTCCCATAGTAATTAGTTGAAATCTCCATACAAACTTCAATCGATTGGTGCGATTCTAAACCTTCAGCAATCTTTACCATTGCTTGCACTAACTTAAAGTTTTAGATTTCTGAATTAAACAAGTAGAAGCCTTATGAAAAATTCATCAAGTTTTCAAACTGGAGCGCCCAAATCAACACGTATCGTTTTATTTAGATATGTTATTTATATCAAAAGGGTGTTTCACACATATTTGAATGAAGTATTGCAAGTCTTTGATTTAATTTCAAGGCTTTTGTTAAATCTTTTTATTTAATTAAGCGCTAAATATTTATATCCATAACTGTGGGAGAAATTTCTCCTGGCCACAATAGTGGATCACGTGATCGAATGTACCTGTGTAACTTTCTGAGATTTTCCAACTATTAGGGTTATAGTTTTATAATTGGAATCATTATGTTAAATTATATCCATATTTATGAGATGACTGTAATTGTTCAAAAAGAAAACGCATTTTTCTGAATTATGGAGAGTGTGAGCTGCTTAGCAGAAAAAATTCTAGTTACATGTATTCCAACTAGAATTTTTTCTGTTGATTTTGTCGAATTATCTTTGAACTATGATTTTCCGGAATTCTCGTAGAATATATCTTCAAACACCATCGTTATTTACCTGGAAATTCTTGAATTTGGTTGAGAATTTGCTTGTAAATCTGATCAGTTTGCATTTTTTTTTAATAGCATATAATATATTACATACATACAATTCATGAACATAATTTTTATTTGGTTTATATTAATAAATCTATTGATTTTCTAGGTTCAAATATGTTAAAGAAAACTGCAGTACCATCTTGTCAAATTCCTCTCACATTTTTACAACAGGTCCAGTCACGCAAAGATGATCCGTACAAACGAAACTTTGAATCCTTCAAGAGAACCCGAGATATCGAGCGTCAGTCAGACGATAGTCTGAATTCCAATGAAACCACTGAAAATTCATCACTGGACCAAATAATTCAATCAACTGGGAGCTCACAAGCTGGCCCTTCTGTATTGCATGTCGGGAATAGTTTTCATCGTGAAGATACACCAAGTGAATTGAACAACGAGGTCCATAATTTTGACCGGATCTGCTGTAACGATGAAAACTTTCCTGGATCAGAACAAAACAAAGAAACGACGGATAAAAATAAACTTGAGAAGACTATTCAATCACACGGAAAGGCAATTTTGAGCGACTTTATAATAACAGAAAAGGATCTAACAACATGGATTGGTATTTCGTCGTTTAAATTGTTGGAGGTTATATGTGCAATGGTCAGAACCATGGAAGATAATGTATACCCGAAGAAATATAAAATGCATTCTACGGATCGCGTAATACTGACATTGGTAAAGTTGAAGCAAAACTTATCATTTGCTGCATTGTCAACTCTTTTCAGCGTATCACCAACAACCGCTGCTGAATACTTCGAATACACCGTTCAGGTACTTTCAGAAGTACTAGGTACCGTAGTATATTGGCCATCGCGACATGATATAAAAAAGAATATCCCTCATTGCTTCAAAGAAAAGTTTGAAAATATTCGATGCGTACTTGACTGTACTGAGGTTGGCATCTGTTCACCAAACTGCTTAAACTGTAGAATCGCTTGCTATTCAAATTACAAGCACAAAAGAACAGTTAAATTCCTGTTAGGTGTAACTCCTGCAGGACTGGTTAGCTTCTGTAGTCGGGCGTATACAGGGAAATCATCTGACAAATACATTTTCAACAAGGAAAACTTAATCGAAAAGTTGGTCAAACATCAAGATGAAATTATGGCGGATAAGGGATTTTCCATTGAAAAAGAATGCTATGAGAATGGGATTCGGCTACACATTCCTCCTTTTCTGCGAGACAAAAGGTTCACCACGGAAGATGCACAAATGAATGAATCTATTGCGAAAGCTCATGTGCATGTTGAACGTGCAATTGCCAGGATCAAATTATTCGGAGTTCTTCAAAGCAACGTAGACGCAAGCATCCTTAAACATATCGATGATATTATCAAAATTATTTGTGGAATTGTGAACCTATCTGCACCGATCTTAAAGGACGATAAGTTTTGAAAAGGTACCATCCATCGCAATTATTTATTTTCACAATATTTTAAATATCTTTTAACAGGTATTCGACAACAGCATCCCACGTATGTATCAGGATCTAATGATGGCCACCAATTAGGTATGGGAGCAGAAAAATGATGGAAGGCGCAGAGGCAGTAGAATCCTAGGAGGTTGATTTTAGTACTCGAATAAATGTTACGAAAATGTTGTATTTTTAATAATATTTTTTATTAATAAGAGTGTGTTCGATCAATTTCGGCAACATATGTCAAAGCTTCATTTAGACCATGTACAAACTCCGCATCAAACTAAACATCAATAACGATGAAGTCGTCGTCTTAAGAAGAATACACAATAAAATCTGTTCTGGAACACTTCATCACCCACATGTTTACTTGGACCTGTGCATAATAAAGGGTGATACGGTCAAAATTTGGTCAAGGGAAAACGCGTGTAAATCGGTGAAATCGTTTATTTAAAAAATCAAATTAAATTTCTTTTTCAAGTTCAATTAGTATAAAATTCAGGAAAAATATTCAGTTAGGCTTCCGCTTTTCCAAATCCGAATTGCCGGGCCTTACGCTTGACCCCTGCCATCAGATTTTGTACAGCCACCTTGTCCACCTTCTTCGCCGCAGAAAGCCAGTTTGCCTTGAACTGCTGCTCGTCCTTAGCAGTTTTTTTGGTCTTCTTTAGGTTCCGCTTGACAATAGCCCAGTATTTCTCAATTGGGCGGAGCTCTGGCGTGTTGTTGGCGGCGTACCACTCCATGGCCTTTTTACCGTAATGGCAAGATGCCAAATCTGGCCAAAACAGTACGGAACAACCGTGTTTCTTCAGGAAAGGCAGCAGACGTTTATTCAAACACTCTTTCACGTAAATTTCTTGATTGACAGTCCCGGAAGCTATGAAAATGCTGCTTTTCAAGCCACAGGTACAGATGGCTTGCCAAACCAGATATTTCTTTGCGAACTTTGACAGTTTCGTGTGCTTGAAAATATCTGCTACCTTTCCCCTTCCTTTTGCCGTATAAAACTCCTGTCCCGAAAGCTGCTTGTAGTCGGCTTTGACGTAGGTTTCGTCGTCCATTACCACGCAGTCAAACTTCGTCAGCATCGTCGTGTACAGCCTCCGGGATCGCGCTTTGGCCGTCGTATTTTGTTTATCATCGCGATTTTGCCAACTTTGCGTGCGAGTAGCTCGGATTTTCGCGATGCGCGAGCAAAATTTTGATACGCTGCTCTTCTTGCTTGGACTTTTGACAACTGAAGAGTGAATTCCAAAATCAAAATAGGAGCAACATTCTACACACACACACCTTCAAAATGAGGGGTGTTCAGGTTTTTTAAATGCAAAATTGAAAGAAATACGTCAAGTTGATATTGACCAAATTTTGACCGCATCGCCCTTTAGGCATGTTTTTTGTTCAGCGTGTATTTTATTTCTCCAGCATGCTCCTCTACTTTCACGTACCGTTTTGTAGCGGAGCAATTATGCACAAGCCAGTCCAATCCGTTGTCCTTCCCGGCAAAGGGGCATTTTATTTCCAGGATTATGCCCCAAAGTACATCAACACCATCTGGACTACCACCGATCCATGGTTCGTCGATGTTTATTATAAACCCCGTCTTGTGAACAGAAGGATTTCTTTTGCGTGTGTAGTTTTTTTCCCCCCGTAGCGTATCTCTTTAGTAGAAATCCTTTTCGGCCTAAGGTATTGTAGAACCTTTCTCTCCCAGTCAGGATTTTCATTCCTTGTATACGTATACAGGTTGTAGCATGAACTCGCTGTAATGCGTATGGCCCGCTGCATTTGCCATTCTTTACTGTTCTGAGCCTCCGTCTCAACCGCAACTCTTAGAACATCAGCCTGCGTTACGGACACAACCTTTTCGTAGAATTCTTGATCGTCTGGGGACAGAAAGGTATGGCCAATCCCATTTGTGGCTGTGATGCTATCACTACTGAATAGCAGCTGCTGCAGATCTTCGATAGAGCAACACACTCGAGGTTGAAAAGCACCAACAGTACTTATGCCGGAACGAAATTGAACTGGATTGTTATATCGCCCAGCGATATGCTTTGAAATAGAAGAATCTGGAGCAGCTGAAAAAAAACATCGATAAAAAAAGAAAACTGGACCAGTTTTGGACAGTTTGATATTTTGGCCCGAGAAATATACAAATATTACCTGCCACCAGCTTCGCGAATGCATCAGACAACACATTTTTTCTAAATCTATCGTCCACGCTGGTAAGACGCTTTGTTGTGCGTAGACAGCACATTTCTTGAACTAGTCGAGCACCCCATAGGCTGGTTTTTTCAACCGTATTGGCCGCGTATTGGCCGCACGGAGTCTCCAACATAATCCAGAATATCCAGCAGAGTGATGTGGACCGCGATTTCGGGATGGGAATCTGAAATAATGCAAAACATAATCCTCGTCATAACCACAATGATATCGAAACTTCAAAAAACGCATTATCATCAATTTATAATGACATTACAATGAAGATTTATATATTATTATAAAATTCGACAAATTTCTTACCTGTTTCATCCATGAGTAATGTTCGTTTTAAAAATTTTTTAACTTTATTCAACGAATTTTCTTTCAAAAACTGAAATTCGGACCGGCTATCATAAATTTATCACCATCAGTTAGTACTGCTTCCCGCCACTAGTAGCGCATAAGTTTCACTTGGATTCTACCATCCACATTCAACTCCCACAATCTAACCATTCCCCTTTCCCCAACACAACATATTATTCTTCTCCATCATCCCCCCCCCCCACAACCAAAACCCTTTTTTTCAGTATACCTAATAATACATAACACTCCACATACTTCCCAATATAATAACCACTCCCCAATTCTACGCACAGTGTCGCTCCACTCCCTTATCAAATTAGAGAAACCCAGTTTGTTTTTTTGGACCTGGCGGGCCGTCCTTGTCCTGTAACTAACATCTCTTACAACTAAACGTCAAAAGATTCATTGTTTGTAAACAATGCTGGCGTTCGTATCCGTAGTAGCAAACGTCAGATGGGCCTTATTCAAATAAGGCCCGCGATATGTTGCATACTGTCAATCGCTAGTAAATAGGATAGGGTTGCCAGGTCCCTGGAGAAACCCGTTTGTTCTAATGTTGACGTTTCTTGGCTTTGACATTCAGGTTCTTTAGCGACGATGCATGCTGACTGAGGAAGTATCAGCGTCACATAATCAGCTGAAAGGTACCAATAGATATTGAAGAGTCACAGTAAAAAAGCGTAATAAATCGGTCATCGACCTTCAGGGCATTTTCGTCTGTTCAAATCCTCGACAATCATGTTGAATAAATGTAACTGTATTTATTGAAAACTTTATCTCTCTCCTCACAAATGTAGGTTCTACGCTAACGGTATAACAATGATTGTTTTCTATCATTTCCACAATGAAAATGGTTCACTTCTATACGTGGTGAAAATTGAAATATCTGTTTTATTACAAAGTAAAAACGTCAAAAAGTCGATCTACTCAACACTTACTGAACCACATCCTTTGCAGCAAAAATAGTGGTTCTATTGGTATGTCTTTGATTCACTTGTTTTTTTTCTATGATTATGTCAATGTCTGGCACTTTGTTTTCGGTGATGGGCACTTAGCTATGGATACCTAAATATTCTTAGCCTAGAAGGTTTTGGAACAGAACAGCCACATAAATTGGCCTTAAATCACCCTTTGCTATTAAGAATAGTAATTGCTGTCCGGATCACGGCTCCGGACTGCCGCTACAAGTAGGTGTAGTCAATGGGATTCCTATAATTCCTAGCGCATGCACACTCATACACACATTTAAATGGTAAATTCAGAGAACTGGATTATTTCATCCGCCCCTCGCCATTCGCTCGATAGCCAGCGGAAGAGAAAGTCTTTCTTTTTGGTAGAATTCTACGCGTTTAATGGCCAATCTGTTTGCTGGCTCACGTCTTGGTAGTTCCATTTTCACTACCCAATCGGACGGTTTTGCTTTCGATCAGTGGATGCGCTTCGATGATCGTCATCGCCGCTGCTGCTTCCCTCTCCTTCTCCGGCACCAAAATGGTCGTCTTGGCAAGATTCTGTTGGAGCAGTACCTTCTCGGTGCTTGCATCGGTGACCGTACCGCGTCGTCGCTGGCGGAGCATTAACCGTTCAACCGGTGTCCAAGCGACCATGATGGCACCGAGGACAAGCATGACGATACCACAGATGCGAGCCGTCGTCGGTATGCTGAGCGCTTGAGCAATTTCGCCGGTAAATTCCGGCTTCATTGTGACGTGCTGCTCGAACCACAGCACTGGCAAAAATACACGCTTAACGTCTTCGTAGAGCCTGAAAGAGGAGGGAAATTGAGACTGGATTGTGCAACAATGATGGCTCTAAACTCACGAAATATCCGGGTGTGATTGAATGAGAATGTTGAGCTGAAATCGGGCAGCAACGTCCAATGGAATACCCGTTGTCTGTGGGAAGTAGAGTCCAAAGATTAATAATCAACCTCCAATAAGAATTGAATGATCGGCCGACACTTACCGGTTCCATCGTCATGTAGAACTGATGCTTGCTCTTGTTCGGTTGCAGGCCTTCCACCTGTTTCAGATAGTACTCGTCGGCTCCGTAGAAGTGAGGGAACGACATAAACACCGGCGTTCCGAAGCGACAGGAAGAAATGTTCAATACACCCGACGGCACGATCTCTCCACTGTTGAAGCAAGCTGTCTCCGGGAACATCGTCCCGTTGTCCACCGTCCGTGGTCCGCCGGCGTATTTGTATCCCTTGATTCCCGCCACTTCCTCCTCGTGTTCAAAGTCCAGCGGCAAACTGCGGCACATGTCCGGCGTAAACAGTTGAATCGGTACGTTCTTCGACAAATTCGGTGGGTAGAATTCTCCGGCCGAACCGTTCAGCATCCCGCACTGATCGGCAAAGAAGTCCGTTCTAGGTTTGTAGTTCCATTGGGCCATCGAACCGATCTTCATGATGTTATCCACACCCGTGTGGACATTGTAGTGGCCGATCAGATCGGCTGAGTTGTTGCGCTATATGGAATGGAATGATTTCCGGTTTGAATACGAACATGGTTGGGCATTGATCATCGGAACCTACCGTGTAGAACCATCCAACGCGATCGAACGGCACCTCGTTGGCATCGAACAGTTGCTTTCCCATTAGTACCATGTCGTCTTCGTAGCCATCGAAGAGCAACTCGCCAGCCGTTTTGGTTACGGACACGTCCTGATCGTACAGTTTCAGTCCCATCGAGACGCCCTTCCGGCGGATGTAGTCCCAATTGCGGGCCCGGTTTGCAGCCGACTGGAAGGTTGAAAGATTTTCATAACATTAGACAAGCAGGGGTTTGAAGGAAACGTAATGGAAATTTCCAAAATCTGGCAGATCTGGTAAAGGGTGTTACGGTCAAAATTTGGTCAAACAAGAGTATGTGGAAATGGGTTATATTTGATTTATTTTTTTGAAGTTTAGTTGTTATTGAATATATAATAGAAACACAAATTCAGCTAAGCTCCCGACCAAATTCAAATTACAGGTCTATTCGTTTGAATACTACAATAATGTTCTGTACCTACTCATCCACTGAGTTCGCCGTAGAACGCCTTACTTATCTTACCAATCAGACCCATGTCGGAGTGGCCTCTACTACATACAGTAGTTGTCTCCATTTTATTCGGTCCATGGCTGCATTTCACCTGCCTCGCAGTCTACGAAGGGTCCGCAGGCCTCCTTCTACCAGATCGATCCACCTTGCTTGTTGCGCGCCTCTTCTTCTTGTTCCTGTGGGATCGTTATTTAACTGGGATCAATTTAGCTGGGCTTCTTACGACATGGCCAGCCCACTGTAGTCAACCGATTTTTGCTGTGGGTACGATGGGAGGTTCTCCCAGCAATTGTTGCAATTCGTGTTTCATTCGCCGTCTCCACATTCCGTCTTCCATCTGCACTCCGCCGTAGATCGTACGCAACACCTTCCGTTCAAAGACAGCAAAGGTGCGTTGGTCTTCTACTAGTAATGTCCATGTTTCGTGGCCGTAGAGGACTACCCGTCTAATTAAAGTCTTGAAAATGGTCAACTTTGCGGTTCGGCGAACATTGTTCGATCTTAGTGTCCTTCGGAGTCCAAAGAAGACACGATTGCTAGCCATAATGTACACTTGTATCTCACTGCTGAAATTGTCGTTATCGGCGGTCACCATGAGCCACGATACACAAATTCTTCTATCGCATTGATTTCATCACCGTCGATCTGAACTCGTGGTGGGAGGCTTACATTGTCTTCTCTCGTGAGCCGTTTCTCTTCATGTATTATGTTTTCAACGCATGAACCACAAGCCCAATCCTACTAGCTTCAGCCTTGTATCTGATGTACGTTTCCATCATCGTCTTAAGGTTGCGTGCTACGATATAAACGTCGTCGGAGAAGCCCCGAAGTTTGGACGGAATACCCGAAGATCGTGCTGCTCATGCGTATCGCCAGCTCTTCTCCGAATCGCACCCTCCAATGCAATCAGCCAAAACGTCCATTACAACAGTCCATCACCTTGCTATAACCCTCTCTGAGATTCGCAGGGGCTTAAGAGTGTACTTGAGACTCTGACGATACCGATACCGCTTAAATTTTCACGAAAATCCATTTGCGTACATGATCTGCCATAGCTGGTCTCGATCGATTGTGCCGTAAGCTGATCTGCAATCGATGAAAAGGGCATGTGTGGGCACGTTGTATTCACGACATTTCTGCAGCACTTGCCGAATCGGAAAAATCTGGTCCGTAGTAGCGCGGGCACCCATGAATCCCGCTTGGTATAGCCCCACGAATTCCTTTGCACATACAGACGGCGGCATAGAACTTTGGAGAGCAACTTTTAGGCTACTGAGCGTATTTGCAAGATAGTTTCAGCATTCCAGCATGTCACCCTTTCTATAGATGGGACACACCGTAGAACGCCATTTTTCCATGAAGTGCTTTTCACTTCCAAAAGCTTTTTGGATATTCTTCATGTTCCGCTTGACGATGGCCCAATATTTCTCGATTGAGCTGAGCGCTGGCGTGTTCGGAGAGTTCTTGTCTTTGAGAACCACCTGCACGTTGTTGGCGGCCTAAACAGCATGAAACAATAGAACAGCATAAAGAGAACAGACGATTTTTTTCCTTTTTTTCCGGAAACGTAAACTTCCTGGTTGACGGTCCCGTTTGCAATGAAAATGTCGTATAGAAGGCCTGTCAAACAACATATTTCCTGACGATCTGTAAAAGTTTCACGAAGGATGTTTGAAGTCTCTCTTGAAGTACACTGTGTCCAATTTATTCTCATACAAATTCAAGTTTCGATAATTTTGATTCAAGTTTCGATAATAATGAAACTGCGTAAAAAAAAGACCTAAAGGGCGAACACGAAATAATTGCGACACATTCAACAGGGCATAACTTTTTTACCATTGTGTAAAAATCAACCAAATTTTGCGCACTTTCTCATTGATGTGTATTGTTTACATGCTGTCAAACTCGAAGTCGTGTTTTTCGATTCAACGAAAAGTTGGTAAATGACTGGACAATGCGTACCATTTGTACTTCGCGTACCTGCAGGTATAAAATAGATCCTGCTGCGATCCTTAGCCTCTTGTCCAGTAACTCCTACCCTACCTCCCCGTGGTGCCGACTGGGGTATGAGTAACCATAGGAAAGATCGGGTAACCAACCCCGGTGGGGCCTTGGTCATATGCTGACAGGGTAGAGGGGCTGCTCTCTTCAAAGGGCGCAGTCTATCTGAGCGTCTGTTCTCCATGTTAGGGGCGGCTCAAAACAGCGTCTGTTCTCCATGTTAGGAGCGGCTGATCCTCGTCCTCGTGCCAGCGTGGGACTCTAAACAGTGCTGTGCACGATGGTCCTCCGGCGAGACAGGGGGTTGGGGAAGGCCCAACAAGCCGTCCTTAAAAAATCAATGTTACGAATAATACAGAAGTTAATACGGACCGGAACAATCGGCAAACACCTAGTCAACGAATTAAGGACTACGATTGGAAACTCGGAACATGGAACTGCAAATCGCTCTGCTTCCCTGGCTGCGATAGGATAATCTACGACGAACTTCAACCTTGTAACTTCGAAGTCGTAGCACTGCAGGAAGTTTGCTGAACAGGACAGAAGGTATGGAAAAGTGGGCATCGAGCGGCTACTTTTTACCAGAGCTGTGGTACCACAAACGAGCTGGGCACCGACTTTGTAGTGCTGGGCAAAATGCGTCACCGCGTGATTGGATGGTTTCCGATCAACGCTAGAATGTATGCAAGCTGAGGATCAAGGGTCGATTCTTCAACTACAGCATCATCAACGTACACTGTCCACACGACGGGAGACCCGATGACGAAAAAGAAGCGTTCTACGCGCAGCTAGAGCAGGTGTATGATGGCTGCCCGCAGCGGGACGTAAAAGTCGTCATTGGTGACATGAACGCTCAGGTAGGACGGGAGGCAATGTACAGACCGGTAATAGGGCCTAACAGCCTGCATACCGTATCGAACGATAATGGCCAACGATGCGTGAACTTTGCGGCCTCCCGTGGTTTAGTAGTCCGAAGTACCTTCTTCCCCCGTAAAGACATCCACAAAGCCACTTGGAGATCACCTGACCAACGAACAGAGAATCAAATCGACCATGTTCTAATCGACGGGAAATTCTTCTCCGATATCATCAACGTTCGCACTTACCGCAGCGCGAATATAGACTCGGACCACTACCTAGTTGCAGTATGTATGCGCTCAAAACTCTCGACGGTGTACAACACGCGTCGATTTCGGACGCCACGACCTAACATTGAGCTACTACGGGAAACCGAAGTTGCCCAGGAATACGCGCAACAGCTAGAAGCAGCCCTACCAACGGAAGAGCAGCTTGGCGCAGCTACTCTTGAGGATGGCTGGAGAAATATTCGAACCGCCATTGGTAGCACTGCATTAGTGACACTAGTGACACTTCTGCACCGAATCGAAATGACTGGTTTGATGGCGAATGCAAGCAGTTAGTGGAGGAGAAGAATGCAGCACGGGCGAGAATGCTGCAACACCGTACGAGAGCGAATGGGGATCGGTATAGACAGGCACGGAACAGACAAAATTCTATTCTTCGAAGGAAAAAGCGCCAGAGGGAAGATCGAGACCGCGAAGAAATGGAAGCACTGTACCGTGCTAACGACACACGTAAATTCTACGAGAAGTTAAACAGCTCGCGCAAAGGCTGATATTTGCAGAGACCTGGATGGCAACCTTCTCACAGGAGAGTGTGAGGTGATTGAAAGGTGGAAGCAGTACTTCGACGAGCACCTGAACGGTAATGTTACAGCGAACGAAAGTGGCACGGTAATAAATCTAGGAACACGCACAGAAGATGACAGGACCCCGACCCCAACCCTTCAGGAAGTTGAGGAGGAAATTGGTCTGTTGAAAAACAACAAAGCCGCTGGTGTTGACCAACTCCCAAGCGAGCTATTAAAATACGGTGGTGAAGCACTGGGTAATTACCAAGATTTGGGAGGCGGAATGTTTACCGGAGGATTGGATGGAAGGAATAGTGTGTCCCATCTATAAAAAGGGCGACAAGCTAGATTGCTGCAATTATCGTGCGATCACGCTACTGAGCGCCGCCTACAAGTTGCTCTCCCAAATGTTATGCCGCCGCCTGTCACCAATTGCAAAGGAGTTCGTGAGTGCCCACGCTACTACGGACCAGATTTTCGCGATTCGGCAAGTACTGCAGAAATGTCGCGAATACAACGTGTCCACACATCATCTTTTCATCGACTTCAAATCAGCTTATGATACAATCGATCGAGACCAGCTATGGCAGATCATGCACGAATATGGATTTCCGGAAAAACTGCTGACGCGGTTGATCAAAGCAACCATGGATCGAGTGATGTGTGTCGTCCGAGTTTCAGGGACGCTCTCGAGTCCCTTCGAATCTCGGAGAGGGTTACGGCAAGGTGATGGATTGTCGTGTTTGTTGTTTAACATTGCATTGGAGGGTGTGATTCGAAGCGCTGGGATAGACACGAGTGGCACGATCTTCAGGAAGTCTGTCCAACTATTTGGCTTCACCGACGACGTTGATATCGTAGCACGGCACTTTGAGACGATGGCGGAAACGTACATCAGACTTAAGGCTGAAGCTGGTAGGATTGGGCTTGTGATTAATGCGTTAAAAACAAAATATATGAAGGGAAGAGGCTCACGAAAAGACAATGTTAGCTTCCTAGCACGAGTTCAGATCGACGGTGATGAAATCGAGGTAGTAGACGAATTTGTGTATCTGGGCTCATTGGTGACCGCCGATAACGACACCAGCAGAGAAATACAAAGGCGCATTATGGCTGGCAATCGTGCCTACTTTGGACTCCGAAGGACGCTAAGATCGAACAAAGTTCGCCGAACCACAAAGTTGACCATCTACAAGACATTAATTAGACCCGGTAGTTCTCTACGGCCACGAAACATGGACATTGCTAGTTGGAGTCTTTGAACGGAAGGTGCTGCGTACGATCTACGGTGGAGTGCAGATGGAAGACGGAACGTGGAGGAGGCGAATGAACCACGAATTGCACCAGTTGCTGGGAGAACCTCCCATCGTACACATCGCAAAAATCGGTCTACCACGATGGGCTGGGCATGTCGTAAGAATGTCGGACGACAGCCCTGTGAAAATGTTTATCGAAAACTAACCGACAGGTACGAGAAGAAGAGGCGCGCAACGAGCAAGGTGGATTGATCAAGTAGAAGGCGACCTGCGGACCCTCCGCAGACAGCGAGGCTGGCGAGGAACAGCCATGGACCGATTACAATGGAAACAACTTCTGTGTACAGCAGAGGCCACACCGGCCTTAGTCTGATTGGTAAGGTAATTTTGGGGGAAAAGGGCGCCGACGCAAACTTTTACCTAAAGGAAAAAAAAAAAACAACAAAAAAAAACAAAAAAAATAAACTATTACTGGATTTTTTTAAAATTAAAGAAAAAAAAAAAAAAAAGAATTTATATTTATTATATTTATTTTTTTTTTTTTCCCCCCCCCCCCCCACCCCCCCCCCTCCCCTTTCCCTCCCCCCCCCAAATTTTTACACCCATTTTCCCAGTGTTTTTGTTGTTTTTACCCAAATTTTCTTCACAGCTCTGTTTTTATAGTTTTGGGATGTTTGCGAAGTTCCGTTTTCATAATTGCCCAGAACTTTTCAATTGGACGAAGTTCCGGTGAATTTGGTGGGTTCATATTCTTTGGCACAAAATTGACTCCGTTGGCTCGGTACCACTCCAATACGTTTCGAGCGTAGTGGCAGGATGCTAGATCAGGCCAAAACAGAGTTGATCCTTTGTGCTTCTTAATGAATGGCAAGAGACGCTTCTTAAGGCACTCTTCCGTGTAAATCGCACCGTTTATTGTTCCGGAAGTGATGAAGGGAGCACTTATTTCACCACATCCGCAAATCGCCTGCCAGATTAGAAACTTCTTTGCAAATTTCGATAGTTTCTTCTTTCGAACATCCTCCGGAACATCGAACTTCGACTTGGCAACGAAATATTCTTGCCCAGGAAGTTGACGGAAGTCGGCCTTGACGTATGTTTCGTCATCCATCACGATGCAACCGGATTTGGTGAGCAGCTTCGTGTAAAGTTTCCGGGCGCGGGTTTTCGCAGTGATGTTTTGTTTTTCATTCCGGTTTGGGGCTTTTTGCACTTTGTAAACATGTAACCCAGCACGCTTCATGGTTTTCTGCACAAAACCGACTGACACCTTAGACTTTTTAGCGACATCTCGAATTGACATGTTTGGACGGTTCTTGAATTGTTGTACGACTTTCCTGGCCATTTTACTGTCCATTGGACCACTTTTACGACCACTCCCTTCCTTCCTTTGGACACTCAGACGCTCCTTGAAGGTTCTTATTACACGAGACACAGTTGTATTTGCAATTCCAAGCCTTTTAGCAATCCACCGGTGGGACGCCCCTGGATTTTGATTGTGAGTGCACAAAATTTCTTGTTTCGACGACATGACTGGAACTACTGAATGTATAACTATGAAACTTGGCAGGTGTTAATAATACACTTTGGATAAGATCTACTTAAATTTTTTTACTCATACGATTCAAAAGTTACAGAAGATTTTCTGTGTGCCATTTTTATCGAATACACCCTTTACCAAGAAAAGTGTTCATATAGCATGAGTTTTTCAATAACCACTAGATCGAACCAGACGAAACAACAATGGTTTGTGGTCCGAAAGAAAGCTCTTGAATATTTTTGGAATCGCTCCACTGCAAATCTTCTGAAAATATCGCCGGGAAATGTTCCGGTGAATATGGATCATGTGTCTATAATCAGCCTGCACTGTTTTAAACCCATCATTCATCACCTCAAATCACATGAAAATTTGATAACAAGATCAACGTCAGTCAAACTGAGTAACCAGTACCACATTGTCCACATTATGACATGTTCCGGGTACCCTTCGACCTATGGGGGAACCACTGTGCAGTGGTCAAAATGCAGTTCTATAATTTTTGAGTATTTATAGTTTTGGCTACGACTTTAACAGGTGTGATTTCGATCAGTTGAAAATAGCATTTGGAGAGGTTGATTGGAGCTTTCTCGCGAGGACCGCAACGATCGACGAAACATCTGCAGCATTTTACGGCAAGCTCTTCGAAATTTGCAGCATTTTTGTACCGCGCACACGACGTGCGGTTAACTCGACCTTCAACAAACCGTGGTGGACCTCTGAGTTGCGACATCTTCGCAACTAACTCAGGAAGGCACGTAATCACTATTTCCTTTCGAAATCTGAAGCCGACAAAACCATTCTAGGAGAAGTTGAGGCAACATTCAAATCTGTTTTGCAATCCACTCATGACGACTACTTATCCAGGATTCAAGCAAGCATCAAACAGGAACCAACACGTTTCTGGGGTTTCGTTAGAAAAACTGAGATCCTCTGCTAGCATCCCCTGCAACATTACATAAAGGGTGTCCACGATGAAATTGCCACACACAAAATTGATTCGCAAAATTCGAGTTTTCATCCGATTGCCATCAAATTTTCAGGGATTGAGAAATGTAAACCCATACTTTCTTCAGTTCCTCGACTGTCTTCACTACCTTAGGTCGTTTAAGAAGGTGCTGCTTCATAATCGCCCAGTACTTCTCGATGGGGCGGAGCTCCGGAGTGTTGGGAGGGTTGAACATTTTCGGCACGAAATTCACCTTATTGTCCGCATACCACTTCAGCACGTCCTTGGAGTAGTGGCATGAGGCCAAATCCGGCCAGAAGATTGTTGGGACGTTGTGGGCCTTCGGGAGAGGAAGCAGCCGCTTCTGGAGGCACTCTTTTATGTACACCTGTCCGTTCATCGTGTCCTGGGTCACAAAAGGTGCACTCCGCTTCCCGCACGTGCAGATGGCTTGCCAATCCAGGAATTTCTTCGCAAATTTGGACATCTTCTGAGTGCGGACATGCTCCGGAACGCTGAACTTATCCTTGGCCGTGAAAAACAGGTTGCCGGGGATCTGTTTGAAGTCGGCCTTCACATATGTTTCGTCGTCCATGATGCAGCATTCAACTTTCGTCAGCATGTTGAGGTACAACTTCCTGGCACGGGTTTTGGCGGACTTGTTCTGCTTCTCGTCGCGATTAGGGGCCTTATGTACCTTGAACGTTCGAAGCCCAGCCTTAGTTTTGGCTTTCTGGACAAAACTTCGGCTTAGGTGCAGCTTCTTAGCCACATCCCGAACGGAGGCGTTCGGATTTCGGTTGAAGGCCCCAACTACGCGGTTGTGATTTTTGGTGTTGTACGGAATACTTTTTCCTTCACTTCTGGGCTTCCGATCGGTGGTCAACCGTTCCTCGAACCGCTTAATCACTCGCGACACCGTGGAATTCGCGATTCCCAACGTTTTAGCGATGGAACGATGCGAGAGATCCTTGTTCTCGTGATGAATGCGCAAGATTTTATCACGCACGAGCTGTTCTTTCGACTCCATTTCCGCGAGTTTTGATCACAGGACTTTAAAACTTGCAGGATGTAAATAATGCACTATGACCTAAATCCACCCAAAATTTTCATTAAATTCTACCCAACGGTTGAAAAGTTAGAGCAATTTCATAGTGTGGCAATTTCATCGTGGACACCCTTTATGAGAAGGCTCATGCTAGCTCTAACGCAGAAGCCGCTTACCTCTTCGCCGAATTCTTCGAGAATGTATTCAGTAAGTCGTGTCCTGTACCACGTCTCGATTGCTTTGCGTATATTTCTTCACACAACATTAACTTACCCGTCATCCAATTCTCTTCTGATGAAGTGCTGAATGTCATACAAGCTCTCGACTCCAAGAAAGGATCCGGAACAGACGGCATACCACCACTATTCCTGAAGAAGTGTGCTGTGGGACTCGCAGCCCCTGTCACGATTTTATTCAACCGATTGCTTAGCGAAAAAACATTTCCTTCCGTTTGGAAGACTGCTTCTATCGATCCCATCCATAAATCAGGAAACGTCAACCGAGTCACAAATTATCGTGGTGTTTCCATTCTGTGTTGTTTGAGCAAAGTTTTCGAAAAGCTGATGCACAATGTCCTCTACACTGTAGCCGCACAATTAATTTCCGATAATCAACACGGCTTCATGAAACATCGCTCAACAACAACAAACTTGATGTGCTACGTTACCTCTCTGTCACGAGAGATTGAATTGGGAAGGCAAGTGGACGCGGTGTATGTCGATTTTGCTAAAGCATTCGACACTGTTCCTCACATTTCGATCATTGACAAATTCGAAGTGGCTCTTTTCATATCTCTCCGGCCGCACAGCGCACGTAGTGGTAAATTCATCAAGATCTCGTCGGCTCAACATCACGTCAGGAGTACCCCAAGGCAGCATATTGGGCCCGCTGTTATTTAACATCTTCGTTAACGATTTGTGCTTGTGCCTCTCGTCGTTCAAACTATCGTTCGCCGATGATCTCAAATTTTTTCGTGTAATATGTTCTCCACGCGACTGTGTCGCTTTACAAGAGGATATTAACACATTGTTAATCTGGTGTAGCGACAATGGCATGCGTGTTAATAAGGATAAATGCAAAGTTATATCCTTCACTCGCTCCAACAATCCTGCTCATCACCAGTACAGCATGGGGTCTGCGCATCTGGATCGTGTGGCTTCAATCTGCGACCTGGGAGTTACCATCGATGCCAAGCTACAGTTCAATCAGCATGTGGGAATCACGACTGCTAAAGCCTTCTCAGTGTTAGGGCTAATCCGACGGCACGCCTCTGAGTTCACTGACACCTATGCTTTAAAATCACTCTATTGCAGTTTGGTGCGGAGCATCCTTGAGTATGCGGCCCCCGTTTGGTCTCCTTATTATGTGGCACCCATCGTTTCCATTGAACGCGTACAGAAGAAGTTCGTTCGTTTCGCACTTCGATCTCCCTCCTTACTCGGACCGTTGCAAACTGATAAGTTTGGATCTACTGACTGACAGGCGTGTTAAAATGCAGCGCCTGCTGGTCTATGACATCCTAATCGGCGTTATTGACTGCCCTGCGCTGCTTGAGCAGATTTCACTGAACGTTCCTCCTCGTCGACTTCGAAATTATCCGATGCTTGCTGTTCCTTATCACCGCACTAACTATGGATATAATAATCCGTTTGATTCGTGTCTTCGAACTTTCAATGCTGTATGTGACGAATTCGACTTTGATATATCCAAAAATGTTTTTAAAAATCGAATAAGTACAATTGTTTAGACTTTAAGTTATTGTAAACTAGTATTAAGTAGTTCAGTCTGTACGATTATTTTTATCGAAGACGGTGATATTAATAAATAAATAAAATAGTGTTTTTTTTTTAAAAACTGCGATGAAAAAATGTGATTCGAATTAGGTCGATTAGTTGTTCCATTCTGCAGTAATCGCCGAAACCGCGAAAACCTTAGCGTATTTCGTCTGCGACTTACAGACTTTTTCGGTGTCGCGTGCTGCATAAATCTGTAAGTCGCAGACGGAATAGGCCTATCCGTCAAAGGATAAGCTTTTTCTAGAGGAATTTAAAGAACTTTGGTCGTGTTTACTAGGGATGGTTGGAATAAATGGTCCAGTTTTGTATTTTTATGTTTAAAAGTGATCAAGTGAAGTCTAAGTTAAAAAATTTCCTAGTTTTTCCATCACTGTAGTGTCGAAGAACGTTCCCCATCTGCGGTCAATCGCGAATTTCTGAACCAACTTCAAACGCAGAAGGGATACAATTTCGAAAAAGCGAACAAGAAGTTGAAGGATATCTCAACAGCGTTCTAGTATTCAATTGAAAAACATATAAAACAAAATAACAAAGCCTTCACTTGCCAATTTTAACTTAGGTGGTTCGATTTTATGACCCAAAAACAAAGCTAGCAATATCAGAGGTAAACTGTGGAAATCACGCACTAACAGACTCGTATACAGCGCGAAGTTTTTTTTTTTTTTGTTGCACTAAGGAAATGTTTCCACCATTTCGATTTGATTGGTTTCAGTACAATAAATTTGACAATATATGCATGGTGTGGTGGCACTGGCTAGAACCAGCTATTTAGCGTTGTTGTCAGGAAGCAGATTTGTTTTTATATCATTTCCTGCTCATAATGTTTATCGTTGATTCTGCAACTGCACCAAGAAAGTAAAACCTTTACGAATTGCTCAGCTTCAGTCATTAAGGAAATGGGAAAGGCCAGAAGATTGAGCGAGATGGATAAAGGCCAAGTCCCGGTGGATAGTGGACATTCAAATTGAGAGATTCTCCGGCAAATCAACGGATCAGAAAAAGTGGTGTGCAGTTAACGGCATCAAGCGCCGTACTAAGGGAACATCGAAATTGTTATCCAGGCAGTAGGGACAAATTCGACAAGAAGCCACCACTTAACCTGTCGTCAGATGATCAATAAATATGATCTCTCCGTACACAAAAGCATTGTAAGCCACATTCTCAGTGCATCCCCAGACAGTAAATGGACAAAGCCAAAATCAAAACCCAAGCAGATGCCTCTGCACAAAGCAAATCGATTGAAATTTGCACCTTCCGGAAAGCATTTTAATGTTCAACCTATCTCTAAATGAGCCTTGTTTCCCTTCTTTTCCAGCTTGAACCTAGCTGAAGCAAAACAAAACGGTGGGAAACATAATAAAACAAAGCTATAAACATTTTGCAGCAACCTGTTACTTACTCACCTGTTAATTTCATCATATGGCGAAATCAAAATCTGCGAACCTGCGTTCGAGTGAAGACAATAACAAACACCGCAAACATAAACCGGAGTTTCGAGAGACAGGTAGGTGGGGGTAAGCAAATACAGAGTTTTGCTTAAATGTCGCCCAAGCGTAGTTGATACAAGTAAGTGGCTTCTCTAGAAAAAAAAAAAACCGCTCGAGTGCTTCCGCTTTTGACCCGTCTGTGAACTCAGTTCGTCAACATAGGGGTGGTTTCCATAGTGATTTTACATTTGAGCACTTGAACAAAAACGATAGTGTGGTTGCCAATGTTTACTACTTCGACGTCATTGCCACGCGATGACTAAGGCGTAACCAGCGGAATTCGACCGCTTCAAGCGACATGCAAGTCACGAATGCGATCATCTTCATGACATAGGAAAAATAATCCAACACAACAATTAATCGGTAATCCAAGGGCAAGTCACAGTCTGGAGTGGAACGAAATCCCGATTGATTCGAAAACAGTCTAGTTGGGTACTCACCAAGGCCACGACGTTGATACTGCTAATCACATCGTCCAGCGATCCGTTGCTTCCTTCCTCGTCGAAAAAGTATACGCTCTTTTTCCTATAGCTAACTGTTGCGTTCTCGTCGTGCCACACGATGTCCACTTTTTCCGGACGCTCCGTAAACCGATACGGACCCAGTTCCTCCAGAATTGGTTTGGAACTGTGGTTTTTGAAATCCTCCGGGTTGGTCCAGTTGAAGAAGTACACATCCATAGACAGTGGAAACGGCGGTGTGACCCACGCGTCGTAGCCCCGAGACGCGGGACGAAGTTTCAGTTCCTGCACAAATGTGAGATCATAAGTATCGTTTAATAGTAGAGCAATGGATGTTGTTCGAATCGAGTGTGACACATTTTGCCTTCATTGATAGGGGTTAATTTAGCGGTGACACAACCGCTAATTAAATCCGACGTTCGCCGGCTTCGCTAGCGAGAGGCACTTGTTCTCCAGAGAATCAAATCGATTCCGAACTTACGGTATAGAGTGCGTTGGAATCGAACCTACCTCATAAAGAATGTCCCGGAAGACGCCATGGAAGCAGAAGGTGAAGAAAATTCCAAACGCCACCAGGATGATGCCGCTCGATGTCAGAATACACCGTCGGTTGCAGACTTCCTTGATATGCATTATGGCCTGCGAATTTGTGAACTTAACCGGACTAACTAGTGATGCTAACTAAAGAACTTAAAACGCACAAAAAGTCTTGTTACTGTGGGACGTTCGAATCGAAGGAGGGATTTTCGTTGGATGAGATCTGAAAAGAATGGAAGGAAAAAAGACACATGAGAAAATTGAAATTTTGGATCGCATTAGACAAGAGTAAGCATCGAATTCATCACTTTTTTTTTCGTTTAAGAGGAATGTCACTATCATCATTTTTCAAGAATTCAAAACCAGTTTATTCGGTCGGTCAATATTGCAATGAGGTTCTGTTGATGAAAATTTAGCACTGTTTTCCAGTTGGCGAGTTGAATGTAATGATTTACTTTCGTTTTCATTGCTTCTATATTGAACGAAAAATTGCTTACTGAGTGATGATTATGATGATGGTCAGTTGCCTTTTAACGTGCGATTTGACGTTAGAACACTACCCCCATCTGTTCAGCTTTATCACCCATCACAGTGTGCTCAACAGATGGCGCAGGTGTTTTAGTGACGATGGTTTGCAGGGCAAAATTTTCAATGTGTTATGTCTGTTTGTCTTTGATATAAACATTAATAAATAAATGGAGATCGGTTAACATAGAAATATAAACATTTTCATAAAGATCTCACGTTGTTACGCTCTTTGATGATAATTGTTGATGCTGCTGATCGAAACTTATGCAAATGCAAAACTACCAATTCTAAAATGAGTTTGACTCCACAAGGGGACAAAAGGGGACAAACGATTTTGCATAGGTCTTGTAGATGGAAGTTTGTACTTTTAGTTCACGTATTCCGTGTTTGCAAATATTTGCTAATAAGTGAGTAAGATATCTCGAAATAACCTTCAACCTCTACAACTATTTCTTTTACAAATTGATTCATCAAAATTCGAAAGCTGCTTGATTCTTCTAACAAAAAAGTGTACAGCAATTGCTCGAAAGTCATTTTGTCGATCTGAGACCCACATTGTCGTATACCATTCGACTTAGTTCGACATTATGATGATTATGTGCACAGGGAGTCGAGAAATTTTGCTTAACGACAAATTCTTAGACCATTCCGGGAATCAAACTCCGCCACCTCCAACATGGTGTTGCACAGTAGCCGCGCCTTTACCAACTGAGCTAAGGGAGCACCCAACAGCAATTCCATAGGAAAAAAAAGATAAACGATCTCTCAGAGTGGCATAATCATTGCGGTTGTGTTCTTTATCGAAAAATATTACAAACCGTATTTTTTAATTTGTCATAAGGGTGACAATTTCTGCGTTGGGGTGGCTCAAAACATAGACTTTTTTAAAACACGAATGAGTCAATTTTATCTACAAATGAAAGGTAATTGAATATTATTATTATTATTTTTTTTGACTTAGACTACGTTTTACGGCAAGGGTAGGGTGTCAATTGAAAATCTAAAAATTAGCGACCGTCACGAAATATTGTTACAAATTAAACGCTTATAACTTCATAAATGCTCGATAGATTTACAAGCTAACGCCTGAATGTAGTCTGTTGCATGGAAAATTGCCAACATTGTTGAATGACGTATAAAAGATTGCAAACAATCTCGATGGTTACGCTTTCTTTGGCTTACATTTAAACGAAAGGAAATTATACACGCCTGTTTAAATTCATTACATTTTTCTGTGTGCGTTGCAACGTAATTTGAAATAAACATTTAATTTTCTGCGTTAACTAATGCATGTTCACTCTAGATTTGACACAAATTCATGGAATATTTAATTTAAATGTAAACCTGATATCGCTGAAATCAGGTCTGCTGTATGAAAGATTGCAAACAATTTCTTTGTTTACGCTTGTTTTGGATTGCATTTGAACAAAAGGGAAATTTACGCGTGATGTCTCGCCTCATGTTCAATCATTATTCTTTGAACGCTCATTTATACCGTGTTGGACTGAGCGACAGCAATCTCTGTGAATGTGAGCAAGGCTACCAGGACGCAGATCACATTATTTGGTCATGTGCTGAGCATCGTGGAGTCAGATCTGAGCTTTATGGTTCCCTTCGGGCTCGAGGTAGACAACCCGCTGTACCAGTTCGAGGTGTTTTGGCTCTGTGTGATCTGGAGTTTATGAAACTCATTTATGTGTTTTTAACTAACAGTATCCTTAGATAGTAGTTTGCTTAATCTGTATGTTTACTATTAGTTTTTTGTATCTGTGTGTGTGTTTTTCTTCTTTCTCAAAAATGTTCAAGTCAAAAGAAACCCAAAAGTTGTATAGTTATAAGATTTTAGACAATTTATAATTTAGAATAAATGTGTTATGTAAACCATATTTCAAATTCCCGCTTATCTCCCCATCCGTTAAATTGTTAATCCTATTAACCTCGAGACGGACGCGAGTAATCGGTTCTATCCCCCTAACTTTAGTTTTAAGATAATTAATATATATATAAATATGAAAACTTGGCTCTGGTAAGTTGATTCGATTGAGCCTGTACAAATAAATTATTTGTAAAATAAAATATATTTTCAAAGAATTATACATAACAGCCTTTCATGTGCGTGTTTGGATGATAAAATCGGCTCAGTGGTTCAAGAGATGTGATTTTTTTAAATCATTATAAAAAAATGACAATGTTTTGGACCATCCTAACGCAGAAATGGTCACCCTAATGACGAAATAAAAAAATAAACGTTTCTAATATTCATAACAAACTATTCATTATTCTAATTTCTGAGAGATCGTATATCTTTTTTCATTTGCATAATTGCTTATGTTGTTTCAATGAATGAATATGCGAAATGTCTGAATCCTGGTGAATGCGAGTTTTTTAGTGGAATACCAAACAAACATGGTGAAACACGTGGATAAAACACTAAAGTAGTGTAAATTACTACTAGGGGATGCAGTAGTCCGTCTTTGCAAACCAAACCCCATCCTTCCCAGATTTGAAAGCCTCGCAAGAGTCAACAAACCCAGAAACGAAATGAGGAAGATTATTTCACACGGTGTATATAAAATAGAATTTCTGTCTGTCTGTCTGTCTGTCTGAACCTTATAGACTCGGAGACTACTGAACCACCGTGTGATTGTTTTAAGAAGCAAAAAATGTTTCTATGGTGGTTTGAGGCCCCTCTCTTTTCTGGATAACTCAAGAACTAAAGGGTGTATTCGATAAAAATGGCACACAGAAAATTTTCTGTAACTTTTGAATCGTATGAGTAAAAAACCTAGAAATTTGAGTAGATCTTATCCATAATGTATTATTAACATCTGCCAAGTTTCATAGTTATACATTCAGTAGTTCCAGTCATGTCGTCGAAACAAGAAATTGTCCGTGAGAAAATTTTGTGCACTCACAATCAAAATCCAGGGGCGTCCCACCGGTGGATTGCTAAAAGGCTTGGAATTGCAAATACAACTGTGTCTCGTGTAATAAGAACCTTCAAGGAGCGTCTGAGTGTCCAAAGGAAGGAAGGGAGTGGTCGTAAAATGGCCAGGAAAGTCGTACAACAATTCAAGAACTGTCCAAGCATGTCAATTCGAGATGTCGCTAAAAAGTCTAAGGTGTCAGTCGGTTTTGTGCAGAAAACCATGAAGCGTGCTGGGTTACATGTTTACAAAGTGCAAAAAGCCCCAAACCGGAATGAAAAACAAAACATCACTGCGAAAACCCGCGCCCGGAAACTTTACACGAAGCTGCTCACCAAATCCGGTTGCATCGTGATGGATGACGAATCATACGTCAAGGCCGACTTCCGTCAACTTCCAGGGCAAGAATATTTCGTTGCCAAGTCGAAGTTCGATGTTCCGGAGGATGTTCGAAAGAAGAAACTATCGAAATTAGCAAAGAAGTTTCTAATCTGGCAGGCGATTTGCGGATGTGGTGAAATAAGTGCTCCCTTCATCACTTCCGGAACAATAAGAGTGCCTTAAGAAGCGTCTCTTGCCATTCATTAAGAAGCACAAAGCATCAACTCTGTTTTGACCTGATCTAGCATCCTGCCACTACGCTCGAAACGTATTGGAGTGGTACCGAGCCAACGGAGTCAATTTTGTGCCAAAGGATATGAACCCACCAAATTCACCGGAACTTCGTCCAATTGAAAAATTCTGGGCAATTATGAAAACGGAACTTCGCAAACATCCCAAAACTCTAAAAACAGAGCTAGAATTGAAGAAAATTTGGGTAAAAACAACAAAAACACTGGGAAAATCGGTTGTACAAAATTTGATGGGTGGAGTGAAAAGGAAGGTGCGGGCATTCGGGATGGGAGACGAAATTGAATAAAACAAATGTTGTAAATCAAAACTCATTAGTAGTTCTTCATTCCCTGAAAATTTCAAGAAAATCCGATAATCACTTTAATTTTGATTAGTATATATGTGTGTGCCATTTTTATCGAACACACCCTTTAATCAATCAAATAACTAAATCATTCCTTGTCGAACGTTCGAGTGTGCAAGTTCAACTTTGGTTAGCTCCGCAATCGAATTACTTTTGTTGTTTTTTTTTCTCCACGATCGTGGTTTTTTTCTGCACTAAAGGTGGTGCAACAGCTGGTTTGATAGTGCCACAGTGCGACGTTCGGAACGAAGGAAGTGGCCTTTACAGGCGAGCCTTGTAAAGGACCATCCAACGACCCGTCATCGACACCGAAAGTGTGAAGAATTTCGTTCTCCCCCACGACGGCTATCACCATCATCATCATTATCATCATCATCATCCATCGCGTCGGTCAAGGCTTTGTTCCACACGCACCCGGAGGCTTTCAATAGCCTGTCTACAGACCGACTCGAGTAGCAGCCGCACCATACCAAATTGTGTAACAATAGGTAAACATTTCTTTTGATTTCTGCTTTGCTCCACTACTGACTGAAGGAGGTTAATCCCCCTTGCAGACAGAAGTACTTATCTGGTAAAATTGATTGCATTTTTTATCTAAATATTTTTTTTTTGTTTTTTTTCTTTGGTTTGAAATTTTTTCGACGAAGAATCTTGTTAATTAATCCTCCCGGATAACAGGAAACCTTTATTAGTATTATATAAGTATTTTTTTTATTATTATTATCTCTCTTTTTTTGGTTTGTTATTTTCCCCTTTTTTTTAAAATTATTGATTAATCCACCTATAAGTGGATATAATCTCATTTTTCTTTATTTTTTAATTCTTTTTTCTCTGTGATAGGAGCTGTGGATTTTTTTTGAGCATGTTTTAGGTGCATATAATCGCAGCGATAAAATAAATAATCAACCCACCTATCAGTTACGAAAATCTTTATTGTGTCCTATATTTTGATATTATATATTGTTCTTTATTTTATTTTTTTCTGATATTGAACTGAACACAATTGTTTTATTCTCCTCGTGGGCGTTCTAAGTCCCCACGATGGATGAAAATAATCCGAGCCGGGGTTCGGAGGAGTGAGATTGCTCGGATGATGATATTCCTCCTATTCTACAACCTTTTTCCTTATTGGAGACAGAAAATGCTTCGGAGCCAAATTTAACTGAAGCAACTTCTGGTACATGCTCCTCCGAGCTTCCCCGCCGGAAAGCTTATCCAACCGGATCTAAAGGTCCTTTTCTGGGTTTTTTTCGGCCCAAGAGTAAACCGTTGAATAAATTCCATATCGAAAAAGATCTGGCAAAGTCGTTTCGGAGCATTCAGCAAATAACCTCTCCCAGCCGCAATACGCTTCGCATCACTCTAAGTGATCGCGAAGAAGCTAACAAGATTGTTGCCTCAGAGCTCTTTTCCATAGAATACCATGTGTATCTTCCCTCGCACGTTGTTGAAATAGGCTTATGGAACTGGTGGGTTTAAAAATCGTGCCGTTTCATCAGTTCAGGTTCTTGGTGTCAGGCAAATGAACCATGAGTCATCCGACGGCAAAAAAAAGGCCTTCAAATTCGTTTCGTGTGATCTTCTCTGGAGCTGCCCTCCCGAATTTTCTCGTGTTGGGGAAGCTTTGGTTACCTGTTCGCCTCTATATACCGACGGTCATGCACTGTGACAAGTGCCAGCAGTTTGGTCATACTGCACCTTACTGCTGTAACAAAGCACGATGCGGTAAATGTGATGAGCAACATGTGAACCCAAGTAACATTGCCAAAACCATCCAGCTTTATTAAGTTTTATTAAAGTTTTATGAAAGCCACTAGAAATCAATTCGGCTTTATTATGGCAGCAAGAGATGCCAATAAGTTTCAAATTTTAGTCAGGTTTATAAGAACCTACACAGCTTCTTTACAACGATCTTAAAACCTTGACTTCTAAAATTCCTTTTACTCCTATCAAAGGTTTTATTTTGACTTTATTAACTCATAAAATGCTGTTTTGAAATGCCGTTTTAGGACTCATTCATATTATCTTATTATGGTCAGTTGAAAAAGCATTTTGAAACCATTTTGCCTCCAGTAAATTCATTAAACGGCTAACTGGCATTGAGGAAAGCTACCAAGCGACCAGATAGTCTTATAGTAGCCATTGCTAAGATAAATTGGCTTTTTGGCAAAACTGGCAATCACCATATTGAAATATATGAAATAATTGAAATGTGGAAAAATAAATACACCAAATTTTAAATGTAATACAATTGAACTGTAGATCTAAGACAAACTTCGGTATTCGTTCAGATAACCTTATTGAATTCCATCAATTTTCAGGAGTTTCAGGATTAATTTACGGAATATAATTCTTTCAATTTTGTTTTTGTTGTTGTAAACTCGCATAATTTCCAAGGCGCATTAATTTTCAGCTCTTATCGTGCCAATATTCACCATAAAATTAAATGCGCATATGATTTGGAGCATGATACGCTATAAATAATAACTCAATTTGTTTTATATATTTTGCTATCAATCATAATTTCCCGCAACAGTAGAACTTTTTTCTTAGGCATTATTTACTGTTGAATGAATCAGAAGAGCAACAAAGCAAAACAACAAAAACCAACCACGATATCGCCGTGAAGTTTGACAGGTGTGGCCATTCAGCCCTATGCTGGTTTTGATGGCGGCCAATAGGTTTTATGATGGTTCTCAAGTGGTCATAACAGCTTTCACTAGAACATTTTCAAAATCTTTATGGTCTTAGAAAGGTTTTATTAATTTGTTTTCACAACCGTCTATAGAGTGGGCCACTTTGTACACATTTCGGCTTTAAAGATGCATAGAGGAGGTGTTGGTGGATAAAACAGTTTTGAATGTAGTGTCATCAACAAAGCCGGGAGGAGTGCTATACGGCTGGAATAGAACTGAAATTGTTACTTGGGATCACTCTAAGTGATCGCGAAGAAGCTAACAAGATTGTTGCCTCAGAGCTCTTTTCCATAGAATACCATGTGTATCTTCCCTCGCACGTTGTTGAAATAGGCTTATGGAACTGGTGGGTTTAAAAATCGTGCCGTTTCATCAGTTCAGGTTCTTGATGTCAGGCAAATGAACCATGAGTCATCCGACGGCAAAAAAAGGCCTTCAAATTCGTTTCGTGTGATCTTCTCTGGAGCTGCCCTCCCGAATTTTCTCGTGTTGGGGAAGCTTTGGTTACCTGTTCGCCTCTATATACCGACGGTCATGCACTGTGACAAGTGCCAGCAGTTTGGTCATACTGCACCTTACTGCTGTAACAAAGCACGATGCGGTAAATGTGGTGAGCAACATGTGGAGGGTCCCTGCAGTACGGACCCCAAGTGTATATGCTGTGGAGAAGCTCCACATGATCTCTCTACATGCCCGAAGTATATAGAGCGGTAAATTCGTTCATTGCAGCAGCGGTCAAATCGGTCTTATGCAGAAATACTTAAAATGAACGCACCGGCCGCTGGTCCACCAGCCCAACCTGACAACAATATCTTTTCTTCCCTGCCCATTGATGATCATGGCTCAGACTTTGAGGATGCTGAGGAGTACTCTGTTGTTCAGAAGGGAGCGAAGAGAAAGCGCGCTACAGCAAGACGTCAACGGCACCGTCAGCAAGCATCTCAAAACGCGCTGACTGTAGAACAGGCTCCCCACCCTCCTCTGAACAATTCAAGAAGTGGTAGCAATGCAAAAAAAAGTTTCTCCTCCAGGTTTTAAACCACTGGCTGGTGACTTTCCGCCACTTCCCGGAACATCTAAAACCCCAGTTGTTCCAGTTTGTTGCCCAGAACGCCAACTACCAAGACATCTGGAATCTCGACCGTGTCAAGTCGAAGAATCCGAAACGAGAAACCTGATCAACATGATCCTTACATTTGTAAAACCTCTTCTAAAGAAACTGTCTTCAAAATGGCCTCTTCTAGATTCGATCATATCTTTCGATGGATAATGTATCCAATGAGGTCGGGAATATGATCGAAGCACTACAATGGAATAGTAGAAGTATTCCAAAAAAATTGGACGCTTTTAAGTTTTTAGTTCACAAATCGCATTGTGACGTATTTGCTCTCGGTGGAACATGCCTCTCTTCTGATAAAGATGTCTCTTTCCACGATTTTAACATTATGCGGCAGGATCGAGGGGACTCATATAGAGGGGTGCTGTTGGGGATTAATAAGCTCCACTCCTTTTATAGAATTGATCTCCCCTCGATGACAGGCCCTAAAGTAGTTGCATGCCAAGTGACTATGCGAGGTAAAAGTTTTAGTATAGCCAGCATATACCTGCCGCCGAATACGGCAATATCTCGCAGGGACCTTTCAACTATTTGCCTCACCTTTCAATTCTCACGGTACAGCTTGGGGGTCACCGTACGACGACAACCGTTCTACATTGATGCTAGTCCTCATGAACTACTTCAACTTGACTATTTTGAATACTGGGGAAGTAACACGCGTGGCTCCACCTCCAAACCCTGGAAGCAAATTAGACCTCTTAATCGGTTCGAATTCATTATCACTGGATTGCACGGGGAAAGTGATTCAAGATTCCCATGGTAGCCTATCAAAATTTCAACCACCAATGGTTCGTGTCAATCTCGCTCGATCGACATTGCGTGCGACCTCACGAAGTGCATCGACTGGGGTAAATACGCTGAAGCGATCATAGATGGCGAGCAATCGGTCGAAGTCCTTCCTCCGTTGGAAGAGTATCGGTTTTTATCCGGGTTAATCCTCAAATGTGCGATCGACGCACAGCGCAGACCGGTACCAGGATCAACAATTCGGCGACGTTCGCCCACTCCGTGGTGGGATGACGAATGTACTGAGGTCTACCGTGAAAAATCAGTCGCGTTTGAAGCATATCGGAAGCGCGGTTCGCGAGATAACTACGAGCGGTACATTGCTCTTGAGCGTAAGTTTGAGAGCCAAGGCCAAGAAACGCGGATATTGGCGTCACTTCGTCGAAGGGCTATCGCGTGAGATGTCGATGAGAACTTTTTGGACCGTCGGGAGATGCGAAATGCGTCGTCGGTGAATGAAGACAAGGAAAGCTTTTCCCGGTGGGTCTACGCGTTCGCCAAGAAAGTGTGCCCAGATTCGGTTCCGGTGCAACGTATTGCTCGCGATACTCAAACCAATCGTAACGAAATGGATGCGCCCTTTTCGATGCTCGAATTCTTACTTGCTCTCCTTTCATGCAACAATTCTGCACCAGGAATGGATAAAATCAAGTTTAACTTGTTGAAAAACCTCTCGGACGTCGTAAAGAGGCGCTTGCTGAACTTATTTAATCAGTTCCTGGAAAGCAATATTGTTCCGGATGAATGGAGGCAGGTTAGAGTTATAGCTATACAAAAAACCGGGAAAGCCGCGTCGGATTACAACTCTTATCGTCCAATTGCGAACACATATTATACGGAAACTGCTAAAAAAGATGATTCTCCATCGGCTCGACAAATGGATTGAATGTAATGGCTTTCTATCTCATACACAATTTGGTTTCCGCAGAGGCAAAGGAGCGAGCGATTGTCTTGCGCTGCTTTCAACAGAAATACAGCTGGCCTATGCTCAAAATGAGCAAATGGGTTC
This sequence comes from Aedes koreicus, assembly GCA_024533555.2. Taxonomy (NCBI): domain Eukaryota; kingdom Metazoa; phylum Arthropoda; class Insecta; order Diptera; family Culicidae; genus Aedes; species Aedes koreicus. The sequence continues at coordinate 41,175 of JAHHFK020005028.1, read as the reverse complement.
AGTCTTCATGGACATTAAGCGGGCTTTTGATTCAGTTTGTGTAGACGTCCTTCAGACAAACTCCACGAGTGTGGTCTTTCACCATTATTAAACAACTATTTGTACAATTTGTTGTCTTCGAAAACTTCACGAATTAGCTACAAGGGTCTCCCCCAGGGCTCTTGTTTAAGCCCCCTTTTTTATAATTTTTATGTCAGAGACATCGATAGCTGCCTCATGGAAAATTGTACGCTAAGACAGCTTGCGGATGACGCCGTTGCTTCATTTGTAGGACCAGGGGCGAACAACCTGCAGGGACCGTTGCAGGATACCCTGGACAATTTGTCTACCTGGGCTGTGAAGCTGGGTATCGAATTCTCCCCGTAGAAAACAGAGTTAGTTGTTTTTTTTTCTAGGAGGCGTGATCCAGCACAGATACCGCTTCAACTCATGGGTAAAATAATAACTCAAAGTTTGTCTTATAAATACCTAGGGGTCTGGTTCGATTCTAAATGCACCTGGGGAAAGCACATTAAGTATGTGCATCAGCAATGCCAGCAGCGAATAAACTTCATGCGTACTATCACCGGAACATGGTGGGGAGCCCACCCGGAAGATCTGATAAATCTGTATCGTACAACGATTCTGTCGGTTCTCGAGTACGGTAGCTCCTGTTTTGAATCCGCCGCGAAAACTCATATTCTGAAGCTGCAGCGGATCCAGTACCGTTGTCTTCATATCGCGTTAGGCTGCATGAACTCAACTCATACTATGAGTTTGGAGGTATTAGCAGGAATTCTTCCTTTATCAGATCGTTTTGTGGAGCTATCGTTCCGGTTCCTCATCCGCTGTGAGGTGCTAAATCCATTGGTAATTGAAAATTTTGAAAAACTAATCGAACGAAATCCTCAAACTAAGTTCATGACACTGTACCATTGGTACATGACTCTGGAGGTGAGCCCTTCTTCGAATGTTCCTAATCGTGATTATTCCCAAGACTTCTCTAGTTCTACTGTAGTTTTTTATCTAACCATGAAGCAAGAAGCTCGTGGAATACCAGATCCACTCCGTGCGGAGTACATTGCATTAATTTTTGCAAGCAAGTTTGGCCACCTCAGAAGTGACAGAAAGTTTTACACCGACGGGTCAAAAACAAATGATTCCACCGGATTTGGTGTTTTTAACGAAATTCATAGCGCTTCCTTCAAACTTCAAAATCCTTGCTCCGTATACGTCGCAGAATTGGCGGCTATACACTTTGCATTAGAGCGAATTGCATCTCTTCCCTCTGATCAATTTTTCATTTTTACGGATAGTCTCAGCTCACTTCAGGCTATTCGTTCAATGAGGCCGACAAGGAACTCACCGTATTTCGTTAGCGAAATACGATCTCTTTTGAGTGCCCTATCAAACAATTCCTACACCATCACCTTGGTTTCGGTCCCTTCTCGTTGTCTTATTCCGGGTAATGAGAAAGCGGACTCACTTGCCAAGGTGGGCGCTATGGCAGGCGATATTTATGATCGACAAATTGCCTTCAACGAATTTTTTGCTATTTTCCGTCAACAGGCCTTGATCAGCTGGTAACAAAAATGGGATGCAGGGGATTTGGGCAGATGGTTACATTCCATTCTCCCACAGGTATCGAAAAAATCGTGGTTCAGAGGGTTGGATATTAGCCGGGATTTTATCAAGGTAATGTGTCGTCTAATGTCCAATCACTACTCGTTAGGCTCTCATTTGTATTGAATAGGTCTCTCAGACACCAATCAATGCGGCTGTGGTGCAGGTTATCAGGACATCAACCACGTTGTTTGGCATTGCCTCGACATATCCTTCTTCCCCCCCCCCCCCCCGCCCGACAAGAAAGAAACTGGACTAATATACAAAAATATCATATTCAATTTACAAATACAAAAATATGTTTATTTTTCTCTCTCCCTTCTCTCTCTCACTTCCACCCCCCCCCCCCCCCCCCCCCCCCACCCCCCCCTCTTTTCTTTTATCCCTACACCACAACACCAACCACCCCCCCCCCCCAACAACAACAACAACACCCCCCCCCCTCTTCTAAAGAAAGCGCAAGATTACTCCCCCCCCCCTCTCCCCCCCCAACCATTTTAATCCCTAACCTCGACCAAGCCGCGAGTTTTTCGGCTTTCCAAAACTAACCTAGTGAGTGGGCTTCAAATGGTGAGTTGACAACTTCGAAGGAGGGTGCGACCGACCTCTCGTCCTCACAAGTTCCTACCTCACGCCTCCACGAGTCATATGATCACAAAAGACTGCCAGCTGAAACATGGGGACGCTGGTTGGCGTAGCCTGGGCAATGTTGTCAATCTGACAATAGCGAAGTGAGGGGGTGCGACTGAAGATCGTGTACCTTTAAATCATATTGTATATTTTCCATTCTCATTTTAATAATAATTTCAGCACGCTTTAGAATCATCTTTGCATTCCAGAACCATGTAAGACCCTGGAGCAACATGACAAGCATAAAAGGCTCAATTTATTTTTCATGAAATTATAAAATTCGAAAAAAAAATATTTTCACAAAATTCATAAAAGACTGGCATGTGTTTCTAAGCAGTATAGGATTATATTTCAATATTTTGTTTAGTGGTATTATTATTAAATAAGCCATTTATTTCAGATATCATCAAACTGGACTCTTCGATTACTCCAATTGCTATCTTTGAAATGTTCCTAGAAAAAATATTACAACATGTCTTATAAAATAATATTTCTTACTGAAATTTCATCTTTGATTTTTGGAATGATCTATACTGTTTCAGCTTTTCCAGGACTAGAAGGATATGAATACATATCTAATCTTTATTTATTTTTTTAGTAACAATCCATTGGATTTCAGGAGGTGGCAACGGAGTCGGTGATAGGCTTTTGCAATTATTATTGAATGTATTTTTCATTACCGTTTTGTAAATGGACATTAGACCAAATTCGAGCGGATATGATTCATACAGCGCTGTATTCATTTAGCTTGTGTCTGATGTTACAGTTCAATCCTTGTCATTACTCTATCATTACTCACAATATTATTATAATTGATAATTGTGGTTTTATTGATTTTATTTCATAGATGAGGTTATAAAATCAGCATCAAGCAGCAAATAGTGACCAGTAAATAAGAGTAAAATAAAATGATTAAATTTCAATAGATATAACAAACTTTTTCAGGATACCTCAAACCGAGATGTTAGTGAATTGCTGCTATCGCTGAAAACGAACGAAAACGTGCTTAAGTGCGAACCACAGAATTCTACACTTCAACACTATACAACATTTCTTGCATATCAGGATCAACCGAACGAAGATCATATATAATTGATACGAATGCTTGTAGTATTTTTCATTTGCATACATATATTTGTACACTATTATATAAATATTTCATGGGAATGGGAGGGACCATCAGGGCACCCGATTGAAGCAATCTGGATGGGGAGAGTGGGAATGCCAACTCCCCATTGCTAACAGTTTGTGAATAGAGGGCGGGCTCTTCTCCCCGCCCATTGGGGCATCCTCCTGTTAAATAGCTTGCTCTTTTGACCAATTGTTCAATCTTGTTGTTGGAAGGAGATTCTTTATATCCCTGTGGATACGTATAAGTGATGTTGCATATCGATCCACCAACCCCTTTTTGGCCCTTCATACAGTGGCATGATTAGGATAATCAGTGGTTATTAAAGCTTGATCAAGTCTAACAGAGAGGAGAGCCCATTGCTGTCGGACTTAGTTTCCGTGCTACAATGGGTGGTAGTACATATCATACATACAAAACTAACCTAGTGAGTAAGTTATTATCGTTGTAAAAATGAAAAAGAACTCGGCTCCGTTATGCCTAAGGCACTTGAGCCTTATAAATAAACAATTATGTTAAAAAAATAAATAAATAACTAAATATTAAATACTCTTTTTTTAATTAAATAACTCTGCATAACTCAAGAACTAATCAATTAAATGGAACCAAATTTCACATGTGGAGTTTTTTGGAAGCAAGAAATGTTTCCATGGTGGTTTGAGACCCCTCCCCGCTCTAGAGGGGGAGACTCCCATACAAATGGAACTAAAATTTCTGCATAACTCGAGAACTAATAAAGCAAATGGAACCAAATTGGCATGTGGGGATTTTAAAGGCCTTCTCTCTATGGGGGGAGGGGGGGCTTCCATACAAATGAAGCACAAATTTCTGCATAACTCGAGAATTAATCAAGCAAATGGAACCAAATTTGGTATGTGGGGGGTTTTGAATGCAATGATTGTGGGGTGGTTTGTCACGGAGGGCTCCCATACAAATGAAACACAAATTTCTACCAAATATGAGAACTATCCAGGTTTTTAAAACACAAAACGTATATTTCTCGGGTAAGAAGCATGTTCTGATGGAAGTTTGAACCCCTGCTTAGTCAAGAAAAAAACTCATTCCGAATAGACAACCATAAACGTTCCAGTTCTATTAAATTTTCATTCATTTGGTTGCAAGCGTAGCAGCGCTCGCACCGGGTTCAACTAGTATAAATATAAATATACATTTGCTTTCTCGCCAAGGAAAGCCTCCCGCACAATCCCAGCTAATTTCCAACTCCAGATGTCTATGAAGGTAGCATAAGTTCTCACTTATACTGTATTGTTCCAAAGAGGCTATTCATAAACCACGTAGACTTTTGTGGGGGGAGGGGGTCTGACTAAAGTCTACGCTCGAAACTAAAGTTCAAAAAAATGTATGGAGAAAAGTCTACGAGGTGGGAGGGGAACTCTGCGATTTTCAAAACTGAGTACGTGGCTTATGAACAGGCTTAAATTAGAAAAGTGAAATATTCTATGAAGGGTTCGAATGGTGATTCCCTTGAAATATCGATCCATGTTCCAAATGTTCATGTTTCACGGTGTTTTTGAGACAACCATTAAAAAAAGGATGGGTAAGTCTAATTCTTTCACCATTCAAATGCCTTGATTGTCCCTGTTCATTCGCTACTAAAGCGAAAATTATCCATCTAAAGGAAACTTATTTGTTCCTTTTTTTATTTCATATAAATTAACACGATATTTTGTTAGGGAAAATTAAACGAAAAAGGACGAACAGATCAATTTCTTGGATTTCTGCTGTCTAAATAACGTTTAAGCTATGTCTGAAGTTGCACCAGACTGTGGAAAATCGATTCATGTCAGCTTGGTTCGCGTTAAAAAAAAAGTTATTGTTAGCAAAAACCAAAGCAATTTACCTGTTCTCGATGGTTCGTTTAATATCCCGCTTATAAAATGACGATTAATTTAATATGCAAATCATTGAAAACAATTGGCTCTGGACCTCCCGATGGATTATTTCCAGTTTAGTAGCAAATGAACGCCTGGTTTTCGAATGGTGAAGGAATAAAACTTACCCAAATTGTCCTAGGAACCACACCGTGGATTGTTTATCACGTAGATCGATAAGTTTTATTATCAAGGCTAAGGACTAATCAGTAAACAAGTTGACGAGTGCACCCAATATTCGAGCTACTAACTTAGGCAAGGCAACAATTAGATAACCATCCACATGATAAAACGATAACGTCATCCGATTTTGCCAACAGCCAACGAATCATGCGCTTGTGGCTCATTCATTGGCTCATCTGCTCGAACGGTCGGCTCGGCGGCATGAATTCAATTATAGAACATTTATTCCAATTGGCCAATTAACACTGCTGGAGCCATGCTCCAAATGAATCCAGGCCGAATCCCACACAATACAGAGCGGTATGCATTCGCGACCGATCGAGGTGTTCTTCTTCAAACGCCAATTTACTCACTTGTTCGCTCTGAAGTGGCAGTTCTCTTCCTCAAGCCAGTCACTCACTGCACCAGCACGCACAATACAAATGGTTCACACAGTACGATATCACTTCCAGCGAGTGGTGATAACAACAATCAAACGAGGGACGCCTTTGTCCGCCACACTGACCAGCAAACGGTCACGGCGGTTCGGCTTGGCTTTGTCGATCTGATGCAAACGAACACACTCACGGATCCACAACACCGTCGATCCAAAGATCCCAGCAAAACGGTAGCTAATTGAGAAGCAAGTGCATTCCTCCGCTACTTAAACCTATTATTCACACACTGAGGCCAATTGAATTGAGTTAGAATTGACCCGCTGCAAAGTCGACACTGAGATCAGTCCGGGACGAGTACCATTCCCCAACTAAACTCTTTGTGCAGAAGAGATCCGTTGCCTTTTTTTTCTTCCGAATCCTAATCGAGAATTATCTTATCGAATTCGAGTGCGCTGCCCGAATGCGATGATGAGATAAGCTCCGAGCGCATCGTGTGACGATCCAACTATTGGACTCGAAATTCTAGCGGCTTATCGGTTACAGAGATAGTTCACTTTCGTTGCTCTCGTCAATGCGACACACTCCTTCTCGAGATTTTTTTTTTTTTTAGGAATGCAGTTGGCTATATGAAGTCCCCTCCGAGCCGGGCCTTTATCGCCGCAGGCTTTGGACGATAACATATCAAAGCGATTGTGATTGTGACTAATGGGACATTAACGATAACGAGTAAAGGTTAAAAAATGCGCTGTCACTTGATATTCCGTCGAATTCGAAATAATCTCCCCCTAACGCTTCACATAATCTGAATACATCCTCAAAAAACGAAAAAGTCGTTCGCCACTGATAAACCATCCAAGCCAATTATCTCAATTATCGAAGTATCGCTTTGAACAGGTGTTCAAACTTGTCTCGATTTGCGATTTGCGCTCTCCCACAAATGCTGCATGCAATGTTTGTGCTACCATCGTCTGATAAGCTCCAATGAGTTTTATAAACTGATAAGAACAGTTCCATTCAAGCGAACTGCTTGCATGCGTTCCGGCAAACTTATTACCAACCTTGCTGTGTGTTGACAAACTGATTGCGGAGGTTACGTTCTACCAGGTGTTATTTTTGCGCTGTGAATTTTAACAACTCAATCTATGAATCACTTGCCCCGCTGATGGTGGTGGTATGCAGTCAACGCGTGGATTATGACTAAATTTTTGGTTTTACTGATGCAGCCTTTCCGCGTCGGATTTAAGAAAGCAGGCGCACTATTTTTACTGATAAGACACAGGAGTCGCTCACTACTATCAGCTCTCACTATCAATCACGCTCACAAAGCAGCCCGGAATCGATAGTGGGGATGGTAACGGTTGTTTGGTAACATTTTACGGGAAGTAGCGTGGAAAGAGATTACGGGAAGCCGATCCACTAAGGCAGGGATAATCCAGCGCTGAAATGGAAATAAATCAATTGCAGGGCTCTCTTTGTTCCTAAGTAGTAGACGATTATGCAATCGAGGGCACCCGGTTTCCTGGTATGCAATGCGTTACTATTACAAATAAATACTGACCGTTTGAGTATCGTTAGATGCTTTTCAAATGAGGAATAATTTTCACTTCCCAAATTCAACGTTCGAATTGTTTGACAAATCCCAAGTTCGTGGCATTGCCGAACGTGGAAAACTGAACTGAATCTACGGTAAACTCTTCTAGCATTAGCATTGACGTTTGCACAACTCGTTAATGGAGCGACGATGAGGAATAATTCGTTGAAGACATTGCGGAACCAGTTACTGTTGCATTTCTTCACGCAATAATCTCCACGAAGACACTCCTCGATTGCTCACCTGGTCACGTCCAGGCAACCGTGGAGATAGGGAGAATTTGGTATCTACCTTCACCTTTTGAGGCTTAATTTTTTCCAAGCGTTATTATACAAGCAATTAGGTGTATCCTGAGTGATTTAGTGGTCAATAACATACTAATGGTTGAAAAAAGTAGGAAATATTTATTTGAGATGTGCTAGATTGTCCAGACTGTCCAGTTCAGAACTTAACATCAACTTTTATAACAGTATTAGGTGCGCAACTAAGTTCTCGCTGTTTTTTGGTGAAAAAGGAACTTTATTTTGAGAACAAAGGTTACAATCGAATTATTCAAAGTATTGCCCATCACTAGCTACGACTTTTTCCCATCTTTCTGGTAGAACGTGAATACCATTTCGATAGAACTGTTCATCTTTTGATGCTATCCAAGAATCAAGCCATTTTGAGATGTCATCATATGAGTGGAATTGCTGACCAGTGAGACCATGTGCCATCGAACGGAACAAGTAATAATCGGACGGTGCAATATCAGGAGAATATGGCGGGTGGGGTAGGACTTCCCATTTGAGCGTTTCCAAGTAGGTTTTCACGGATTTCGCAACGTGAGGTCGAGCGTTGTTACGCTGAAGAATCACTTTTTCGTGTCTGTGCTCGTTTTGTGGCCGTTTTTCGTGCAGTGCTCGGCTCAATCGCATCAATTGAGTTCGATACCGTTCCCCGGTAATGGTTTCGTTTGGTTTCAACAGCTCATAATAAATAACACCAACTTGGTCCCACCAAATACACAGCATAACCTTCGCAGCGTGAATATTCGGCCTAGGCGACGATGTTGAAGCATGCCCGGGCAGTCCCCATGAATGTTTCCGTTTTGGGTTACTGTAATGAATCCATTTTTCGTCACCCGTCACAATGCGATGTAGAAAACTCTTCCTTTTTTGCCGCTGGAGCAGTTGTTGACAGACGAAAAAACGACGCTCAACATCTCTTGGCTTCAAATCGTATGGAATCCAAGTTCCTTGCTTTTGAATCATTCCCAACGCATGCAATCGCTTAGAAACGGCTTGGCGGGAAACTCCTAATCCTGAACCAAGCTCTTCTTGCGTTTGACACGGATCCTCATCGAGCAATGCCTCCAATTCAGAGTCTTCGAAGTTTTTTGGCCTTCCTTCACGCGGACGATCATCAACACTGAAATCACCGTTTTTGAAGCGACGAAACCAATCACAACACGTTGTTTCACTCAGAGCAGCATCACCGTAAATTATTTGGAGCTCTCGATGTGCTTCAGCCGCCGTTTTCTTCGAATGAAAGAAAAAAGTCAACACTTCCCGCAAATGACAATTATTTGGCACAAGATCAGACATCTTCAAACAACCAAAATATATAACACTAAACCAAAATCACTGATTTGGCAAAGCGGTTTGTTTACAATATGTCTGAGCTTGGTTTACGACGCTTGAGATGTACAACATTCGACCAGCACATACTACTGGCGCCATCTATTGCTAAACAGCGGGAACTTAGTTGCGCACCTAATAGCTTATTCCGCTATACAAAGTTACGATTTAAAATCAATCATAATCAATGAATATCTTGGAATATCAACAGACATTATGAGATAATCTTGTGATATTTGTTGTCATCCAAACTTTTCTGGAGTTCAAGACTTGGATCTACTGTTGTAACAGTAGCTTTATCTTTTACTAGCTGAACCTGGTGCGTGCGCTGCTACGCTTACAACAAAATGAAGGAAAAATTAATATTACTGGCACGTTTATGGTTAGTTTTTCGAAATGAGTTTTTTTTTCTTGAATAAGCAGGGGTTCAAACTTCTATCAAAACATGCTTCTTACCCGAGAAATACACGGTTTGTGTTTAAGTAACCTGGATAATTCTCATTTTTGGTAGACATTTGTGTTTCATTTGTATGGGAGCCCTCCCTTCCAGAGGAGGGTGGTTTCTCAAACCACCATACAATCATTGCCCTCAAAACCCCCCACATGCCAAATTTGGTTCCATTTGCTTGATTAGTTCCCGAACCATCACACTGGGCTCATCGATTATAATAAAAATTTGAGTTTCATTTGTTTAAAGCCCCCCCCCTCCAGAAAGGGGAGGGGTCTTGAACTACCATAGAAACATTCTTGCCTTCAAAAACCCCCACATGCCAAATTTGATTCGATTTGCTTGATTAGCTCTCGAGTTATGAAGAAATTTGTGTCTCATGTGAGCCCCCCTTCCTGAGAGAGTAGGGGTCTCAAACAATCATAAGAACCTTCCCCAGCCCCAAAAACCCCTTCATATAAATTTTCACGTTGGTCGGTTCAGAACTTTCCGAGTCAATAAGGGTCTAACAGACAGACAGACAGACAGAAATTCAATTTTATGTAATAGAAATCTAGCCTCCAAAAACCCCCATAGGCTAAAAGTGGTTTCATTTACTTGGTTAGTTCTCGAATGCAGAAATTTGATTTTTATTTGTATGGGAGCCCCCCCCCCCTTCAAAATGGGGAGGGGTATTGAACTGCCATAGAAACATTTATCTCCTTCAGAAACCTCCACATGCCAGATTTGGTTCCACTTGCTTGATTTGTTCTCGAGTAATGCAGAAATTCGTGCTTCATTAGTATGAGAGACCCCTCATTCAGTGAGCGGAGGAGTCTCAAACCACAATAGAAAAATTTCTTGCCTTCGAAAACCTCCACATGCCAAATTTGGTTCCATTAACTTGATAAGTTCTCGATATATGAGCCCTCCTTTCAGAGAAGGGAGGGGCTCGAGTCAACTTAAAAACATTTTTTGCCTTCAAAAACCTCCACCAGCCAAATGTGGTTCCATTTACTTGATCAGTTCTCGAGTTATGCACAAATTTGTGTTTCATTTGTATGAGAGCCCCCCTCTTACAGAGGGTGGAGGGGTCTCGTGTAACCTTAGAAACATTTCTTGCCCTCAAAAACCTCTACCTTCCAAATTTGGTTCCATTTACTTGATTAGTTCTAGAGTTATGCAGAAACTTGTGTTTATTTACTTGAGAGCACCGCCCCCCCCCCTACCAGAGAGAGAGGAGGGGTCTTGAACTACCGTAGAAACATTTATTGCCTTTAAAATCTCCGCAAGCCAAATTTGGTTCCATTTACTTTATTAGATCTAGAGTTATGAAGAAATTTCAGTTTCATTTGTATGACAGCACCCCTTCTAGGAGAGACGAGGGGACGAATAACCAACATAGAAACATTTTTCGCCACCAGAAAACCCCACATGCCAAATTTGGTTCCATTTGCTTGATTTTTTTTTGTTGGGGCGTAGAACCACTGCGTCCACTGAGTTGAACTTTTGTGGTCAATTTGCTTGATTAGTTCTTGAGATATGCAGAAACTTCTGTTTCATTTCTAGAAAGGGAAGGGTCTCAAACTACCATAGAAAAATTTTTTGCCTCCAAAAATTTCCGCATGCTAAATTTGGGTTCCTTTGCTTGATTAGTTCTCGAGTTATACAGAAATATGTGTTTCATTTGTATGGGAGCCCTCCCTTTCATAGGAGGGAGGGGTCTCTTACTATTTTAAGAACCTTTCCCGGCCCCAAAAACCCCTGCATACAAATTTTCACGCCGATCGGTTCAGTAGTCTCCGAGCCTATTAGGTTCAGACAGACAGACAGACAGAAACCCATTTATATATATATAGATAGACAAGCTGAATCCGGTGCGAGCGCTGCTACGCTTGCAACTAAATGAATGAAAATTTAATAGAACTGGCACGATTATGGTTGTTTTTTGGCATGAATTTTTTTTTGACTAAGAAGGGGTTCAAACTTCTAACAGAAAATGCTTCTTACCCGAGAAATACACATTTTCGAGTACTTTTTCAAATAGACGTATCTGATTTTGTAAGCAAAAAAATTGAATTTGACTTCCCCTTTTAGTTCACAATAGCAGATACGTCTGTTTTAAAAAGTATTCCAGATTTTGTGTTTCCTAGATAATTCTCATGTATTGGTTGAAATTTCTATGAGAACCCCCTTTTCCAGCGGAGGAAGAGGTCTCAAATCACCACACAATTATTGCCTTCTAAACCCCCCACACGTCAAATTTGGTTCGATTTGCTTCGTGAGTTATGCAGAAATTTGTGTTTCATTTAAAAATAAGCCCCCCCCCCCCCTTCAGAGGGCAGAGGTGTCGCAAACTACCATAAAAATATGTCTCTCTTTCAAAAACCTCCACAGGCAAAATTATATGAGCCAAATATGAGAGCCCCCCACTTATAGAAGGGAGAGGGTCTCAAACTACCATAGAAACATTTCTTGACTTCAAAAACATCGACCTGCCATATTTGGTTTTATTTGCTTGATAAGTTCTCGAGTTATGCTGGAATTTGTGTTTCTTTTATATGGGAGCCCCCCCCCCCTTCAGAGAGCGGAGAGGTCTCAAACCACCATAAAATATTTCTCTCCTTCAAAAACCCCCACATACCACGTTTGGATCCATTTAGTTGATTAGTTCTCGAGATGTGCAGAAATTTGTGTTTTATTTGTATGGAAGGGGGCTTTCATAGGAGGGAGGGGTCTGGAACCATCATAAGAACCATCTTCGGCCCCAAAATCCTCAGCATACAAATTTCCACGCCGATCGGTTCAATTTCTGTTTCATTTGTATAAGAGCCCCCTTCCAGTGGAACCTCCCCTTCCATAGGAGGGAGGGGTCTCGAACCATCATATGAACCTTTTCCGGTCCCAAAAACCTCTGCATGCAAATTTTCACGCCGATCGGTTCAACTTCTGTTTCATTCGTATGAGAGCCCCCGCCCTTCCAGAGGAGGGAGGGGTCTCGAACCACCATAGACAAAAATTCTGCCTCCAAAAACCCCACGTGCAAAATTTGGTTCCGTTTGCTTGAATAGTTCTCTAGTTGTGCCGAAATGTGTGTTTCATTTGTATAGGAGCCCCCCCCCCCCCCCCAAAGGAAACCATCATGAGAACCTTTCTCGGCACCAGAAATCCCTGTATACAAATTTTCACACCGATCCGTTCAGTAGTTTCCGGGTCTGCATAGTTTTTATGTTTGATTGAAATTTGTGTTTCATTTTTATGAGACCTCCCCCCCCCCCCCTTCCCGAAGAGGGTGAGGTCTCAAATTACGATAAAAATATTGTATGTTTTCAAAAACCTCCACCTACCAAATTTGGCCCTATTTGCTTGATTAGTTCTAGAGTTATGCAGAAATTTGTGTTTCATTTGTATAGAAGCCCCCCCTTTCAGAGTGAGGAGGGGTCTCAAACTACCATTGAAACATTTTTATGTCTTCAAAAACCTCCACCTGCCAGATTTGGTCCCATTTGCCTGATCAGTTCACAAATTATGCAGAAATTTGTGTTTCATTTGTATGGGAGCCCCCCTTCCAGAGATGGGAGGGGTCTCTTACTATCGTAAGAACCTTTAGTTTTCGAGTCTTTATGGTTCAGATAGACAGACAGACAGAAATTTATATATATATATATATATATATATATATATATATATATATATATATATATATATATATATATATATATATATATATATATATATATATATATATATATATATATATATATATATATATATATATATATATATATATATATATATATATATATATATATATATATATATATATATATATATATATATATATATATAAAAATTCATATATATATCAAGATTGTTGTAAAAAGTACAACACCCGTGTGGAAACGTCGCTCGGTGGCGTCACGGAAGGTTAATTCAATATGTTTGAATATGTACTTTAACATTGTATAGCCTATAAAGCTACAGCTTGGATGACCTTAACCTAACAAGGTTATCGTTTGATGTCTGTGGAGAATATTCATTGATTATGTTTGAATATTTATTGTAGCTTTGTATAGCCCCAACGGCGACGGTTACTACTGTACATCTTAAGTTCTGAAATCTAGGTTTTTATGAACTTGATCACCCCAAGGTAATCTGATAATGACTGGTGACCTTACAAAAGATTCACTGAATGTGTTTGAGTGCATATAGTCACCCTTTAATAGGTTATAAAGCTACTGTTACGACTGTAGATCCTAACTTCTGAACTCAAGGGCAGTTTTGGTGAGCTAGAACATCCCAAGATTTCTCAGTATATCGGTTGACGTTCCAGAAGACTCACTTAATTTGGACAAATACATAATGTTACGTTGTTTAGTCCAGAAAGCTACAGTTACATCTGGAGATTTTATGTTTTGAACTTCAGGAAAGTTTGAATAACCTGAAACTTCCAAAGATTATCTCATAATGTCTTTTGATCTTCCAAGATATTCAATGAATATGTTTCAATACACATCGTAGCTTTGCATAGCCCAGAAAGCTTTTATTAAAACTGTAGGTCTTATGTTAGGAGTTCAAGGATAGTTTGGAGGACCTAGAACATGTCCTATTACTTTATAATGTTTTTTGATTTTTCACCCACCTTGGAAATAATTGGACTAACCCACAAGGTGAGTAACTGTAGACTGTATTCGATGAAATTTGGACACACGCAATTGTTCGTAAGTTTTTAGCGTGTGGGTAAAAATTATTGAAATTTTAACTGAATGTATTTCATTGTGTTGTGTCAATTGTGTAATGAGTTTCGTGAAAATCGGTCGAGTGATTTCAGTGATGGCTTCGAATGAAGAAATAGTGCGCCAACAAATTTTGGGCACTCACTTCGAAAACCCAAACGCTTCTCATCGATGGATCGGAAAACAGCTCGGAATCGCACATTCAACCGTATCTCATGTGATCAAAACGTTCAAGGACCGTAAGACAACCAAGCGGAAAAATGGTAGTGACCAAAAATCGTGGCACATCAAATCCGGAGAAGGCCAGGATGGTATTGAACCAATTTAAGCGTTATCCCAACATTTCGATCAGGGATGTTGCGAAAAAGGCGAAAGTTTCAGTTTGTTTTGTGCAGAAAACAATGAAACGTTCTGGATTACATGTGTACAAGGTCCAGAAGGCACCGAACCGGAGCGATAAACAGAACTCGGTGGCCAAAACTCGTGCAAGAAAACTGTACAGGGAGTGGCTCACAAAACCGTTCTGCATTGTGATGGACGATGAGACCTACATTAAAGCCGACACTAACAAATGCCAGGACAGGAACACTTCGTCGCCCCTCTAAGTTGGCCGTTCCGGAGAGTGTACGGAAGAAGAAACTGTCGAAATTCGCCAAAAAACTCCTTGTCTGGCAAGAGATCTGCGGATGTGGCAAAATGAGTCAGCCCTTCATCACCTCTGGGACCGTCAACGGACAAATCTACAAGGACGAATGCCTCCAAAAACGACTTCTGCCCTTACCCACTTCCTAGATCTCACGATGGCCCGACACTGTTTTGGCCGGATTTGGCATCTTGCCACTATGCCCGGCCCGTCTTAGACTGGTACAAAGAGTTTTTGTACCAAAAGACGTCAACCCTCCAAACACTCCGGAACTTCGCCCAATTGAAATTTTTTTGGGCAATCATGAAAGCAAAGCTCGTTATAACTCCAAAACTGATAGAAAATGAACTTGAACTAAAGAAAGTGTGGTTAAAAGTAAGTAAGCAAGTCGGTCCTATCATTGCCCAAAATTTGATGAAAGGGGTCAAGGCAAAGGTGCGGGCATTTGGGTTGAGAGAAGAGGTTCAATAAACCAATGATGTCAAAACTTAACCATTTAGTAGTACTTTATTTCCAGAAAGTTTGAAAAGAATCGAGCTCAAGGAAAATTTTTGGTGACCTATTTTGTGTGTCCAAATTTCATCGAATACAGTCTTTATGAAGTTATAAGCGTTTGATTTGTAACGATATTTCGTGACGGTCGATTATTTTTAGATTTTCAATTGACCCCCTACCCTTGCCATAAGACGTTGTTTACGTCAAAGAGTGTATTGCGATTTTGATTCTGTTTAATTTTTCGTAATTTAGAGAATAAATGCAACATTGGCTGGGGCAAAAAAGCAACACATTTATTTGCTCCGAAAAATTCGTTGTGAACGTGCAGTGGTTTAGAGTATTAATTGATGAGTGTGAGATTGGGTTATATAAAAAAAAACTTTATGGCTTCAGTTATTTAAAAAAAAAAAAAAGGATTTGTGGATCAAGATGGGCGAAACGGCTTTTTCCAAATCATGCAGCTTTCTCAAGATATGATTGCAAAAATAACCACATTGGCGTTGCGCATGTTTGCCACCTTTTAAAATTTTATAAAAATTTTGGGTGTACGAAAAAAACCCGGCACGTTCGAAAATAACATTTGGTAAAAATTCGTTCGCCGGCGTCGGTGGTGTAGTGGTAAGCGTGACTGCTACTTGGCACCCCAGTGGGTCTGGGTTCAATCCCAGTCGACGTCGGTGGTTTTTCTGAGGCGAAAAAATCTGGTCACGTCTTCCTTCGGAAGGGAAGTAAAGCCGTTGGTCCCGGTTCATATTCATGAGTCGTTAGGTAGGGTCCAGGTGGTGGAGTCGTCTTCCTGGCGTCGGTGATTGTCACCATGTGAGGAAATAGGCCGACGTAAAATAAAGATTAAAAAAAAAAAAAATTCGTTCAATTGGTAATTTACTCTACTATTTATTCGATTTGACAGAATCAGTGCGCCAGAATTATCGATGTAAATCGACATTAATCTAGAATGCAAAACTCAGAACACACGAACGGGAGATTTCGGTGCTAAACGATAAATGATAATTTGCGAATGTCCGGTCCATGCTTGGATGCGTGTGATCTCTATTAACGATGCAGTTCTAAATTATCTAGAAACTTTATAGTTATGGCGTTGTTATCTGCAGTTTAAACTTTGAAAGAGTGAAGAGCATGTGCTTAAAACTATAGAACAGAACATTGCTAATGCACTTCCTCATTCCAACAGCCAATTATCAATTCCAGATGGTGGGAATCCCAGAATTTATCATTCCCGTTTTATGCCACGAGTCGTCAGCCTTCCTGTCTTAGCTTCCATGCAAATAGTTTTAACTTCCTGAGCGAATAGTATTGCTTGAATCATTACATTTAATTCGATTTCGTCATCAACTATGGTTTGGTGCGCAAAATCATTTGGCAATCGTATCTCTGATCGTATGTTGGTATTCAATAGCATTAATTCTACAGATATAGTCATTGCTGCTCCGAAAAAAATAATGAATTTTCACAGAAGCGGAAAATTTCACCTTGTTCAATTTGAGTTTAAGTTTTGAATTTGGCTTAAATTTACATAATATATCCCGTGAATTTATACCAAATCTTAGCATTACATCTAGCGTGAGAGCCTTAGATAACGCAGAAAATCACATTTTTTTTCAAACTGTGTAACCTAAGTGAAGAAAACAGTTTTCATCGCCTACCTAGCATCAAGGTCAAATTGGATCAAAAGAACGACCGCTATCACAAGTTGGCATGATTCCTACTGGGAAGTAGATAATAAAAAAATTATCTGCGATTTTAGTTTGCTGTCTCACTTTAAACAAACGGAAATAAAAACATTCCTCAAATTTGCCGATCCCAATTCAATGTTTAAAGTTCGCTCTAAACTTGACGTTCTGCGTAGGTGTGTGTCTTTTGCCAATGGGTATCATTTTACATCGCCCGTTGTATGCAACCGGTTGAATCGTTGTCGACTTGGGCCGTTCTAATTGAATTTAATTTTCGCTTTTGATTTCGATCGTCTGTCCGTGCGAAACGAGTGACCGTATGTGTGGCGGGTATGGAGTTCGACCGATAATTGTATCCTGAGTTTTAACCTTTTCATTTAGTTATAGGTCTATGTTGTGTCAGTTTCGTAACATTGGGTTTTCCCTCCGGGTTCCAGTTTGAGGTGCGATGATCATTGGAACCAGAAATGGACTGGCTTATTCTGGCTGAACTCCGAACAGGTTCGGTGGTGGAATTCGGTAGGTTATTCCGTTGCAGGTAATCAGGTATTGGTGTACTTTTCTGGTTTAACCTCCTTTTGAAAGTGGTATGTTTTTGGAATAATCAAACACTTCGGGAGAGATAACCAGGTGTTTTGATAAGGGCACTCAGTCGAATCCAAGCGAATTTGCACATTTGATTACAGGTCGTTGAATCATTGTTGAAAATCTCGCTTCAAGAAGTTTAAATTGAAGAGCTAAAAAAGTTTACCATAGATGAAAAACGCGTTGAAAATCTTACGTGTTGATTTTACAGCTGCGTTTTTCCCCGAATTTAAAATAGATTTATATTGATTTTTAACAGGCAAACATTTGTTGGCAACGTGATTGTTAATAAGACTAAATTCTTTAGATCCTTGTTCCGGTGATGAGCAAACTTTTGCTGCCGAAAATTAAGCGAATACAACGCCACCGGACGGAAGTGAGAAAGTGCTAGGATGTGTCGCCGGCCGTCTGGTGTTCATAGTCGGACGGAAGTACAAACGCTGCTACCGGACCAAGCTACTACTGAGTTCGAGCTTGGAAGTAAAAGAGCAGAAGAAGATTTTGTTTGTCTTCCAAAAGTAAAGGCTAAAGACTGTATTCGATGAAATTTGGACACACAAAATAGGTCACCAAAAATTTTCCTTGAGCCCGATTCTTTTCAAACCTTCTGGAAATAAAGTACTACTAAATGGTTAAGTTTTGACATCATTGGTTTATTGAACCTCTTCTCCCAACCCAAATGCCCGCACCTTTGCCTTGACCCCTTTCATCAAATTTTGGGCAATGATAGGACCGACTTGCTTACTTACTTTTAACCACACTTTCTTTAGTTCAAGTTCATTTTCTACCAGTTTTGGAGTTTTAACGAGCTTTGCCTTCATGATTGCCCAAAAATTTTTCAATTGGGCGAAGTTCCGGAGTGTTTGGAGGGTTGACGTCTTTTGGTACAAAAACTACATTATTATCTTTGTACCAGTCTAAGACGGGCCGGGCATAGTGGCAAGATGCCAAATCCGGCCAAAACAGTGTCGGGCCATCGTGAGATCTCAAGAAGGGCAGAAGTCGTTTTTGGAGGCATTCGTCCTTGTAGATTTGTCCGTTGACGGTCCCAGAGGTGATGAAGGGCTGACTCATTTTGCCACATCCGCAGATCGCTTGCCAGACAAGGAATTTTTTGGCGAATTTCGACAGTTTCTTCTTCCGTACACTCTCCGGAACGGCCAACTTAGAGGTGGCGACGTAGTGTTCCTGTCCTGGCATTTGTTTGGTGTCGGCTTTAATGTAGGTCTCATCGTCCATCACAATGCAGAACGGTTTTGTGAGCCACTCCCTGTATAGTTTTCTTGCACGAGTTTTAGCCACCGAGTTCTGTTTATCGCTCCGGTTCGGTGCCTTCTGGACCTTGTACACATGTAATCCAGAACGTTTCATTGTTTTCTGCACAAAACATACTGAAACTTTCGCCTTTTTCGCAACATCCCTGATCGAAATGTTGGGATAACGCTTAAATTGGTTCAATACCATCCTGGTCTTCTCCGGATTTGATGTGCCACGTTTTTTGCCACTACCATTTTTCCGCTTGGTTGTCTTACGGTCCTTGAACGTTTTGATCACATGAGATACGGTTGAATGTGCGATTCCGAGCTGTTTTCCGATCCATCGATGAGAAGCGTTTGGGTTTTCGAACTGAGTGCCCAAAATTTGTTGGCGCACTATTTCTTCATTCGAAGCCATCACTGAAACCACTCGACCGATTTTCACGAAACTTATTACACAGTTGAGACTACACAATGAAATACATTCAGTTAAAATTTAAATAATTTTTACCCACACGCTAAAAAGTTACGAACAATTAAGTGTGTCCAAATTTCATCGAACACAGTCTTTAAATGCTCGATGGTTTTTAAGGTGTTCACATTAGTCGGTTAGAAAATTTCCCGCGTTCCAATTCATGTATCAAACATTATCCGTTAATAATTCTAAACTCTTGAAAATAGAGAAAATAAAAGGTGATGTCTTATAATTTTGGTTTTGCAGCCTAATTTTACTAAATGCACAGTACGTTCCTATCACAGATTTCAAATGTAAGCAAGGGAGGTCTCATATGCAGCAGTGAACGATATAAAACGGGTACACCTTCGCAATTTTAATTATTAGTGTCGCAGTACTGGAGCTGAGCAGACCAACGAACCATGGAGGATCAGCAGCTGGCGATGGCATAAACTCTGGAGGCAACCTCGATGGCCCGAAGCCTCCAGTGCGGAGCGGCAAAGCGCCAAAGTGGATTTGGCAGGTGGTGGTGGCACGTACCATAGAAGGTGCAGTGGCTACCAACCAGTGGACAGGTAGCTGATTGCTCTGCAGGCTGTAGTAGCAAGCCCTTAGCTAGGCAACCGTTGCTAGGCAGCCACTAAATTGCAGTGGTGTGCTAGGCAGCCGGTGATGATTTGTTGCCAGCCGGTGGGCGCCACCACGAGGAGCTAAATAAGGTGCCTGAGTGTGTGTGATATTCTTGGTAGCCATCGTTATCTTTAGCACAACGTGCATGGCAGAAATAACCTGCTTCGTGAAAAGACCGAGAATGTTTCAATTCTAATGCGGAATATTTCAAATCCGCCCTTTTCAGGACGAACAATCCAATCCAACAAACCAAGAGTTTGTTTAATTAGAATACATCTAACAACTTACCAAATGGCAGACAGCGGTAGCTTAAACAATTTTACCCAGGTAACCAATAAGCATTAGCATATGCAGTAAATCAACCCTAAATCTGCTTTTCAGATGCTACAAGCATTATATTAGCATTATATCAGCATCTCAAATGCTATCTGTTGTAAAGTTGCATTTTAAATGCTATTTAAATGCTTGTAGCCGGTAATAAGCATTTCGAATGCAAAATAGCATTTATGAAGCATTATCATAGCATTGCAGTAAAGCAGCCGTATATTGGGCCAAAAGTGGCATTTATGTTGCATTTATGGCGACTTAACTGCTTAATAGGCTGCCGTAAAGACGCTTTGGAACTGCTTATTGGTTATCTGGGTAGTTTTCTCTTCGTTGCATACCTTGAGCATTGTGCACAATTTACAAATGGCTGTCGTCATGAAAATTATAAACACCGGTCGTTAATAATTCGATCGTTTCATGATTGATTTAATCTTGAGCTGAGATAATCTAGATGCACTAATCTAGATGTTTTTACTCAAGTATTTAAAATTTTACAAATAAAAGATGTATATTTCGTGTACATATTCATCAATCGGTATTGTAAAATTGTAAAGAATGTTGCGTTCCTGCAAGTATCAAGAAACTCCCTATTACGGACAACGTTTTAATTCTCGAACATGATATTCCGTAGTAAAATTCTTTGCGCATTCCAATTAGTACTGTTATGAATAGTTGTTCTGTTATGTTAACGATTCGCGTTGGATAAGAGTTTTACTTCTAGGAAGAAATAAGTTTTGAGAAACTAAAAGTGAGAATAAGTACGATGCCTAATCGATTTGATGTCAACCGTATGCGGTTGATCAGTTCGGAAGCGTGGTAAAATCGAACAAACAGAAAACCCTCCGAAACGACCATGTACCGATCCTCGCAGACAATACCAACGTTGCAATATTCCGCTACGAAACTAAAGAAACTAATCAAATGGTTTAACGTAGTCTACGTCAACTGGTTGTGTGTGAAACACAACCCAACTGATTTTTTTTTTATTTTCGATGCCGGTACTTGATGTTGTTCTTCCAGAGATTTAAGAATTGGGAGAAAATTCCAAACCTATAAAAAGACACTCCGCAACTATCATGCATAGCAACGGTTGTGATTATAACTTCCCAAGTTAGCATTAGCATTTGCGTTAGCATTAGCGTTAGCATTGACGTTTTGCACACCTCGTGAATGGAGCTACGATGAGGAATTATTCGGAACCAGTTACGGATACGTTTCTTCACGCAATAATCTCCACAATTACACTCTTCGATCGCTCAACTGACCACAGCCATGCAACCGTTGGAGATAGGGAGGATTTGCTATCTACCTTAAGAAGACTCGGGGAACCCATGTAGCCATGTAGGGAAATGAATAGTCAGAGGAAATAGTTAAACAGAATGCCCTGTTTGGTGTACAGAACAAAAAAATTATTTATATGGTCGTTGGGAGCATCGAGTCTAAGAAGGTTAAGCGATGCTCCATTTTTTTCTCGAAACGGTTGAGACTTAAGCATTAACTTTAGTCCTAGCCCTATACGGCCTATGGTTATAGCGCCATTACTCGCTCTCTGAAATGAGAAAAATATCTAAGTACGGGTGTTGAAAGAGAACTTATGAGATTTCTCGGACTGCAGAAACAACATTGCATTGTCAATTTAGGTTTCTTCTCTATATTTTGGAAATTTCGCGAAGTAAAGTGCTCTGTACGAATAATAGAACATTTTATCGATTGAAATTGTGAAACTTGAAGAATTTTCACAAATTCTCAGCTGGTTCAGGAAATAACAAACATTTAAAGGAGAGTTTTATGGTGTGAGTTCGACACAAACCTTCCATCGCAATGAATAGCAGTAACTGGTTTATGATTTAAATCACTTTTTTAGAAGTTTCTTTAACTGATACAGGACAAACATGGTAATTGGAATAAACATAGTGACTGTATGGAAGGAATTAAATTCAGGGTTTTCTAAATTATGGTTTAAGGATAGCCTCTCACAATTATTTGTGGTAAACGATGAGGAATATAGCCACATTAAACTGCAGGCCCAATTAATCAAAATACAAGTTGTTGTGTTTCTTAATAAAGATATTTGATAGGTGATCATATTTGCGTTAGTAATTAAATAATCCGTAGATTGCACGCTGGAAGCTGGTATGAGACATGCTTCATCACTCTTATTTTGATTGCTTATGAAAAGCTATTTGGGAAGTAATAACTGTCCAACCAGGATTCAGAGTAGATAAGCATGAAAACATCTTTTGCCCACCATGCTGAAGCAAATGGGAAAAATGGGAAGATAAAGGTGATATAACATCAACTTAAATAATAAAAAAATAAAACCTACACCAATATTCAATAGAAATCTGTAGCTAATTTGTTTTCATTAGGAAGTATGTTGATGTAGCTTTTTTCAAATCATTCAAAAACATTTCATAACTATTTAAACAGGGGAGAAAACACCTTCAGAGACACACTCCGACATATTCAAACACGTTGGCGGACAGACTTTAATCGTTAGGCTGGGTAGCTGTGCGCTGCTTCAATGGATTGTTCCGATTCACGTTTGTAAGCACTTCAACTTTTATTTATATATGGGGGGGGGCGCCCCCCCCCCCCCATTTTTTTTTTTTTTTTTTTTCCCCCCCCCCCCCCCCCCCCCACCCCACCACACACTTCCCCTTCACCAAACAAAAAAAAAAAAAAACCCCATGACAACCAAAATTTTCCCACTAAAAAAAAAAAAAAAACAAAACAAAAAAACCCAAAAAAAAAAAAAAATTTATAAAAATAAAATTATTAAATTTTCCAATTATTGGTCAAATTGGTGTAAATTTTAGTACACAGACAAGTTTTTTGTCCTAGACAAGTGAAAGCATGTCTATGCGTTCTATTTTCAGTAGAATGAAAATAAAGGGCGAACACGAAATTATTGCGACACTGAAAATGTCATGCCAATTTTCTTATAATGTTTAGAATCAAACCAAAACTTTAGGGTAGTTTTATACATATATTTACTTCAAAAAAAAAAGAAAAGAAAAGTTAATCGATGGAGCCTTGAGTGTAAAATTGAACGCATTTTCGCTTGATGCCCTCCATCAAAGTCTTTACAGTGTCATCTGGTACCAGTTTCTCAGTTTTTTTTTCCATTTTCTTAACATGTCCTTCTCGTCTTTGACTGTCTTCTTGCTCTTCCGAAGTTCCCGCTTTATCATTGCCCAGTACTGCTCCACCGGGCGCAGCTCCGGACAGTTTGGCAGATTCATGTCCTTTGGAACAAAATGGACAGAATTGTCCTCATACCACTCCAGGACACTTTTAGAATAGTGGCATGATGCCAAATCTGGCCAAAATAGCGGAGCTTCGTCGTGCTGCTGCAAGAACGGCAAAAGGCGCTTCTCGAGGCACTCAGATTTGTAGATCTCGCCATTTACTGTGCCCTTTGTCACGAAAGGCTCACTCATCAGTCCGCAAGAGCAGATGGCCTGCCAAATGAGATATTTGGAGGCGAACTTCGACATTTTCTGCTTCTTAAATTTGTCGTCCACATAGAACTTGCTCTTGCCGGTGAAAAACTCCAACCCCGGAATTTGCTTAAAATCGGCTTTTATATACATTTCGTCGTCCATCACACAGCAGCCATATTTTGTCAGCATCTTCTCGTAGAGCTTCCTCGCCCGAGTTTTAGCCGTCGATTGTTGCCGCTCATCGCGGTTTGGGAAGTTCTGTACCTTGTATGTATGTAGTCCAGCTCTCTTCTTTGCATTCTGGACGTAGCTCTGCGACATGCCGATCTTTTTAGCCAAATCACGGCTTGAGACGTTGGGATTTGCTTTAATCATCCGCTTCACCTTTCCCTCCGTCTTTTTGTTCTCCGGTCCCGGTTTTCTTCCAGCTCCTTTGCCGTGGTCCAACGTCAACCGCTTCTGGAACCGCTTCAACACTCTGGAGACGGTTGAATGGTGAATGTTCAACATTTTTCCCAACTGCCGGTGCGACAGGTCAGGAAATTCCAGGTGTTTGGAAAGAATTTGTTCTCTCGACTCGCGTTGGTTCACCTCCATTTTCGTTGAATCGAAAAACACGACTTCGAGTTTGACAGCATGTAAACAATACACATCAATGAGAAAGTGTGCAAAATTTGGTTGATTTTTACCCAATGGCAAAAAAGTTATGCCCTGTTGAATGTGTCGCAATAATTTCGTGTTCGCCCTTTACGTGGTCAAAAAAAATAATATTTTTTTTTTATAAATTATTTAAATTATATTTAGTATTGAAAAAATTGTACTTTAATAAACAAAAAAATGATGTTCTTATTTTGTTTGTTTTTTTTTTTTTTTATTCTGACTTATTAAGCCAGGTACAGATTAAAAAGAAGAGAGGGAAGGGAATTTGTTGAAATATAACCGACGGTTTTTTTGAAAATAATTGGCCACGCAAAAAAAGGCCACCCCCCCAGGCGGAAAAAACGAGCGGGATATTTTTGCGGAAGGCTGAACAACCACCCCCCTTTGTTTCCGGGGAAAACAAAAAAACCCAATTTTTTTTTTTTTTCCTGATTTCGTGTCTTTATTTTTCCGTTTCAGTAAACGGAATTTAACATGGGTTTAGGATAGAAAAAGAAATATGTTTCGAACACGATACCGACCTTAATCTGACACTTTATTCAAAATATTATCCATAAGTTGACATTACCATACATTTACAACTGTTATTTCTTTTGCCATGAAAATATTTTTATGACTTTACAAGTAAAAGAATACTATGTGAAAGATTTTTCGTTAAGTGGTTAAATTTGAAATCGGTAAACATTTCGAAAAAATATTGGCAGTGATCAGTTTCTCTCAATTTCACCACTTTTATGAATACTTTTAATGTAGTTTAAAGAGATTATTAACTTGTTTTTGGAATTACTTTTGATTGTTTTTACCCGATTTAAGTTTTTTTTACACGAAACAAGAGATCATTCCCATAATTTTCTTCTACTACGAATAAAATCGTATTTTTAACACAGAAAGTAAGCAGTCAGGTACCTTTCTTATATTTTTGCTCAAATCTAGAAGAACTAAGCATTTTTAAAGGGAAAGACTAAAAAAAATTAAAAAAAAAAAAAAAAAAAAAAAATTTTAAAAAAAAAAAAAATTTAAAAATAGGGATTTTTTGACCCCCCCCCCCCGGGGAGGGGTCCCCCTACTGACGAAAACACTAAACACGTACAATTATCTTCGATAAGGAACAAACCTACCAAATAAAGAATGTGCACACCAAAAAGTAGTCATCGGAAATGCCCTAATGCAGTCTTCTCCGTGTACGCTTTGCTAATCCGATCACTACTACATGAATATTAATGTATGTGTGCTATGATGAAGACGTCGTTTGGCTACAGTAACCTTTATTCAGTAAAATGGCGTCGAATCAAGAACGCGTGCGCGAAGCAATTTTGCACAAAAGAATGTCGCACGGCGATATTGCCAAGTCATTAAAAATCGCAAAATCGACGGTTACTAAAGTGCTAAAAAACTTTCAGCAGCGCTTAACTTTAAAGAGAAAGGTCGGTTCCGGAGGTAACCATGATTCTCGTTTCGTCGCGGAGAGGAAGAAAGTGATTAAAGAATTTAAGAAGAAACCGAATATCACCGTTCGTGATGTGGCGAAAAAAGTGAAAATGTCTCCATCGTTCGTCCAGAAAGTGAAGAAAAGTGTAGGCTTGAAATCATTCAAAGTAGGTGTTACTCCAAATCGTAACGACAGCCAGAACAAGAGCGCAAAATCTCGATCGAGAAAATTATATGACACTATGCTGAAGGAATACGACTGCATAATATTGGACGACGAAACATATTGCAAAGCTGACTTTAAGCAGATATCGGGACTACAGTTTTATACCTCGTTGCAAAGAAGAAATGTTGCTGATTGTTTTAAGCAAAAAAAATTGTCGAAGTTCCCAAAAAATACCTCGTATGGCAGGCAATATGTGGATGCGGTCTCAGAAGCGACATCTTCATCACGACTGGCACTCTAAATGGACAAATTTACGTAAAAGAGTGTCTGAATAAACGACTGTTGCCGTTCATTCGGGAACACAACGGTTCGGTGCTGTTCTGGCCTGACCTGGCATCTTGCCACTATGGAAAACTGGCTAAGGATTGGTGTAAATATTGTCCCAAATTATTGCAATCCGCCGAATTCGCCAGAACTCCGTCCGATCGATAAGTATTGGGCTCTGGTCAAGAGGAATCTTCGAAAAACGAATAGCGTAGCAATTGATGAGAAAAGCTTCAGGCGTAACTGGCAGAAAGCTGCAAAATTGGTGATGGATGACACTGTGCAAAAACTGATGGAAGGTGTCAAACGAAAGGTGCGGGCATTTGGATATAACAGGTCAAATTGACTTAACTGGATATGTTTTATATTTGTATTTTTATGAAGTCTTAAATAAATGATTTACTTTTGATTTTCTCATATTTTCCATTTAATACCACTAATTTCCCGTTGACTACTTTTTGGTGTGCACATTCCTTATTTCCGTGTTCTGAGAGATTTTATATTTATTTTCATGGAACCGTGTAAGGTGTAAGCCCGAGGAAATATAGGAAATATCAAGAATATCCCTCCCTCTTATATCATGACACGTAATATTATTTACACGTTTTGTTTATATGATGCTTAGAACCAAAAATTTGACCAAGACAATAAAAAAAAAACTAGTTTCGTTTAGTTTTTTTTTTTTTTTGAATATACAACTGAATGGAAATCCAATGAAAACGCAAAGAAGTGTTAAGCCACAAGATTTGAGATTAATCATTAGTTTTTATGTAATAACTATGAATATTATAATCACAGTTTAAACTGATTTCCACGCAAGACTAAAAAGTACTTTATCTTCATTGAATACTTAACGTTTGGACCGGTTTTCCGAAAGAAAAGATCTAATATACGCGTTAGCAGAATAAACCATTTATCGCACAAAACTATCAAACCTCTGTAGGATCTCTGAAAGCCTTCTTATAAAATCTCTGTCCGACCGAAAACAGTTATGGTGTATTGAACGCCGCAAGGAGCAAAACAGAATAAAAACGATCATCTGAATATGAAGTGCAAACATAGATGTTTTGAGCGCGGCTGCGAACGTGGCACAAAGCATGAGTACAAAGCTTACGCTCGTGTTCATGTCCATTTTGAAGAGTGTACCTTGTGATCAAAAAGTTCCGGTAATTTGAAAAAAAACGCATTTATTTCAATTTTTAATTGATATCTTTATTATCGCCTTCAAAGTACTCGCCATTAGAGGCAACACACATATGCCAGCGCTTTATCCAATCATCCATACATTTTTTATAGGCCGATGAATGTATGGCTTTCAGTTCTTCCAGCGAATTCTTTTTTATCGCATCAATCGATTCAAAACGCCTACCTCTGAGCGGAATTTTCAGTTTTGGGAAGAGAAAGAAGTCGCACGGGGCAAGGTCTGGTGAATATGGTGCTTGTTTGATGGTATTGGTGGAGTTCTTGGCCAAAAATTCACAAATAGTGAGCGCGGTGTGTGATGGAGCGTTATCGTGGTGTAAAATCCACGAATTATTGCGCCACAATTCTGGCCTCTTCTTTCGAATTGCCTCACGCAAACGTCTCATAACTTGTAAATAATACTCTTTGTTAACCGTTCGACCTTCTGGAAGGAATTCAGAATGGACGACACCGCGAAAATCAAAGAAAACGGTCAGTAAAACTTTAATTTTGGAGCGACTTTGTCGTGATTTTTTTGGTTTCGGCTCATCTTCGGCGCACCATTCGGACGATTGTTGACTTGTGAGCATATCAAATTCATATACCCACGTTTCATCACCAGTTATGATGCGTTCCATGAATGTGGGATCGCTATCTGCGTTCGCAATCATCTGTTTAGCGACCTCAACTCGATGCTGTTTTTGCAAAAAATTCAGCTCTTTTGGAACAAGTCGTGCTTCAATGCGTTTCATGCCCAGAATTTCCGTCAAAATGTGTTCGGTCGATCCAAATGAGATATCAAGGAGTGCAGCTATCTCCCGAATGCTAATTGAGCGGTTTTCGATAATTTTGACGTAGACTACGTCTTACGGCAAGGGTAGGGTGTCAATTGAAAATCTAAAAATCAGCGACCGTCACGAAATATCGTTACAAATTAAACGCTAATAACTTAATAAATGCTCAATAGATTTTCAAGATGTTTACATCAATCGATTGGAAATTTTCCCGCGTATCAATTCAATTGTCAAACATTATCCGTTAACAATTTCAAGCTATTGAAAATAACCAAAATATGAGGTGATGTCTTATAATGCCGATTTTTCAGAGTAAATTTACTCAATGCACTCAATTTTACTATCACAGATTTCAAATGTAAGCAAGGGAGGTCTCATATGCAGCAGTGAACGATATAAATTTGGTACACCTTCGCAAATTTTCTCATTCGTGTTGCAGTACTGAAGCTGTGCGGAGCATCGAGCCAGTATGGATTGGAAGCTGGCGCCGGGCGATAGCATGTACCCTGGAGGGTGCACTAGCTTCATTCAGCGGAGCGGCAAGACGCCAATTTGGATTTGGCAGCTGGCTGTGGCAAGCACCATAGAAAGTGCACTGGCGACCTACCAATTGGTCAGGTTGCTGATTGCACTGCAGTCTGTTGTTACTTTGGCTACGTTGGCTAGGCAACCGTTGCTAGGCAGCCATATATTATGCTGTGGTGTGCTAGGCAGTCGGTTGCTTGTGCAAATAATGTCTTTGTAGCCAGCCGGTGGGTGCAACCACGAGGAGCGAAATAAGGTGCTTATGTGTGTGTGATATTTGGTAGACATCTTTTGGTAAGGCGCAGAGAGGGTTTTAATTCAAATGCGGACCATTTCAAATCCGTCCTTTTCAGGACGACCAATTTAATTTTGAGAGAGTTTGTTTGATTTGAATGTTTGGTTCTTACCGATTGGCTGACAGCGGTGGCTAAAACAATATTAGTTTTCTCTTTGTTGCATACCTTGAGTATTTTGTACAATTTACAAATGGCTACCGTCACGAAAAATTTAAACACCGGACGCTAAGAATTCGATTGTTTCTTGATTGATTTATTTTTGAGACTGCTCTAATCAAGAAATTTATACGATTGCCATTCTATTTACTCAGGTATATGAAGTTTTACAAATAAAAGATTAATATATTTCGCATACATATTCATCAATCGGTGTATGAAAATTTTAAAGAATGTTGCGTTCTGGCATGTTTCAAGAAATTCCCTATCACGGACAATGTTTTGATTCTCGAACATGCACATTTCAATGAGTACTGTTATGAATAGTTATTCTGTTGTGTTAACTTTACTTCTAAGGAGAGTTAAGGAGTTAAGTTTTACTTCTAGGAAGAAATAAGTTTTGAGAAACTGTGAAAGGGTGAATAAGTGCAATGCCTATTCGTTTTGATGCCAACCGTTTGCGCAAATTTCGGAAGCGCGTTAAGATCGAACATTCGAAAAATCCTCCGAATTGACCATGTACCGATGCCGAGCGAACTCGAGGTTATCGGGCGAAACTGGAAGCAACCAGAGGTAATGCGTTGCTAACTACTAGTCGGAAAGCTAGAGAAGGGCCTTAAACTCGAGGTGGGAAATAAAATCAAGTGGTCAACCAACTTGACAAAGTGCAAATACTTTTCGAATGCTTTCAAAAGAATGTACAATAGATTTTTGCTAACATACTTACTATCTAATGCTGGTCTAACGATCTTTGAGGACAAACATCAACGCTATTTTGATCAGACTAGGCCTTACGGCAAGGGTAGAGGTCAAATCAACATTTAAAAATAACTGAAACAGTGTGAACTCTTAAAGCTTTATCATTTATCGATAGTTTTTCGAGATTACGCGATATGGATAATGGTCTCCAGCTGGTCGATCATATCAACACAATCACTACAGGCAGCACAATTGTTGCCCTTTGATCAATACTAACATTCAAACCAAACGTCCCTTTCCACGGCTGCCAAATAATTTCTAAGAAGCGAATCATAGCATGTTCTAACATACTTTCTCACTTATTTATGCTAACCCAACGTCCCATTAGAACAGTACACTACGAAACTAATCAAACGGGTTAACGTAGTCTACGTCAACCGGTCGTGTGTTAAACACAACCCCACTGATTTTTCCAATAAGAGGTAAAAGTACAGCTATGCATATTATTAACTTGCACGCCCCAAACAACGGATATGGGAAGTTCTCGGGTGAACTAGGTCGCTGTATAATGACGATAAGAAATCCTAAAAATTTGGTTTGTATTGGGGATACCAATGCTCAAATAGGAGAAACGATAAGCACACTCTTTCTTTGGATTGGATCGTGTCACAAATGGGACCCAGCGACAACATCGTCGTTGTGGGAGATTTCAACCTCAGCACGATTTCAGGGCATGTCAATACCAACGGCTTCCACTATCCAGATACTTCATGTTCGTCATTCAGACCAGCATCTCTCTCCTTGCTTGATGCTTATTCTACCGCGAGACTTCGGCAAGTTAACGGCATTCTGAATAACAACAATCGTTTGCTGGATCTATGCTTCATTACTGAAGAACTGGGTCAAAGATGTTCTGTCATTCAAGCTCCGGCACCGCTTGTCAAAAGCTGCAGAAACCATTCCCCTCTGCTACTGACGCTGGAGTTAAATCCTGAGTACAGCTTCCATGACAACTTCGAAAATGTTTATTATGACTTCAACCATGCTGACTACGAGGGAATGAACAACTTTCTCGCCGACGTGGACTGGAACACGACTCTTGCAAACGGGGATGCAAATTTTGCTGCTTCGACTATGTGCTGTATTCTGCTTTACGCCGTCGATCAATTCGTGCCTAAGAAAATCAACCGTAAGCCTCCCAAACCTGCCTGGTCTAATTCTGACCTCAAACACTTGAAACGAGTTAAAAGGGCTGCTTTGAGGAAACACAGCAGATATCGCACCGATTGCACGAGGGCAAACTACGCTCGCGCCAACGACGATTACAAATACCTCAATAACAGCTTATACAACTCTCATCAGTCTCAATTGCAGAGCCGTCTCAAAACGAAACCGAAAAGCTTTTGGCGGTTCGTGAATGATCAACGGAAGGAAACCGGCTTACCATCCACCATGACTGACGGCACTCACGAAGCTGACTCTGTCGCGGATATCGCCAGCTTGTTACGTACGCAGTTCAGCAGTGTCTTCTGCGACGAAATTCTGGACGCCGAGAGCCTCGAATCGGCTACTAGCAATGTTCCCCGCATGTCTGTATTTGGCTCTGCTTGCACTATTCACAGTGATATGGTGATTTCAGCCGGGAAGCAGATGAAAACTTCAACTGGATGCGGTCCTGACGGTATTCCTTCAATTGTCCTGAAGCGTTGCCTAAACACGCTTGCTGCGCCCCTGGCTACGGTGTTCAATTTGTCTGTAACTTCCGGCAAGTTTCCTGAATGCTGGAAAGAGTCATTTGTATTCCCAATACACAAGAAGGGATGCAAACGGTCCGTCGCCAATTATCGTGGGATTGCTGTACTAAGCTCTGTATCCAAGCTATTTGAACTAATTGTTCTCCAAAGGCTGGTCAATGACTATTCACAGACTATTTCTCCAGACCAACACGGTTTTGTGCCCAAGCGCTCGACGGCGACCAATCTAACCGTATTTACATCGTTCATCATGCGCGAAACGCGGTCATCAAGTAGACGCCATTTACACAGATCTCTCTGCGGCCTTCGATAAAATGAACCATCAGATTGCCATTTCTAAATACGGCAATATGGGGGTTCACGATCAATTGTTGAACTGGCTCCGTTCATACCTGACTGGTAGAACTATGTCCGTGAAGATTGCCGATTACGCCTCATCTAGCTTTCCGGTAACATCCGGCGTTCCTCAAGGTAGCCACCTCGGCCCATTTCTTTTCCTGCTATACATGAACGACGTGAACTTGGTCCTCAAATGCCTGAAATTATCCTA
Organism: Aedes koreicus; assembly: GCA_024533555.2. Classification (NCBI taxonomy): domain Eukaryota; kingdom Metazoa; phylum Arthropoda; class Insecta; order Diptera; family Culicidae; genus Aedes; species Aedes koreicus. The sequence goes on along the minus strand of JAHHFK020005028.1, from coordinate 8,928 downwards.
CGCGGATGACTTGAAGCTGTACTACGTTATAAAATGTCCGGAAGACGCCCACTTTCTTCAGCAGGAACTGCAAGTGTTCGATAACTGGTGCCGAATCAACAGAATATCCTTAAGTGTATCCAAATGCTCAACTATCTCCTTCGGCCGAAAACGTGCGATGTATCTCCACGACTACATCCTTCGAGGTACGCGCTTGAAACGAGAAACAACGGTCAAGGATCTGGAAGTAATGCTCGACTCCAAACTGTCGTTCAAGGTTCACATTTCGTATATTGTTTCCAAGGCCTCTTCGCAGCTAGGATTTATGTTCCGCTTCGCAAAAAATTTCAAGGACGTTTACTGTCTGAAGGCATTATACTGCTCTTTGGTTCGCCCTTTCTTGGAATACTGTTCCATCGTTTGGTCTCCTTTCTACCAAAACGCAGTCCAGAGGATCGAAGCTGTTCAGCGAAGGTTTATACGCTTTGCTTTGCGACATCTTCGCTGGCAAGACCCTCGCAGATTGCCAAGTTATGAAAGTCGGTGCAAGCTCATCAATCTGGAACTGTTGGAAGGTAGGCGTATGGTAGCCAAAGCATGTTTCATTGGTGATCTGCTTTGAGGAAATGTTGATTGTTCCGCTCTACTGGATCTCTTGACCACCAACACTCGACGACGAAATCTCCGTTTACAACAGTTCTTCGTGTTCCGGCACTCAAGGATCAACTACGGAAAACACGAACCTGTGCAAAGCATGTGCCGCGTTTTCAACAGCTGCTATAATGTGTTTGATTTTAATGTATCCCGTGAGGTTAATAAGCGTTGTTTCGGTATATGTCTTTGTTAAGTTTTGTTAATTTTCGTAAGTAATTTAATTTTTTAAAGGGTCATTGGGATGAACATTTTATCTGTTGACGAAAATAAAATAATAATAATAATAATGATAATAATAACTGATTTGTCTGAAGAGGATAAAGTTCTATTTGGAAAGTTCATTGGCCACTCACAATGCAACGCCAATGGAGAACAACTTAAATTTGTTGTGCAAAGGCATAATCTGGCCTTGAGGAGTACAACGTCGAACAAATCTCTTCTAGTCACATGGGCCAGAGGGAATACGAGCTCCCAGATTGATCACATCATGACGAAGACAAATTCCAGGATATTCTTGAAGAAAGTACATGCAAATTGGGTACCATCAGTGGAAACGGATCATAAATTATTAACTTGCCTTATTAATGTTTCTAAATGTTGCTCTCACGTGGCACCCGGCAAGGGGTCTTTCAGTGGCTGTACTCAGGCCAAATGGGATTTGAAATTGCTTCAACAGGAGGAATTCAAAGCAAACTATCACAAAGCCTTGAGTAAAGTGAGAGTAGACGTTCATAACCTTCCGGTTTCAGATGTTTGGGAATGTTTGATTGATAAACTCAAACATGCAGCCAATAATACGATATCTGAGTTGCAGAAAATACCCCTATCACCAAGTCGCAGGAAGGCAATGGCGGATGTAAAGAAATGGTCTTTTCGGAGTAAAATAACCCCATATAATCAGAACACAATCCAGCGCACAAAAAATGCAAAAGCGACGTTTTCGCGACTGTGTAGAGAGAAAGAAACTAGGGACCAAAAATAGTTCTTCGAAAACTTCAAAAATTACAAGCTAGGTGAAAGTATTGATGAGCCCTGCTATCATTATATGGAGAAACACAGGAAGATGTTCAATGGAAAACAAAAAGTCAATATTTCGATGCGGAAATGGCGAATTGGAGAGGAAGAGGACTCTCTTTTGCCAGAAAAAATCGACTTAATGGCTGATGAATCTGGCAATATGCCAAACACCGACGAGTTGGATAATATCATCAGAGAAAGCAAGAACGGAAAAGCACCAGGATTGGATAGTATTAACGCCAAACTGATTAAGTACGCGGACTCTAATACAATTAATGAGTTCAAAAACATTCTGCAGCGGATATGGACTGAAAACACAATTCCGCAAAGGTGGAGACAATCCTTGTTAGTACCAATTCTCAAGACAGCAAACCCAAAAAAAAAGAAAATAACTACCAAAGAATCTGCTTGAGTAATGCTGGGTATAGGATTTAATCAAATCTACAACTACAATCGGTTTTCATCAAGCTGCTTTTCTTCATGGAAGGTCTACAATGGATCATCTGTTTGTTACCAAACGAATCTTAGAGGATGCACTATGGGGAAAGTGGTGGCCAAAAATCGAAAAATTGACTTGCTTTGAATGACGTGTCTTGTATACCATTTGATAGCCAGATAGTTCAAACCTAGATTCCCAAAATTTCAGCCCTCTGTGATGAAAACTCATTGCGCCACAGACATCAGACTTTGTGAAAATTGTGAAAATTGTAGAAAAAATGCATTTCAAACAAATGCAATTTTCTCAGTGAATAACGGTCCAATTTTGGAATTTAATGCACCGTTGGAAAGGTAATTGTCTAAACTTTAAAATGAGTATGTTGTTGAGGTTACACGGTTAATGAAGATTAGTAAAAAATGGGCAAATATTGAAAAAAAAATTTTGTTTGCCTAAGTTGGACTATATCTAACGAGCAGGGCCGAGCAGTCTCAAGAGACCACCACCACAGTTTAGTTTGGGGTCTCTACTATCTGCGGAACGAGATTCCAGCTGCGCATAGCTGCGCCTGCGGATGAGCGTCACTTTGGCACAAGGTCGAAAAAATGGATATTTTTATTTATTTATTTTTTGTTAATTACAATTATCGATTATGCGAGCAGAAACCAAAAAAATCGTACAAATTAAACACTGCTTGAAAGGTGGAAGTGTTAAATGTCAAATTTAGTATTAAAAATGTTACATACTTAATTATTATTTTTGTTAAAAAGGGTAAAAACAGACCGAAAATTATCATTCCATATAGAAACTGTATCTACATAACTGGATTATTATCTACCTACTACCTTTATACCTACTGCATAATGCCTACCTACTAGCTACTATCTACCTACTACATAATACCTACTTGCATTTAAAAGACGAAGACAATATTTTCAAATCATGAGTTGGTTTTCGGCTTTAACGCTAACAACGTGTACCTATATTGGTTATTTAATCGGAAAATAATTGTTTGTGATATTATGGAACATAGGAGTATCGTGTTACTTTTTGATCCAAAAGAATCTCAAATAGTCAATGCAACAAAAGCATTTGAATATATCAAGGCAAAATATAATATTGATCTTGCCAAAGAAGAACAACTCCTTAAAAAGTTGAAGTACGTAGCACAACATTTTTACAATGCATGGCAAAAGGCTCAGCGCAAACAAGACCGCTTTGAGAAATACAATAAAGATTGGCTCGACGGTCATTTGGAACTTGCAGAGTACATCGCAGAAACACCTTCAACGTCAACTGGTCGTGGACGTCCACAAAAACAATTTGATGAACTTAGTGATAGAAGTAAACGAAGGAAAACCGATGAAATGTTTGGCGGTAGTGTTGACACTATAGAAAAGGCTTTTTTAGCCACAAGAAAAATTGCATATAGACATGGCGATTCAAACATGGTGAATTTGATTGGCCATATTCTCAAAAATCGTGAAAGTGCATCTAAAATGTTTACGACTCTCAAAGATTCACATGGAATGATGTCACCTGAAGAAGCATTCGAATATTTTTTAGACTGCGATTTTTCTAAATATGCATATGAGCAAACAGTAAAAAAGAACCCATCAAGGTTTCCGAGCTATCATGTAATCAAGAGCATGAAAAAAGTTTGCTCACCTTTAGCCGAGTCAATCGAAGAGTTATCATCAAAAATTCAGGTAGATATAAATATCCACATGTTTTTCCAGTACACCCATTTCAAATGTTTCTTTCTTTTCAGGTCCAATTACAGGCACTCATGAATCATACAGCAGAAAGAATCATTCAGATCATCGATGCGGAAATCGTCCAACAAATGATTACCAACGATGAAACAGAGCTAGTACTTTTAAGCAGCTGGGGTATGGATGGCTCTACAGGCTATTCACAATACCACCAAGCGCTATCAACGCCAAATCAAAAGGATGACAGTGACGTCTTTTCAGTGACAACAACTCCTATACAACTTTATTATCAGAACAACAAGAAAAGGATTTTGTGGCATAATTTGACACCCCAAAGCATTCGGTTCTGTAGGCCTATTATGCTGGAATTTATCAAAGAATCTAAAGAGATGGTACTTAACACCAAGAGATACATTGAAAATCAAATAAGTGAGCTTGTTCCAGTAAAAATCCAATTATCGAATGGCGAGTTTGTTTTGGTTGATTTTATTTTCGTTATGAGTATGATCGACGGCAAAGTTCTTAATTATGTAACCGATACTTCTTCCATGTCCAACTGTCCAATTTGTGGCGCTACTCCAAATGTGATGAGTGATATAGAGGTAATACTTTTTTTTATCAAATTCTAACTGCCATAGAAATAACATTGATTTTTTTACTTTACAGAAGCTTGAAGCAGGATACGAATCGAACGAAGATGCTCTTCATTACGGCATATCTCCACTGCACGCTTGGATTCGATTTTTTGAGTGTTTATTACATATTTCCTACAGGATGGAAATTAAAAAGTGGAAGATCACGAAGGATTTAAAGGCCAAATATCTTGATCGGAAAAAAATCATTACTGAAAAAAATAAGTTTTTGGGGGGGGGAGTGGGGGAGAGGAGGTTTGATATACAAATAATTCTTCACCAAAATACCTGATCGATAAAATAATACTCTCACACAAAATATTTAAAAAAAATGGTGGGGTGGGGGTCAGATCTTGACAATGAGGGGGGGGGGGGGCTTTCACCTTCACCTCTCCTATTTAATATTATGCACAGCAACCTTATTGTAGTTTTGATTTGCATTTGAACTGCCCCTAAAATTAAAAACAAACGTTCAAGTTTTATTGTTCAGGAATACGTATCTCATTACTGGGTTAAATACTAGTTACACCTTCTGGATGCGATGGAAATACACAAATATGACTAATTTTATTCTAAACTTACTAGAATACTATCAAAAAATGCGGAAAAACCAAAAAAAATTTTTGGCCACCACTTTGTATGGAGCCGCCCCATAGTGCACATGCTCATTTCGCGTGGCCGCACACACTACCAGGAAGGCACCAGCATACTTGGATGGTTTGTTTTGAGCAGATTTGTACTGTCACATCGCGAGGGATTGTCGAATTCTAGTATCCATAATAATTGCCGGTTGTGCATTGTAGGGGTGATCAAATCGACAAATCTGTGAGCGGAAAAAAAACTGGAAACATCATTTTGTAGCAAATTCCTACAGGTAGATGTCATTTTCACACCGTACTTAATAGTGGTGAGCGAGTAATGGCGGAGGTTCTCATTAGCTAGGTTAGGTTATAATGCAACTTAATTCGCGCGATACACGGGGCGTGCGGGTACTATGAACTAAATGGAGAAGCGAATCAAGATTCCTGGAAGGGCCGAGGCACGCACATCACCGGGTGCTAACTGGCTGCAACTTTTTTAATTGCTAAAAATTGACTGTAACGATGAATGTAATGATTTTGATTCAGATTGACTGTTCCGGGCGTTTGAGATAACAGAAACGGGCTGCAAAATGGTGAGTAGACACCTGGGATGGAGCGTGCGTCCCCGCAACATAGCTATGGTCCTCACAAGTTCCTACCTCATGCTTCCACGGGTCAAGAGATGACAAAGACCGCCAGCTAAGGGTTGCGTACTTAGCTGGTAGTGCAGCCTGGGCACTGTTGTCCTTCTGACTTCAGCTAGATTGAGGAGGTGCGTGCCGAGCGTCTGTCCACCAAGGAGGTGCGGCTCAAACAGCGTCTGTCCTGGCATCAAGCGGTTGAGTAAGAAACGCTGTATCGCGTCAACTATACATTAGGTGGCAGCCGCACCAAGGCGATGTAGGCCGCGTGATCCCGGTAATATAACATGCTGAAATCTTACCCTACCACGAAAAATGGAAGTATTCTTTATACGGTATATAATTTCAGATCAACCATGGAATTCACAAGTGTTGTATAATAATTTTGATTTTTTTTCTTTCCCCGTGGCTATGATAATGCAAGTCCTTCTACAATTGCAGCAGGATCAGCAGACATGCAGACATTACAAATATAATTGTTATTATCATTTTATATTATAACATCCCTTCACAATATTATTCAATGCTATTTTCTGCTTCGCATTTGCATCGTTGTTAGTTTTGGCCCACCTAACTCACGTTATGTATTTGAAAAGATGGGATGGTTTTTACATTTTCTTTTAGAGAGTGGATTATATACGAGAAATTCTACAAAAAAAAAAATAATTCTTCGTCCAAAATAGTTAATTCAAAAACTAACATTGTTTATGATCCTACATTTTCTATTTTACAGACATAAAGATTCATTTATGGGCCCAGTAGGAAAAAAGAGTTATCGAAGAATTTCCTGTCATTCATTTTTAATTTTGTTGTTGTTTTGTATTTATTGAGTTTCCGTTTTTGGGCAGCAATCATACCCATATGAAATTTATTTGCCTAAATTTTTTTTGCTATTTTGCTAGGATGCCAGGTGATCAACTTTATTTCATTATATCACGTTGGAATTTTCGCTATTTTAGAGTTTCAATCATCTAACATCGCATCAGAAGAGGCAAATAGCGGCATTTAATTATTATATCTACATTATGCAGTATTTCTTTACAACATCGTATTATTTCCATCAAAGCATGACCTTCACATTTTCATACAACAAACCTGATTTAGGCGGTATCTGGCTTAAACACGAAACATAGCTTCAATTTATGACATCTAGCGTTGCATATATGTCCAGTATAAAATACAGAAAATTACTGCTGTGGTAGGCTTTTGAAAATTAAGGAATCTGTGGTAGGCTTTTGCACTTATTGCTGAATGTATTTTTCATTTCCGGTTTGCAAATGAACTTTTTACCAATTCTGAGCTGATCTGATTCGCTATGTGCCATTTGGCTAGTGTTTGATTTTACATTCTTTGTCATTACTTCTTGTCATTACTTTCATCATAACTTACACCATCATTATATTTGGCAATATGTATTGTTTTATTGATTTTACTTTATAGATGATTTAAATATTACTTATTGTTTTTTTGCCCATTTATCTTTAACTCCCTTCCAGTTAAATCTTCCCATTTCTAACTCGGTAGCAATAACTATTAGGTCAGCAAAAAGAAAAGCAGATTGCTGTTATAAAATCAGCATCAAGTAGAAAATTGTGAACAGGGCAACAGTAAATTAAAATGTATAAATGTTAGTTTTGTAAAATTTCAATAGATTTAATTAACTTTTTCAGGATACCTCAAATCAAGATTTTGGTGAAATGCTGCTATCGCTGAAAACGAACGAGAACGTGCTTAAGCGCGAACCACAGAACTCTACACTTTAACATTTTACAACATTTCTTGCATTTCAGGATCAACCTAATGAAGATCATATATTATAGATACGAAAGCCATTATATAAATATTTCATGGGAATGGGAGGGACCATCAGGGCACCCGATTAAAGCACTCTGGATGGGGAGAGTGGGAATGCCAACTCCCCATTGCTAACAGTTTGTGAATAGAGGGCGGGCTCTTCTCCCCGCCCATTGGGGCATCCTCTTGTTAGATAGCTTGCTCTTTTGACCAATTGTTTAGTCTTGTTGTTGGAAGGAGATTCTTTATATCCCTGTGGATACGTATATGTGATGTTGCATATCGATCCACCCAACCCCTTTTTGGCCCTTCATACAACGGCATGATTAGGATAATCAGTGGTTATTAAAGCTTGATCAAGTCTAACAGAGGGGAGAGCCCATTGCTGTCGGACTTAGTTTCCGTGCTACAATGGGTGGTAGTACATATCATACATCATACATCATACCAACAAACTATTTTTGCTAAGACCGTTTAAAACAAACATTGGAGTTAGTCCAGCCCTGTTTTTCATTGTAAACTTGCAGCTAAGTAAATTTAAGAATGACGTTGCGTACTTAATATTTTCCAGTGTATGTGATGCTTATTATGAACTAATTTTGACCTCCAGTGCACCATAGCAAATAATGTACACTCTTGTTACAATGATGCGTTTTAATACTCCAGGCTTTCAAAATGCGTGTTTTGAGCCACATGTGCAACGTAATGATAACGCAACATAAAGTCAATAAATAATGTTACGTTTTTGCCACGTTCAATTGCACATTAACACAACAGTGATGATGATTGAAATATATCCAAATGAAATGCACGCTACCGACCACATGTGTTTTGATATGAATGAAAAATTAATCAATACATAATCTGTTCAGACTATGTAGAGGTTGTTGTTATTGTATAGGTCTAACAAAGAAAATGGCTTTAAGTGCTCATTACGCAAACCAGTAGACCCAATCATAAAGGCATAATTTTTTATATGTTCCCAACCATAACCTAATGTATTCATCACATAGTAACATTTTGGTATTGGTAAAACTTTCAATGTATCAGTACTTTATTGTATATTTTTCAAGTGGCTTATTTAAATCCAAGCCCAAGCAACAATATCTGAATTCTAATTTTCTGAATATGGAATAATCGATTGAACATATGGGAAAATAATCATAATAAAGTTATTTTAATGTTGTTCTAATATCAATATGTTTAATGAAATTTTGTGGTGAGTTAAGAGAATATAGCTTCAGATGAAATGCTAAAGTAACAATAAAAATAAACTTTATCAAGATAGGTTTTAACGACCAACTTAAATAATCAGATGACGCTTTCGTCTTTTAAAAGTAAGTTATTTAACTTTCCGTGGTTCAGAAAAGGAAACTTATTAAGCTTTTTTAAGCAATCATACGATTGATTTTTTTGACTAGTGGATTTTCGTCATAAGCAATGCAATTCAATAACTGCAATTAATTGCACTATAAATTC